>JARTUT010001321.1:0-600000 GCA_030674115.1 Micraspis discolor | reverse complement strand
CACCAGCAAAGGGTCCCACATAAGTTAAGGACCCTAACAGATTTTTGGAATTACATTTTCAACAATAAATAAAATATTCATTACAATGTAATCCCTCAAAAACCTATGTCCGTCGTCAGAAATATAGACAAATTTAACAACGAAAGCAGAAGAAATTTGGAACAGAGGAAAAGATAAGTTTAAGTTGGAAACATATTTACCTATAGTAGATATGCTTTATTCATTATTGATGCGTCGAATAGAATCTTAAAGGGATATTGATTTTCTGTTCAGATTTCTTGAAAAGAACCGACGAAGAAATCAAAAGTGCTTCTAAAAATTCAGGGAATACTATTCCGATGACATTGAGCCCGAGCTTAAGAACGAGATGGTGCAATTCAAATATTTCGTATTGCAAGTAAACGACGCTGGCAATACGGGAAACGATAAAATTATGCCTGCCGAAGAATCATACAAATTAATTTTTGATAATATGGTTCAATCAACTTTCCCTAACGTAATGATAGCATTACAAATATATAGAAGTTTGATGATATCAAATGCAACAGGGGAACGGAACTTCTCAAAATTAAAATTAATACAAAATTGTATTCGTTCATCAATGACATCAATGAAGCTTTTGAATTCTTTATCGATAATGGCGATCGAAAATGATATATTGGAAAAGATCAATTTTCAAGATGTGGTGAATGATTTTGTATCCTAAAAAGTTAAAAGAGTTGATTTCAAAATTGATCATAAATCATAATCAATGAAACAATTAGCTATCTCCTGATTCATTTTTTGTCATATGCCGAACTGTATGACACCCCGTCACTAACCCTGATTTAATAACATAAAAGCCAAAGTGGAAACTATATTCTTTTGATTAAAGTTGAAATTAGATAGTGCTGTCTTTTTTGGAAACTATATTCTTTACTGTATGTCTGTATCCATATTACATCATACAACCTATCCATTGAAAACTTTTCTGATAGTCGAAACATAAAATTTATGTGAGTAAGAAATCAGAGAATCAGCGATATGATAACACCGATGTATACAGGGTGTCCCACCGGGAATGTCCATCAAAAATGTATGGATAAAACATTAATTCGAATACTTACAAATTTTGTGTGAAGATATGACTTCCGGTTGCACCGGAAATGGTATCAAATTTCTTATTTATAATGAAACACCCTGTATATTATGACTTTTTCGGATATAACTTCGAATTCCACATTCATGTTATGTATCATTCCCTATAGCCATCTTCAACCGTTTTCGAGTTATTCACTGTTTTATTATGCTCAAAGCTAACAGTTATTCCTGAATATCTTGAAAATGGTGCATTTTAGATATAGAGAATTCTTATAATATTCCACTTATTTTTTCCTTGCAAATCTTCATTTGAATGAAAAAACTACTGTTTCCATTTAAAAAAATTGAAAATTCTAATGAGCACTCCCGGTGGGATACCCTGTATATAAGGTATGTATGTTACTCCTATCCACTAATCAACTTGATAAAATCTGAGGATGGTTGGAAAGGGGCCCCGAAAATTGCACTGCCTAGGGCCCCTCCACATGGTTAATCCGGCCCTGTTGAGAGATCGAATTTTGAAATTGAATGTATTGAAATTTTCCTCACACATTCCTATAGATTCTACATTTTTGCTGTATACTTACCACCTGATAGGTCCACTTTTGAAAACTATGAATTATTGTTTTCTCTTATTGAGTCTCTGCCCTTGGCGTTGGTGAATAACTCCTTTGAAATTGGAGTTTTAAACATAACAGAACTTACAATTTTGGCAAGTCTACTAGAATAGTAAACGCACTCCTCAATTTTCAGGGTCCTTTTAATTTTATACAGTGTAACTCTGTTCTAAACAACAAGAATAGACTCCTGGATGTGGTGCTATGTAGTGAAGATGTTCACTGTACAGTTTTAAGACGTGCATCTTCTTTGGTAAGGGTGGATGCATGTCATCCTGCTCTTGATATAATTCTTTCATTTTCTTCGACACAGCCGAAAAAATTAATACAAATAACTGTGCTACTTATAACTATGCAAAAGCTGACATACAGCTGATGAAAAGCCTGCTCTCACAAGGTGACTGGGACTTAAGCATTTTTCAGATATAAATTTGGCATTTTATAAGTTTTATGAACTTGTTCTTGATGTGGTGGATGTTTGTGTTCCAAAAACTTTTTTCAGGACATTTCCTTATCCTCCTTCAATAGTGATATAATTAATAACATAAAACAAGAAAATAAATGTCATAGATTATATAAGAGGCATCTACTCAGTTGTTACTATGGATGATTCAATGAATTAAGAACCAAAATTAAAAATGAAATTAGAACTGCGTATAAAAAATACTTGATGAATGTAGAAGTAGAACTTCAAGAAAACCCTAAAAAGTATTGGAATTTTGTCAATAACAAAAAAAATATCACTAGGATACCAGGTGAGATGGAGTATGGGGGTGAAATCTTAACAGACGGTTCAGAAATAGTAAATGCGTTTGCCGATCACTTCTCTAAAAATTATACAAAACAAGAACCAAGTGGTCTGAATAATGTTTGCAGTGCTGATCACGGTGAGTTTTTCCAAGTCAAATAACTGTGGAAGATATTAAAGATGCTATACAAAATTTGAAACCAAAAAAAGAATATGGGTCCTGATAATTGACTAGCATGTATAATCAAACAGTGCGCAGATATTTTGGTGAAACCACTTTTTGTATTATTTAATTTATCCTTGAAAACAGCTAGTTTTCTCACACGTCTTAAACAGCCTTCATATGCCCAGTATATAAAACAGGTGAAAAAGAAAAAATAGTGAATTACCGGCCTATTTCTATAATTTCAAATATTGCGAAAGTCTTATATAAATATATTATGTTTCACGTGAAGAACAAAATCCCAATTCAACAGCATGGTTTCACCGCTGGTAGGTCTACATCATCAAACTTGATTGACTTTATTGAATATTCTTTGAATGCCTTCGCTTATCATTTTCAAGTAGAGGTGCTTTATCTGGATGCAGTTAAAGCCTTCGATAGGGTACCCCATGATATTAAATTGTGTAAGCTTCTGCATAAACACAACTTTTCACCACATTTGGTTTCATTTTTTGGTTCTTACTTGGATGGGAGAACTCAGTGTGTGAGGAAGAATCAATTTCTTTCTAAAAACTTTAAAGCCACATCAGGGGTACCACAGGGTTCAAACCTTGGGCCCTTGTTATTCCTTCTTTATATCAATGATATTGTTGATGTTGTGGCTTTCTCAGAGATGATGCAGAGGAACTGCGGTCTGATTTGGATGGGGTTGTGGCCTGGGCTAAAAGAAATAAATTGACATTTAATAGTGCCAAATATTATCTTGCAACATTTTCTCGAAAAAAAGTGGACCTTATCCATAATTATGCTGAGGAGGGTGTTCACTTGGCTAGACTCGAGAAAATCAAAGATTTAGGTGTATTATATATATATAGATCTTTAACCTCTCACGATCATATTGATGAAGTAGTTAAAAATTTTTATAAGATGCTTGGGTTCATTTGGAGAAACACTAGAGAATTCACAAACTTTAAAACATTAAAACTCCTATTTGATTTATATGTTATATATCTACTTGAGTATTGTTCGGTACTTTGAAATCCTAATTACTTGTGTCAACAAAGAAAGATTGAAGGTGTAATCAAGAAATTTCTTAATAATGTTAACTTTATATTACGTAAGAATAAAAATAGTTTTAATGATAATTTAAAAAATTATAATTTAATAACACTAGAAAATAGAAGATTTATTACTGAAATAGTTTACTTACATAAAACTATTATAAATGAAAATACTGACAGTGCTACACTTGATAAATTACTTTTCACAGTACCAACGATTAATGTGAGATCTCATTCTACATTCTATTTACCTTGCCCTAGAACAAATTATATGAAATTTTCTCCAATACATGTGTGATAAGTATAATAGAGTTCAAGATGTATGTGATTTGTTTTCGCACTCAACATCTCAAATAAAGCGAAAATTGTATGAATACTTCTATGATTCAATAATTACAACTTAAACGTTTTGTTTCATTCTTTTGTTCAAGATTTCAATTTTGTATTGTAATGGTTAAAATTAAATCGGATTTATAATTATTAGTGCACAATTGTTATAAGTAATAGTCGACTCAAGAATCGGAAACTAGAAACTCTTGTATTGTGGAATCTGTATGAGTTGTATCCATAAATTAATAAATAAACTGAAAAATCGATCTTTTTGAGTTATGACTATGAAGAAATTGGTGAATTTTCCTTTATAAATCATCAACCTAGTTTCAGAGCTATTGGAAATAATAAGTTGGTAATGTAATTGGTTTTTCGCTAAGCTCACTAACAGTTTTCCCGTTTTTCCAGAAATCTAAGTTTTAGACTTATATCACTTTAGAGATACTAGTGCGATATGTTATGTTCGATCTTGGCATATCTATTAAATGTCATCTAGAAACGATGGAGTTGAAAATTGGTTAGACTCGGATTTCTAACCGGGGTCCTTCTGTGTCTGAAGTAGGTATATATAACACCTATACCAGGAATCTTACTTATGAAACTAATGATTTACAGATCGATGCTTTCAGAATTCTATTGATTAATTATTCATACTTGAAATATTAGATCTCCGAAACTATTACTTCTTGAAAGTTGGATGTTTTTCCAGTTATTAAGAAACCAAAATTTAGATACTCGTCACTACCGAACCATTGGATGGATTTTGTTTTATCGGTTGTCACGAGGTGGTTGGCCTATTGAATTATGACGGTAACTATTCATGCAAAATATTTCGAATTTGTAAATCAATATAGGGTTACCTAAGGTACATTTCTCAAATACTTTTTAATTTCCAGATTGCGAGATGAACGGAAATTCGGCATCAGCTTTCTTATTTTGAATGGCACACCCCGTATTTCTATTTTTTATGATTCTTTATAAAGAAACAAAAAAAATCATTTTACTTACCTGTATTCATCTCCATCGATTTTTGTGTTATTAATTATTTTCAAAAATTTTAGATAAATTTGAATGTCACAAATATGGCTATATTTCTCTCTCAATATTCGAAATATTTAACGTATTTGAGAAATGTACATTAGATAATCTTATATTGATCTAGAAAATTTTGAATATTTTGCATGACTACACTGTAAAAAATAAAATTCTGCGCTCAAACTCCTCAGGAGTCTGAGAATTTTTTTTTCAATCAAACCATTTTAATTTGAATTAATCTAAAATTGATTACGCCAAATGAACTATTTTTCTTGATTAAAACAACCTAGTTGATTATAGAGAACAGCTAAAACATTCGCCTGAAACTTTTTACATTTCAGCGAAATGAAAGAAACAACTGATTCAACATAAACATACAATTACAAGAAATTGTTTATGCACTTGTCTCAATATCCATAATTGATTGATACAAATACATTATTCTAAATAGGTTTTAACGAAACCATTCGTTCGTTTCATTTTTATTTGTTCAATAGAACGAAGGTACGGTTGTCCTAAATTCTGTCAGTTGATGCAACGACTACAGTTTCTTGAGACAAGAATCTCGTGAGATTATATTATTCGCCTCATTTACTTGAAGAAAACTATAAATATTTGAATAAAATTGAACATATAATTGTTGCAATATGAAGTGACATTTGTAAAAAAAATATTGCGTAATTGATTTAATAAAACGAATTAATTGTAGCAGTTTTTTTATATTGGCTGCAATTATTATAAATCAAAACTCTATCTCTTTTATATTAAATATATCCCATTTAAATGCAATTATTTGTGCATTTTACTCACAATATTGTTGTATCCGGTGATAAAGATGACATGGAATACATGATGCGCAAGCTAATTGAAAAATACGAGAAGTGGGGCTTAAATGTCAACTTAGAGAAAAACAAATATCTTTGTGTTGGTGGAGAACCGGATGATCTGGTATTGGATGATGACAGGGATGAGATGATAACCCACTGCCTGGACTATAGCTATTGCAGCGGCACTCTGTCAGCGGCAGGGGAGTGTATAGGGATCTCTTGGCGCACTCTATATAGCCACGCATAGCTTAGTTCACAGCGCTTCGGTGGCCTAGAGGTTTGCGCTCAAGTTTCAGACCGACTAGGTACTAGGTGCCGGGTTCAACTCCCGGCGGCTCCATCAAAACTTCTAACCCCTGCGTCTATGGCATGGCGCACACAAGCCATACTGATGAGTCCAAATGTGTGCGCCAGGGACGAAACGCATAAGTAGGGATAAATTCCTTCGATTCTACATTGGTGACCCCGACGTGATGGGAACGGTTGTCTTTACGACGTGTCTTGGAAAAGCAGACGGTTGACGCTTGAGGTATACTCGCTCCCTCTCTGCAACTTCCAACGAAACTCTAGACGCCTTTCCCATTCCGTACAATATTCATGGACTGCCGCGGTATTGCGGTATTTATTAATATAAAAGAGAAATTATTGTTCTGTGAAGAAAAATAATGATTACATACAAATGTTTTTTTTTGTTTTATCAAATTATTCCTTTGCTAGTGTCAAAAACCCTTCAATTTAGCTCAAATCAATCAGTTTCTTAACCCAAGAAACTTTCACTTGACATAAAGAGATATTATCATTTTTATCGACTGAATTCTCGACCCATTCAGCTACAAATCGAATTTTAGTGAAATGTAATATTTATTTACATGAAACCAAAATTTTTATTCTACGAAAAGTATCAATAGTTACATACTAATTAATATTACCGTTGGATCAAATTTTTTTACCACCTGAGTCAAAAACTCTGAGCTTGGTTGAAACTAATCAGTTTCTTAACTCAAGAAACTTTTATTTAGGGTCCATTCTCAACCGTAGAGGGCGGTAGGGTTATGTACTTTATGCATTTGGCTGTATTCAAACGTACGGAGTACTTGAGACAAATTAATATGGTTTGAGATGAGGAACTATTTTTTACAGTGTAGTTTCAATAATAATCTAATAGGCCACCAACCTTGGGAGACCCGATATAAGAAATTCACCGATATGTCCTGATAATGAAACTATTCTTTTCGAAATTTTTGATATAATTTGAGTAGTTGTTCTAATACAAAAAAGCACAAAAAAATATTAGTGTACAAAAAATATCATTACTTCATTTGTGTATGTATATGTGTATGTTTTTCCGTAACCAATAAAAACATTCAACTGCTTGAAACTAAATTGTAGATTTTCTTTTTATTATTATTCCTCTTTCGGAACACAACATTTGAACAAAATGATTAAAACAAGATTGACACTGTCGGGACTATTTGCAATGCACAAAAATCTTGTTATGCCACTGGAAAGGCGATGGCCTTTAGGTTGGTCCAATGGAATTATCTCGTTTTTCTTATTCAAAGGTAATAAACGCAAGGTCGGCAACGCTGCGGCACTGATAGGCATTCAGCTGCATGCGTCTGCGACTCGTCAGTCGAGCGATTGTGTGTCCATATTGTTTTCTGTATTTGCGTCTCAGTCTGACTGCAACGGTCAATCGTCGTTTGGATACGAATCTCAAGTGTTTGTAAAGTGAACTATGGCGCCGCGGTTTTCAGCTTCGGAAGACGAAAAGTTGATCGAAGAAGTGAAAAAATACAGCTCACTTTATAATTCAGAAGAGAAAAACTTCAAAGAGTTGTCTAAAAGGGAGGCAATCTGGAATAATATTGGTTCAGTATTAGAAAGAAGCAGTAAGTACTCACCTATATTTTAATGGATAATAAAATATAAAATTTAAGTTGTGAATATGAAAAACACTTTTTGGGATCATTTGTAGCTCGAGTAATATGAATATTAAAGGGAGAAGAAGTGTACTGTGTCAGCTATGACAATATTATAGTACAAACCACTATTATTTTATATCAAAATCTTAATATATATTATATAATAGCGATAATACATTTTTATCATCTTCTTCCTGGTTTATGATCTTCAGCCACTTATGAGTATTGAAAGGTGCACGAATCCGCAAGAGTCTAAGGAATTTGGTTCATATTTTCGAGACTATTGGGTGGTGTGTGATGTGTATACTGTGGTACCACTTTAAGTAACCGTTATTTACCTTCAAGTTGACAGCTATACATGTGCAGTTGGAACAATGTATTGTCGTTCAAACGCCTTAGTTAGTTGTGATATATGGAAGCACAAATAAAGATGTTTTCAGCAATTCTGTTTTCAATTGACAAAGTTGCTAAGTTTGTCCTTCTAGATTGAGATATTGTTGATCGAAGATAGGTTTTTATCAGTTTCAACTTTCGAAAACTCCGCTCCCCACTAGCAACTATTGCAAGTATATTCACTAATATTCGCAATGCTACACTGTAAAAAATAGTTCCTCATCTCAAACCATATTAATTTGACTCAAGTACTCCGTACGTTTGAATACAGCCAAATGCATAAAGTACTTGACCCTACCGCCCTCTACGGTTGAGAATGGCGTTTACCCTAAATAAAAGTTTCTTGAGCTAAGAAACTGATTAGTTTCAACCAAGCTCAGAGTTATTGACTCAGGTGGTAAAAAAATTTGATCCAACGGTAATATTAATTAGTATGTAACTATTGATACTTTTCGTAGAATAAAAATTTTGGTTTTATGTAAATAAATATTACATTTCACTGAAACTCGATTTGTAGTTGATTTAAAGGATCTTAGTTGAATGGGTCGAGAATTCAGTCGATAAAAATGATAGTATCTCTTATGTCAAGTGAAAGTTTCTTGGGTTAAGAAACTGATTGATTTGAGCTAAATTGAAGGGTTTTTGACACTAGCAAAGGAATAATTTGATAAAACAAAAAAACATTTGTATGTAATCATTATTTTTCTTCACAGAACAATAATTTCTCTTTTATATTAATAAATACCGGAATACCGCGGCAGACCATGAATATTGTATGGAATGGGAAAGGCGTCTAGAGTTTCGTTGGAAGTTGCAGAGAGGGAGCGAGTATACCTCAAGCGTCAACCGTCTGCTTTTCAAGACACGTCGTAAAGACAACCGTTCCCATCACGTCGGGGTCACCAATGTAGAATCGAAGGAATTTATCCCTACTTATGCGTTTCGTCCCTGGCGCACACATTTGGACTCATCAGTAAGGCTTGTGTGCGCCATGCCATAGACGCAGTGGTTAGAAGTTTTGAGGGAGCCGCCGGGAGTTGAACCCGGCACCTAGTACCTAATCGGTGTTGAACTTGAGCGCAAACCTCTAGGCTACCGAGGCGCTGTGAACTAAGCTATGCGTGGCTATATAGAGTGCCGCCAAGAGATCCCTATACACTCCCCTGCCGCTACAATAGCTATAGTCCAGGCAGTGGGTTATCATCTCATCCCTGTCATCATCCAATACCAGATCACCCGGTTCTCCACCAACACAAAGATATTTGGTTTTCTCTAAGTTGACATTTAAGCCCCAGTTCTCGTATTCTTTAATTAGCTTGCGCATCATCTATTCCATGTAGAGGATTCGATCCCGGGATCCCGAAAACCGGGATCCCGGAATCCCGATCATATTTTAGTCCCGAAAATCTCGGGATTAAATCCAATGAATCCCGGGATTTTCGGGACTTAAACATTTTTTAAATAATTCATTAAAAATGTGCGTGAAACGAAACGCGCTTACTTTCATTTGACGTTAAACGTCAAAATTTGCCAGCCATCTTGTTTACACAGCTGATTTCGTTTGTTTCTGCTAACAAACGTTGTTGGATTAGGTACTTTACCTACCTATGTGTGTAAAATAGTGTAAAAATTACGCTTCAGATCGTGTAAGTATTGATATTTATATTGTTGATTAGTGATAAACCATTAATTTATTTCAAAAACAACAATGCACTAATGTGTATGGCTAAATATATATGAAAAACAGCGAATGTTTTTTCTGTTGATCTAAGAGGTTATGTTTATTTTGTACACATATTCAAATGTTCTTTCTTATTGTTTTAGGTTTAAGAAGTAAACAATGTCACTTTCTAAGGAAAGTTTTTATGTCAAACATAAAAAAGATGAAGACGTTACGTCAGTGTGGAGTCATTTTTTAGTCGACAAAATGGGTAGCTCGGCAAAATGTAAGCGTTGTTCAGCTATTTTAAAAACCTTAGGAGGATCAACCAAAGGCCTACATACTCATCTATTTTCAAAACATTCCATAAAAATAGATTCTGCTAAGGCATCTTCCTCAACAAGTCAAAATAATGAAGGACCACCTTCGAAAAGAAAAATGACCGACTATTTTGTTAAACCTGAATCTGATACTCTTGACGATGTTTTGGCCCGTATGACTGCGCTAGATGGTTTTCCTTTTAGCGTATTTGTGACATCAAAAGATTTAAGATCGTTACTGTTAGCAAAAGGGTACTCAGACTTACCTAAATCTGCTTCAACAATCCGCAACAGAGTACTAGACTATAGTGTAAAGATAAAAAAACAAATAACAGCTGAACTATCTAAAATGAAAAAAGAAGGACAACGATTTAGTCTAAGTTTTGACGAATGGACGTCTACGTCTAATAAGAGATATATGAATTTAAATATTCATTCAATAAACAAAAAGTGGAATTTGGGACTTATTCGATATTGATAATCGCTGACCGCCGAAACTTGTGTTCATACTTTAAAAAAGCGGCTTTTGGATTTTCATATCTCATTAGATATAGATATTGTGGCAATAGTAACTGATGGTCCAAATGTAATGCTGAAGGTTGGAAAACTTGTTAATGCCGAACACCAAGTTTGTTTTGCACATGGTATTCATTTAGCCGTTTGTGATTTGTTGTATAAAAAGACACCTGTAAATGAGACTGCCAGTGATGATTTTGGTGACTCGGATGATGATGAAGAACTAGACTCAGGATTAGTAATTGAAACTGGAAACGGTCAAGATTTGACTTATGATGATCGCAATATTAATGAATTAATAAAGAAAGTTCGTAAACTGGTTCTTATTTTCAAAAGAGCATCCTTGAAGAATGATACAATACTTCAAAAATATGTTAAAAAGAACATGGAAGAGAGCTTAATTTACTACTGGACTGTAAAACGCGTTGGAACAGTCTCTTTACAATGCTGGAGCGATTTGATCTTTTAAAAGCTAGCGTAAAAAGGCACTTATTGATCTTAATAATCCTGTACCATTTGAAGAGTCAGATTTCCAACTCATTAGTGAGATAATCAAGGTATTGGCGCCCGTTAAATTATCTGTAGAAGCACTATGTCGTTCTGATGCCAATTTGTGCTCAGCGGATGCTACACTCAAGTTTCTTTTTCAAGAATTGCGTGACAATGACTCAATTTTGGCTTCTAAATTGAAGACACATTTATTGAACCGCTTGAAAGATCGTCGACGCAGTGAGTTAAGTGGAGTATTAAACTATTTACAAAATCCTCATACTGAGAAGACTGAGTTAGAGACTGATTGTGATTTAAAGGAGTTATTTTCAAGTCCAAGCAAGATGACTATAAAAAAACAGATTATTTTGTTAGCTGGAAAAATTGAAAATAGTGATAATGAAGAAAATGACATGAACATTGAACCCACGCCTACAACTAGTAAGACTGATTTAACATTAAAAGAAAAGCTTCAGAACGAAATAGAAAACAGTATGAAAATAATAAATCCTGAAGCATTTAAAGAAACTGATCTTTCTAAGATCATTATACAAGAAATGAATCTTTTTGAGGCTAGTTCCAACGAGGTCATAATTTGGAGAAGGCTTATAAAAATTTATTGACGATTCCTCCAACTTCCATCGAGCCTGAACGCGCGTTTTCCGCTGCTTCATATTTGTGCAACAAATTAAGAAGCATGCTTTCGGATGAGACGTTGGATGCGTTGTTATTTCTTAGATTTTATTTTCGTGGCTTGAATAAGTAAATTATAGTTCCTGGTCTATTTTATTTAAAATATTAGTAGTCCTATTAACATTGATCTCTTTTGACAAATATTAGAAGTTGATTTTTTTAAGTTTATTGTAAAATATAAAATAAACAAACTAGGCAATAATTTTTATAAGGGCCTAGTTTGTTAATTTTATTAGAAGAAATAATAATTTTGTTTTGTTTTTGAAGATTTAAGTAAAGATTTAAAATAAAAGGTTGATTTTGATATGTTTACTTCTTTTAATTGCTACCATTTTCTTTACCAATAAAATCCAGGGACTATCCAGGATCCCGGTATTAACAGTCGATAATCCCGAAATCCCGGGACTAGAAAAATCGACCGGGATCGAATCCTCTAATTCCATGTCATCTTTATCACCGAATACAACAATATTGTGAGTAAAATGCACAAATAATTGCATTTAAATGGGATATATTTAATATAAAAGAGATAGAGTTTTGATTCAATTGCAGCCAATATAAAAAAATTGCTACAATTAATTCGTTTTATTAAATCAATTACGCAATATTTTTTTTACAAATGTCACTTCATATTGCAACAATTATATGTTCAATTTTATTCAAATATTTATAGTTTTCTTCAAGTAAATGAGGCGAATAATATAATCTCACGAGATTCTTGTCTCAAGAAACTGTAGTCGTTGCATCAACTGACAGAATTTACGACAACCGTACCTTCGTTCTATTGAACAAATAAAAATGAAACGAACGAATGGTTTCGTTAAAACCTATTTAGAATAATGTATTTGTATCAATCAATTATGGATATTGAGACAAGTGCATAAACAATTTCTTGTAATTGTATGTTTATGTTGAATCAGTTGTTTCTTTCATTTCGCTGAAATGTGAAAAGTTTCAAGCGAATGTTTTAGCTGTTCTCTATAATCAACTAGGTTGTTTTAATCAAGAAAAATAGTTCATTTGGAGTAATCAATTTTAGATTAATTCAAATTAAAATGGTTTGATTGAAAAAAAAATTCTCAAACTCCTGAGGAGTTTGAGCGCAGAATTTTATTTTTTACAGTGTATCTATACATTTGGATACAGTTGTTGTAAGTTGCGATCTTTGATGAAATTTAAAACAAAAATGGGAGTAACATTCTGATCAGGCAAAAATGATAGCAGACTTAAAAGTCATCACACAACATACAACCATCTATATCTGATTTAGATTCTACAGTTAATTTTATTTGGAGATCACTACAGAGCTTGAAAAGATAGGGTTTTACTGGAATCTTTTTAATATTGTACAAAAAAGACCAAGATTCCGAGTACTCATTTAGCTGTTCGAACCTTTCATTGAATTAAATTAATGAAGTGTCCAAAAGACAAATTTTTTTCTGGAGAAGTTATAGTGTCATCGCGTGCAATTTCACCAGGATTGTTCTAGCGAGTTTTTGGATCTCTGCAGTGAAGACAGAGATGAAGTATTGACTCCGATTGTTACTGGGGATGAAACTTGGGTTCATCACTATGAACCTGAATCCAAACAGAACTATATGTAGTGACACAGAAAGGGGACACATCACACAAAGAGGTTTAAGTTGTCAAAGTCGGCGGGGAAAATCATGGCAACAGGCTTTTGGGACACGAGAAGGAATTCTGTTGATCGATTACAAGGACAAAGGTGTTTCCATAACCGGAGAATACTAAACTTCAATTCTAGAGCGTTCGAAAGAAGCCATCGAAGAAAAAAAGAGGGGAAAATAGACCAGTGGTGTCCCTCTTCTACACGACATCACGCCTGTTCACAAGACACGCGTTGCGATGGCTGCACTGCAGAAAATAGGCTTCGAAATTTTGGCTCACCCACCTCACAGTCCTGACCTGGCTCTAAGCAATTATTATCTATTCACAAACTTGAAAAAAAAACCTCGTGGGAAGAAATTTTCAATTGATGAAGAAGTTCAGACCAATATCAATTTTTTTTTCAAAGGGATAAATATGTTAATTGAAAGATCAGAAAAATGTATAAAGTGAATATATCGAAAAGAAAAATAATTTTGTATTTTATTTCTGTTTCTTACCCACCATTCTCCGAACTAAAAACGTCCCCTATAAATGAAAAAAAATTCTTCCCGTTATAGAAGGCTACGACAATGAAATTTGAGACAAAGTAAAATTCATGTCGATGCATGAATAAATTCTTGTTTAAATCGGAAGGATATCTTATGAGCTATAAAATATAAAAAAAATTTTTTGGGCATTTTCTGGAAATTTCCTATAGTGTTTATTTCTACGAAATGTTGCAAGTCTGTTTATTTCAGCTTCATTCAAACATCTTTCAAGTTACAACTTGATCCGTTGGATATTCTAGGTTAGGAACTTGACCGATATATTTGAACAACTAACCTATTCTGAGAATATGATTACTCTAGCTTATCTCTTTCAGAAGATAGATATACCCATGGAGCACGGATTCTTTATCAGAATGTCGAAACCAATTGATTGAGACCTTGTCTCGATTTTCGAAAATTACATACATTTGGGCAAAACGATAGTACGCTCTTCTACTAGAATAAGCGCCGAAAAGGTATTTTACACCTTTCAATAGCCTTTTAATTTGTTAAAACTTCGTCCTCGAACACAATTTGAGAGCTGGTGGTAAAAATTTTCTGACACTGTTGAAAATATTCTTCTTTTTATTGAAATTATGCGATCAATTAGAGAAACTCTGTTTCATTTAGTTTTATCGGTACCATAATTACTTAAAAAGCACCCAGTAATATTTTGAATATTCACTTTAAGAAACACAAGTGTCAGGTTCATACAAATTTTACCCCATGCATACATTTGTGTTGCAAAACTACCCAATTTTCCTTTTTCCAATTCTGATGGGGTTGCAGTCTTCCTCCAAGGGTGCAAGTAGAAACAAGCTTTGTATCCCATATGATATCTCGCAGTCCTCAAAAATCTTGTCCGAGGATGTTTTCTCAAATTCTGATACATTGTCGAATTATCGAGGGTGGACACTTTTCATTGAGACATCATGTTCAGTGATATTATTTTTTTAAAATTATTTTGAAAGGTGTCCTAGGCAATTTGCTTCATACCTGTAAAATTTTTGGTATTCCACTCAGTGCAAGATATCTCATATTAGAATAATCTGACACGCTATATTCCTTCATAGACCCTCTACTATTTTTTTTTATTTTGATGCAGGCGATGATTGTAAAGCGCGATGGCGAAGCATGAGAGACAATTACTACCGACATAGGAATAAGAAGATGGGCACAAAAGGCGCAGCTTCCTATAAACCGAAATGGCCCCTTTATAATCAACTAAGATTTCTGGATTCGGTGAAAAATAAAAGAAAGTAAGTTTTTTTCCTAAACTTGTTAATGAAATTGTGGACGTGATATTTTTGACGATGAAATACTACGAGATTGATACTTTGGGCGGTCGTTATCATTCCATATAATTTTATGTAGTACAATCTAACAAAAAGATATCCTGAAATTCTTCTTCAAATTTCATTTTTGAGAATTCGAAGTTTGGGTATGTTCGTACGACTGTCTGTAATTACTATGTCGAACATGAGCGAGGTCTGTCAACTAGTTTGTTAACGACAACATCCTTAGTGGTAGTCTGCGAAGGTTACAATGGAAAAAAATTGAACAAAAATTTTGTGTTTTGAACTGAATTTCGTGTGCTGACTCGTTGCAAATGCTAGAAAAGGTTTATGATGACTCTAATTTATCGAAAACCCAAGTGTACGAACGGTACATAGTCTTTAAAAACGGTCGGTATATCGTCGAAGATTTGCCTGGTTCATGACCACCGTCGACCTCTTCAACCAACGATAACGTCAAAAATTAAGGAAATTGTGCTCAAAAATCGTCATGCAAATGTTGGAGGAATAACTCGTGATATGAATATGTCTTGTGAAACCGCTCGTTTGATTTGAGTGAACCTATTGTGCATGCAGCAAGTTAACGCTCAGCTCGTTCCGTTAAGGCTGAATTTTCTTCAAAAACAGTACCGGATGCAGGTAGCAACAGACATGCTCGATCTTACGAATATTGATCCCCAGTGCATAGGACGACTCAATACTGATGACGGGACATGGGGCTATGAGTACGACAATATCATCGAGATGGGTAGAAAAAAATCGAAAAAACCTTGCCAACTTCGTTCGTAAATCGAGAAAATGCTTATTGTTTTCTTCCATATTCGTTATGTGTTTCATCATCAATTCGTACCGCCGTGAACGGCCGTATTTGTGGCAAAACAATTAATGCATTTTACATGACAATAACGCACCATTTCATCGAGCCAAGATTATTAACGATTTTGAGACCAAACAGCCGAAAAATACTATCGACCTTATTCTCCTGATCTAGCTCAGTGTGACCTTTTTTTTTCTCTAAACTAAAATTTATCGCGCTGGAGAAGCTGATTTACAACATCGCCATTAGAGAAAATTTACAGAAGGAGCATCAATGCTATCCCTGTAAGGACCTATAAAAAGTGTTTTCATGATTGGAAAAAAGTTGGCAAATTCTATGAATGTTGAATAAGTTTAATATTTTTGCGTTTTATTTCAAATTTCCGGATACTTTTTTGTCAGAGAGTATATTTCAAAACAAGTTGCAGAATGGATTTCTATTCCAACATGAATGTGAAATTCTAAAACGAGTGACGAAGGAACATAAATGTTGTAATTTTCTCTATTTGAGCCAAGGATCTGTTGAAAGTCTATGAAAAATTTAGATTATACATCTTTAATAATATATTGTGTTGCTTCTTGACAAGTTGACAGTTGGTATTACTCTCTATCTTCCGAAGGAGATGACATAGAGTATTCATATTTGCAGCATAGGTTAGTTATACGCATTTCTCTGTTATGAGCAGTTATGAGCATCTGAAATTTAGTTTTCTCCATAATTCAAATATCTATAAGATCAGCTTCTACTTCTAAGATGAAAATAAAAAATTTTAAATACATGATATCTCATAAGATATTCTCATCACAGATCCACAAAATTTAGAATGCATATCGAGTTCGTTGATATTCAGAAACTCCTTATATTTCAGCATGGTATGATATCATCCTAAGATGCTTGAGTTTTCAATATATGAGGAAGTCCAAATTTTCATTTCATTGACAATCCTAGATTAAGTTTATTAGTGTTTGATAAATGGACAAAATGAATCAATTCAAGAATTTCTCGTTCGATTCCACTGAAGAAGTTATACCAGACTTTCTGTTAAAATCTCAAAAATAATAGCTTGGTCCTAATGTAAATCTGTAATGTCCAGTTATCGGGCCAAAAATGGTCTGAGTCGATTGGGTGATCCGTCTTCCGCTGTTGGTTTTCTTGATTTCTTGGAAGACAACCGACACACAAATGCTTGTGTAACACTCAAAATTGATTCTTGTGCGTTGTTCTCGTAGTACGATTGCGACATGTCCAGTTTTTCCGACAAAACAAGCTACCAACTTTCGTTGGATTTGGCTCATCTTGAAACACCCATAGAGTCGACAGTTATTTACTTTCGGTCTCATCCCCGTAAATCTACGTCAAGTTTTACGATACAGCTGTCAGTTGGCAGATTGCAATACTTGGGTTGTCCAATCCTGAAATATAAAATGCAACCTATACAACTGCGGACCGTTTATCTGATTTCAGGTGTTCGTTCAATCTAGTCTCAAAGTTTCTGCCAGTTTGGCCAACATATGCGCATTGCGATCTTCACAACTGTTTTTCATAGACTACCTATAGATAGGCAACTCTGGCATGAACTTTGGTCCCGATTTCGAGAGCCCAACTTACAGTGTCATCTTAAGTTATTCCCTACTTTATTACAGATTCCATTCGCACAACGTTTCGACTTGTGGCAGTTTCTTCAGGGGTTCTGGATGGTAGAAAAAATATGTCATCATTTACAAAAATGATAATCATAGGGAGTAGAATGAATTACTTAGCAAATTATGTGTTGGTAGAGAAAATCTTTTCAGCTTTCCATGTGGGTCTATACAATCCATATGAAAATGCTTTATGCAAATAACGCTTTTGGAAGAATGAAGACATGGATTTCCGATTCTTTCCAACCAAACATTTCTAACACTCTCAACTTGTGTAATGAAAAACCTAAAAAGAAGTATTAGAAACTGTCCCGAATTTTTACTAATCAGAAATTACTACACGAGTATGAAATTGCTACAGAAAATATTAATTCACAGTTCATTTTTAGTGAGTTATAAGTTAATACAAAACCACTACTTATATGAATGCAACACAGCAAGAATAAACCATTTCAATGAAATTAAATTGAATAAAATGAAAATAAATACCTCCCTAGCTGAATAACACTACTTTTTAAATAAAAAATTTAGAAAGCACTGACGTGAGGTCAGATTGCTTTGGCGCTCTTGTTGAGCTACCTGCGAGTAAATATTCAAACCATAATAAATCTATAAGCAGTCTGATCAGGTGAACAATAGTCTTTTTCCGTACAATGGGACAATGTGATGCAAATATGAACGCCTAATGAACCTACCTAATGAACAAACCTATTCAAAGATAACTAGTAATAATTTCCCCTAAGTTTTGTCCGCTGCTTCTCCTAAAAACTTATGTCAGTGCTTTTCTGAATCTTGACAACGTCATCGACATCGAATTCTCTCTCTGTGAAAAATTTTTTGATTAATATTACGCCAACTGACACTGATAGAGGACTCCGGAATACGTCAAACGAATATCGATCTGAGACGATTAACTTTCGATGACAGCCCTGGGGAATTCATGACATTTCTCATTTTCTCTTGAGTAAATGAAAACAATTATTTAAATTTTGAAAAATCATATCTCCAGAATTATTAGCTTGTCGAAGTGGAGAGTGGTATTTTTGTATACGTCTGATAAAACTGCACCATAAAAAAATTTTTATTTGAACAGTGTCATTTGAAAAAAAATTTTTTTTTTTGTTACTCCGAACCTATTCGGCCGATTTGACCGAATAACGAACTTAGCCGAGATATTTATACCTCAAACCTATTCTGAAAGTTTCAACTCTCTAACTTCATCCGTTCGAGAGTTATCGTGTTCACGGAACGGACGGCCGGACGGACAGAATCGATTTTGACCACGGATTATTCATCAGTAGGTCCAAACAAAACGATTGATACCACTTTTGCCCAAAAATTCGAAAGTCACAGACATTTGGGTAAATTGATAGGCACTCTGTTCAGGTGAACAAGAGCGCCAAAAATAAGTAGTCTATGTATGGAATAAACTATTGAATAATCCTAGAACACGACATGGGAGTAAAGAAATGGCGTTGGCATAGATATCATGAAAGTTCATGCTTGTTATAGAATAGTTTCTTACTTGTCATAAAGTCTATCAAGACCGAGATCCGATAAAATCCGTTTTTACCGAACACTACTGAGAATTCCTAATTTACCGATCTGAGCTTTGGGAATAACTAAAGATGTCTCTACCGCTCGTCGAAGAAAAACGTGACCAGCTTTGTAGTAGGCCAGTTCCCACCCCCTGCTGTTTTTATAATGACCTGATGCTTTGGCGGGGTTCAGTTTAGATTTTCAGTGGTACATATAATATTTTCCCTATATTTGGGCATTCTGAAAATATGTCAAAATCAAATTTAGAAAAATAAAATATGAATGAATTTATGTGTTGGTTTATCTGTGATTGCATAAAGGGTATTATTGGATTATAGTTTTTCTTTTATTTTCAATCAGTTTGTTCAATAGAGCAATTGGATAATTATTATTAGTCGCAATTTCTTTGATATGTCAGTTTCCAACTGCAGGTTATTCTTTGTTAAAGGTATGGTAAAGGTACTGTTAATCATAGATTTCAGAGCTACTAGTTCATGATTATCCGGAGAGAAAGAATCATATATGGTAGTATCGAATCTGAATTTGTGTTTTTCCGGTAAATGTTTGAATTGAATATGTTTCTATTTCTACGAATGGTTAAATCTAAGTGGTTAATAGCGTTGTTGGATTTAAATTCCTTCGTAAACTTGATTTTGCGCTGAATTGAATTGAGTAAGTCAAGTAATATTTTTATTTGTGTATCTGTCCCATCGAATCTTCCTATAATATCATCAACATATCGGAACCAGAAAATTATGTGTTTTTTATTGATAATTTGTTTTTATGTATTCATTTTCAAGGTAATTCATAAATAGATCCGACAGTAATAGGCTCGAAGGTGATCCCGTAGGTAAACCTGAATTTTGAACATATAATTTAGGCTCGAATTCTTCGTCAGACAAATTGAAAATAATTCTTGGATTCCTTATATTAAGAGGGGGTTAACCTTATTATTACGAAGTGACTCGTCCAATAAGGGGAAACAATCATTTGCTGGAATGATAGAGTAAATATTTTCTACATCAAAAGATACTAATTGTTTGTAGAATAAGTTGTAAGGACTGCATATGTTGGCCAAACTGGCATAAACTTCGAGAGTTTATAATCATATTATGACTAAAGAGCATCATGGACACCGTCAATTTTAAAATCCTTCCCAGATGCGAGAAAGACCTGAAACTAAATTTGCTGGAATCGATGAAAGTGACAAATCTGTACAAGATCCCCAATTTTTGCCATTTAATACCTAAATAGGTTTGAACTCCTCGTTGAAAAGATTTTGGGAACTTGAAGAAGTTTCAGAGAATGTCATTGTATCACCAGAAGATCAATTTTGTGAGAACTTATACACTCAGAACTATTTTAGAAATGCATCTGGACGGTACACTGTGGCGTTACCATTTAAACCTGATCAGTCAACACTTTCATTCGGTGACACATATTCTCTCCCACTACGTCGTTTTTTATCCCTTGATCGTAAACTTATTAAAAACCAGAATATATACAAGGAATACTCTACTTTCATGAAGGAATATTTAGAAAAAGATCATATGTCATTGATTTCTACGAGTTCGGATTATGAAAATACTTTCTATATCCCTCACCATTGTATAATCAAACCAAACAGTCCATCTACAAAGTTGAGGGTTGTTTTCGATGCGTCAGCTCATGTACCTGGTCATTTATCTTTAAATGATGCGCTATTGATAGGTCCTAAATTACAAAAGGATATTATTGTGATTTTGATGAACTTTCGTGTTCATCGGTTCGTTTTCACAGCTGATATCAAACAAACGTATCGTCAAATATCGGTTCAAAATTCACATCGAAACTTTCAAAGAATATTGTGGCGGTTTTCTCCATCGGAACCCATAAAAACTTATCAGCTGAATACCGTTACGTACGGAGTCGCACCAGCACCTTTTCTTGCCCTTCGAACTTTGGCACAGTTGGCCGAGGATGAGGGAGCTCGTTTTGCAAAGGCATCCAAAATTCTGCTCACAGACATTTATGTCGATGATGTCGTTACAGGTTGTGATGATTTGGAAGAGGCAAAAACGTTGCAAGAGGAACTGATTTCCCTATTGAATTGCGGTGGTTTTGAGCTCAGAAAATGGAGTGGTAACAGTTCTCAATTACTCTCAACCATACCTCTGGATCATCAATATCACCATTCTCTGGATTTTGATATAGATCCGATAGTCAAAATTCTCGGTTTGAGGTGGTTTCCTTCGTCGGACGAATTTTCTTGTCTTGCGGAAACTACTGTGCAGGTATGTACCAAACGTACCATACTTTTCGAACATTCTCGAATTTTCGACCCTTTGGGGTTCCTTTCTCCATTTACTTTTCTTGCTAAGCATTTGATCCAGCATCTTTGGACATTAGGGTGGCAGTGGGATGATACACTTCCAGACGATGTTAGCCGTCGCTGGAATCAGTGTAAATCCGAATTAACCGAATTGAGTAAATTAAAGATACCTGGGAAACTTGCATCGAAACCATTTTATCGTTGCGAACTTCATGGTTTCGGAGATAGTAGTGAGCGTGGTTACGCAGCCGTGGTATATTTCAGGTTTTTCAATTCTGACGGCTCCATTGACATCTCTTTCGTATGTGGTAAATCAAAGGTCTCCCCATTGAAGAGAATTTCACTTCCAAGACTGGAATTGTGTGCTTGTCTATTATTATCAAAACTCATTAATGTGGTTACCTCTGTTTACCAATCAGCCTTCACAATAGATGACATTTTTGCTTGGTCTGATTCTATGGTAACTCTAACATGGATTAAGTCTTCTCCTCATCGATGGAAGACATTTGTAAGCAATCGAACAACTCAAATTCAGGACTTAGTTTCAACAGAGAATTGGTATCATGTCCAATCGAAAGACAACCCAGCTGATTGTGCTTCACGCGGCTTAACGCCAACCGAACTGTTGAACTGCTCTTTGTGGTGGACAGGCCCTGGCTGGCTTCGTTCCAAACATCTCACCTTCGCAAATGATGAAATAGAGCATTCTCTTCATCTTGTACAAACGGAAGAGCGTCACCTCTCTTTGTCAGCTTTCGTTTCTCCGTCGTTTGTTGATGATTTGCTCTCCAGGTATTCATCTCTGTCCAAGGTTCAAAGGGTGGTAGCTTACATTTTCAGATTTGTTCACTTCATGAAAAACTCTAAAGCTCCTAGGATATATAGATTTTCCGCAGTTCATCTCAAAGATGCACTTTTCTTCATTATAAAACAGGTTCAACGGATTGTGTTCAAGGAACAGATCGATAATCTCATCTCGGAAATCCCATATCTAAATCACTTCGAAAATTGAATCCATTTGTTGGAGAAGATGGTGTTCTCAGGGTGGGCGGTCGTCTGTCTTTTTCTGGTCTGGCTTATGATCACAAACACCCAGCTTTGCTTCCTTCATCTCATCGTTTTACTGAGCTCCTTATTCAGCATTTCCATAAAATATATCTGCATCCAGGTGCTCAGACTTTACAGTCCACTTTACAGTTAACTCGTATCCATCAGGATTTTTGGAAGAGATGGAATTTAGAATACCTGAACACACTGCAACAACGAAAAAAGTGGGTCAATAGTGACTCGCCTCCTTATTCAATAGGTGCACTGGTCTTGATAAAAGATGATCAACTCCCTCCATTGCGCTGGCGACTTGGACGCATTGGGAAATTGCATCCTGGCGCTGATAAAATAGCTAGAGTAGCTACTATTCGGACTACTCAAGGTGAACTGCAGAGATCAGTGGTTAAATTATGTCCATTACCTCTTCAATAATTATGACGTATGTTGATGTATATATGTATATAGTTTTTTTTGCTTTATGTTCGATATCTTTTCAATTTTATATTTGCTTTGTTTCATAAAATATTCTATTTTAGGTGGGCGGTTATGTTACTGCAACTTATAGTTAAATTCATTTATTTATATTCCGAGTTGCTTGCTTGATTCAATAATAATACACTCTGTATATGTTCATTTCACTTTCCGATTAACGCGTAACATATGTTGGAGCATATGACCTATGTCGAACAGAAGAGTACTGAAGCCACGCTCGTCCGGTGCAATGCAATACTTCTCTTCGCAGAATTTCTCGTTAATTCTACAAATTAGAACTCTGGTGAAAAAAGTGACTATTCTCGCTCGCGAGTGCCTGGACAGGTGAATTCAGCCGTACTGTGAAACCAGGTAGGCAGAAGTCAGTGCTCCAGCATTCGATTTTCTTTCGAGTCATTTTTTTCTTATTGTCAGAATTTCATTGTTAATTTTCTTTCGTTTTCGTTTAACTTTCAAAGGCCCTTGTCGTGCCACTCTCTATATACACGATTTTTTTTTTGATATCCGACAAATATCTTATGAGATCAAGTTAAAAAAAAGTTGAGTATTTAAAAAAAAAATTTTAGAGTCACGCATTCCACGAAATATTGCAAACCTATAATTTCAACCTCATTCAAACATCTTCCAAGTTACGAATTGATCTGATGGATATTCTAGGAGTTTTTGAATAAATCAAATTCCATATGCTTATAACTACTGAACACTTCGACGGATTTGGCCCAATAGTAGATATACTTTTCCGAAAATTCGGAGAATTGAGCTATTCTGACAATATGAAGACTCTAGCTCATCTCCTTCGGTTAATAGAGAATATACGCCCAGACGTACTGAAGTTTGAACCCGGATTCTTTATCAGGAAGTCGAAGTAACCGATTGTTACCATTTTCGGCTGTTTATTCAAAAATATCAGACATTTGGTCAAAAACATAGCCCAAAAATGTAACATTTAAAATTAATTAATAGAATTATCGCAAGGCTCTTCCACTACGATGACATTAATTATCGCACTGACTGAGATCGAAAACTTTCCAAAACTTTGTTTATTTTTTTACTTCTTGTCGAATAATGAAAATAGCCCAAAAATTCTACTTCACTTACTTGAGTTTCAGAACCATTAAAAATTCGGAGATCAACGATACAGCGGAGATGAACGATACGGATTCTGACACCCTTCAACCAGAATCGCCGTTATCTAAAGGAAAGAAAATAACATCTGAGTTTATGAACAACTCTCCTCCTGAAGCATCCACATCTGAATTCCAGTCGGAAAAAATTGTAAAGATGACGAAAAAATCACCTGATGTGAATTTTTTGGGTAGAAGATCCGAGAAACCATTAGAATTTCTCTCTAAACTTGTGGATGATAAAGATGACGAGGTCGATTTATTTTTCAAAAGTATTGCACTCAAAGTTAAGAAATTTCCTTCTCAAGTTATCACCCAAACGCAGTTAGAAATATTGAAAGTCGTGTCTGAGATGCAAAAGAAGGAACAGATGGCACCCCAGCCAACGAACCCAGTATGGATTGAAACTATCGAGATGAGCGATGAGAATGAAGAAGATGGAAATTAAACGATTAGGAAATTAAGATAATGTATATATGTATATTGAGAAATGAATCTGTTTTCAAAATAAATGTTATGAAATTTTTGGCTCTCCATCACCTGAGTGCTTATTAAATGGCTCAAATGTCTGTATTTTTCGAATTTTCGGCCGAAAATTTTATCAATTTTTTTATGTGACTCACTAATAAATAATCTGTTGTGAAAATCGATTTAATGCACAAGATACAAAGGCCTAGGGAGCCGACATTTTCTGGACAGGTTTGATGGATAAACAGTGAGCGTCAAAATTATGGAACAAATTCATTTTCTCACGAGAAAAATATTTGGCAATAAAATCCTGAAACATGTCAATTTTAGTTTCACTTCTACCAAATTTTTATGCATTTTTGAAAGATTTTTGTTGCGCCCTGCGCCAATCCCATCAACCCTCTAAATTCTTTGAATAGGAAAAGTGGGTCACATGAAAGCTTTTTGGGAAGGTCTTTGTATCCTTTTTACAGGCGAGTTGAAATTTTCGAGAAATTTTTTTTTAAAAACTTAGTTCGATCAAAGAGATATTCAGTAAGTGCACTTCATCATGGCTCATTTACTTTGAGACGATGGTACCGGATGAAATTTGTCATCGAATGAAAGTCGACCATTACGGTTTTGTTCATGCACATCTTTCAATTTCTACGAATTCATGTCTGGAGAAAAAAATGGAGTGATATTACCATCAAAGTACCGCCGGAGGATTATTGTGCATTACAAGATAAGTTAAATTAAATGTTCAAAATGACATTCTTCGTGTACCTTCTGGAGAGTTTCTGGGGTTATTCTACCTATCCCGGACCTTATTCGGTTTTTCAAGTCTTCCAAATTTCCAGGCCTGTTTTGTACATTTGGCTGCTTAAAGCAGTCTTCTGAGGAATGTTCCGCTAACTGTAGTGTCTCCAGAGGTTCTGGGTCATTCGGCATTTGGAATATGTCTAACATGTCCGTACTCCGTGAATTTGCTTTCAATATTAATGACTGTTGACCTTGTGATTGGTCTTTGACAATATTTGGCGTTGAAAATATCAAACCTGTTGATACGGACTTAATCGCCCCACCCGATCATCAATAAAATTTATATTCTCTGTTTTTCCAAACATGAAAGGTGATGAATTTAACTGCCTATATACTGGGCACGATATTTATTTGAGATTATCTTTCCTTAATTATGTTCTGTGTTTTTAATTTAACTGAGGCTTTTCTTTTCCGATTATTAAAACAATGAACTCGAATTTGAGCAACGATTGTAAACATCTCGAATTCACATTTGAACGCCACATGTTATATAATTCTTTAATGATGTTAATTAATTTTTTTTAAAGATTTTATTACTTTGAATTTCAAATCTCTACATGGTTGTACTTGGTTACACATTTATGACATTCCGTTGCCAGAAATCTTTTTTGAATTGGAAAATTTTATCAAAAATTTTCAACTTCAGTGGAAACGTAATAATAACATATCTACTTGAAATCAAAATCGAAGCACAGTGTTTCATTCATTTTGAGTTTTCATGTGAGAGGCCTAAAAATTGTGAATGAGCAGAACTGAAATAGTCGAGTTTCATTCGGTGACAAATTTCACCAGGTACCTTCGTCTCAAAGTAAATAACCATGACAAAGTGCACACACTGTAGACCTCTTTGAACCAACTAATTAAAATTTTTTTTTTGCTCTGTACGTCTGTAACGAAGATGAAAAGACCTTGCCAAAAAAGTACTACTTTCCCTATTCAAAGAATTTAGAAGTTTGACAGGGGATGGCACAGGGTGTAACAAGAATTTGGTAAAAGTGAAACAAAAATTGACTTGTTTCAGGATTTTGTTGCGAAATGTTTTTCATTGGTGAAAATGAATTTGTTGCATAATTTTGACGCGTACTGAATATCTTAGTTAAGTTCATTTTACGTTAAATCGACCCAATGGTTCCAAGTTAAGAAAAAAATATTCAATATCACAATTTCTAGATAAGGTTAGCTTAGTTTTTTGCCAATAGAGATCACGAAATCGTGAAGTTATCTTACTGGAAGTGAAAGATTCCGCATATTCTCCTGATTTCAAGATAGGAAGAGAATCTAGTGAGGATGACAAGAGAGCCAGAGTTTGGGTAGGTGGACAAGGGGTGTCGTCAAACGGCGGCTGCGAGATGTTTACGCCGCTTGTTGCCATCTGAACTTGTACTTACCGGAGTTTTCATCACGCAGATTTTTCTGATTCAATAGAATAGTGTGTTTTTGGCTAATTTACAATTTCACCGATATCCTCCATCTCCAATAAATACTCACATCTAGTGGAGACTATCTACGCTTGAGCTCTGGATTTCCGTTTCACTACACGAAGGAGCTCGATGGTAAGGGTGACACTCTGCGAGGTAAAATACTCGAGCAGTTTAACCGATCGCGTGCAAAGGTGGTTAAAACTTAGTCTTACTAGAGCTGGATAGCCCAGACTTTTATCTTAAACAGTTACGCAATGAAATTTAGAGAGGCTGTTATCAGATCTACTCCGGTTTAGAGGCTTTCAGTCATATACCGTCTACCAAACTATGACGAATAAATGCGCTTACGATAGAGGGCTGGTGGACAAAAAGATGATGAACTACAGAAATCTTCTTATATGCAAAACTGTTGTGGACGCTTGTCGTAGTCATCCCGCCCATTAGAACAGCATTAGACGCCATCAAGTAAGAATTTAGCCTTACTATCTTGGTAAAAATCGACCAAATCTTATATATTACCGAACAATCTCCGCATGCGTTGAGTTATCACGTAAAACGAATGAGGATCTAGTATTGCTTACTTACATGCCTAATTCCTACATAAGTAACGCATAAAAACATCGCCCCTCTGCAGATGTAGGGAAAAGCAAACTATCACTCATATTATCATCATCATTGTTATTTTTATTGATTGCTGTGGATTAACGCCATACGCTAAAAAAAATAATATCACAATGTTAATTGATGGTGAACTGAAAGGAAATGGTTAAATTCTTCTCTGAACTTAACCTATAATTCCAAGGGATTCGCTACAATATTGCAGGTCCGGTCTACCTTGAACGGTATTATACAATGGGAGTTCACATTTTAGTAGTTTCTTTATATGGTTCAATTACACGCTGGTACCTACGCTCGGTATATTTGCATGAAGTGTACTATATATATGCCGTACTATATTAAGAGCCGTTCTACATCTTGGCTGCAAAAAAGTAGAAAAGACTCCCTCACTTCTTCCTCAGCGTTTTGTTTGGTCCGCTTATTCACAAGGCAACAACAACATGCTATCGTTTCTCACAAATTTCTGCAATTTTCGAATTTCGAAACTGTAGGAATAGCAACCATATATAAGATTAGAGTATAATCAATGAAATCATCATTCATCCTTAGTCTGATCAATACACCTCTTCGGAAACTGTGGAGTCAAGACTGGTTGTTCAGTTGCCTAAACCTTCAAGCAAGTGTTGTTTCACATCAACGAAACAACAGGGGTAATAATACGCCCTCCGGGAAAATACAATTCTCAATTTTCAAGAACTCAAAATGTATAATAATATGTATATTCATTTTTCCTAATCAAAATTATTCAGTATTCTAGTTATATCATTAATCAGTAATAAGTAATAGTTTTTGGCGCTCTTGTTCACCCGAGTAGAGTGCCTATCATTTTGCCCGAATGTCTGTAATTTTGGAATATCGAGCCGAAAATGATCACAATCGATTGGGTTCGACTTCCCGATGAAGAATTCGTGGTGAAAGTTGAGTCTATCCGGACGGCTGTATCCACTCTAGCATCCGAAAGAGATGAGCTAGAGTTTTCATAGTTTCAGAATAGGTTAATTGTCCAAATATCTCGGTCAAGTTCGTTATTGGGCCAAATCCGTCGGATGGTTCAGCAGTTATGAGCATCTGAAATTTTGTTTCCTCAATAAGTACTAGAATATCCATCCGATCAAGTTGATACTTGAAATATTGTTGAGGGAGGCTGAAACAAAACGGCTAGCAAAATTTCGCAGAAATCGTCACGATAGAACATTTTTAAAAACTAAAAACTAAAAAATTTTCTAATACTCCATATCTCATAAGACATTTTTCAGATTTCAATAAAAATCCGTGAATATATTGAGGTGATCGATATCTTACTCGTCCTCAAATTTCATTGTCGTATCTCTTTCCCATCTAAAAATATGATCATTTTTTATCATTTACTCAAGAGAAAAGAGAAATGACATGAAGTCTCGGTGATTTTCTCTGAACTATGGCTATCACAGATAGATATTCGATTGAAAAATGCCGGGCTCATTAATCCGTGTCAGTTGGCGTGATATTAATCAAAATTTTTCATAACTGGAAATCATAGAGATAAAATTCAATCTCGATGGCTGAAGCAAAATACGTTGTCAAAATTCAGAGAAGCACTGACGTAAGTTTTTAGGGGAAGGGAATTATTGCTTCGAACAAAACTTGGAGAAACTTATGAGTAGTTATTTTTAATTTGAGATATAGGTTTCTTCATTCATTAGGCGTTCATATTTGCATCACATTGTCCCATTGTATGGGAAAAGACTATTGTTCACCTGATCAGAGTGCTTATTGATTTGTTATGGTTTGAATATTTACTCGCAAGTAGTTCAACAGGAGCGCCAAAGCAATCTGACCTCACGTCAGTGCTTTCTAAATTTTTTTAATTTAGTATATGACAATATACCTACTGAATCATGATATACTCCTAAATTAACCCCCCACTCTCCAGAAATCAATCCTAACCACGCCCTTGTATGCGGATATAGTCAGTTATTGTGATTTTCTTAAGTTTCGGCCTAGGAAAAATTGATATTGAATGGTTATATAACAATGAAACCAAATGTTTGAAAAATTCAATTTTATTAGGTATTGATTGATTTCACCCATTGAATAGTACTTTTGGGTGACAACCTAATACAGAGTCCTGTATTTGGAGAGATTCATAGTTTCTTCAATTTACCATTCGAACAATAACTTCTAGGGTGAGATTCATTTAACAAGTGAGTATTTAAATTGAAAACAAATAAGATCCTGAAAATACATCTTGACACTATAAAAAATCTGTGACATACAAAAAATAATTTTTCAAAAATTGAAATTCTGGAGTTGATTTATGTGGAAATTTCAATATCATATTAAGGAAGTTCTAGAAGGCGAATCCGGAGAAAGTTATAAAAGCCGAACTTGGAATTGCTTTTAGGTACCTGTTGACTCGTTTTTCTGCTTATTGGCATCTTCAGAGCAAGGCAAACGTGAAGCCAAGAAATGGCTTTAACTGTAAAATCTACAGTTTTGGAGGAATACCAAAGTATGGCCACAGAGGACGCGTAAGCAACTTGTGCGATGTAACCGTGGCCCAAGTGAATATAAAAATAAAGTTGATTTGAATATAATACAGGAAGTATTTGTGAGCAATAACGCAGTACCTTTCAACAATTTCAAGTTCTGCTTTTATAACTTATCGCGGAGTTGCCCACGAATACTTCCTTTATTATATTCAAATATATAATCTACTTTATTTTTATATTGCCTTGGGTTATGGTCGTAACGCACAGGTTGCTTATGAGTCCTCCGTGGCGATGCTTGACATTCCTCCAAAACCAGATATTTTAGCGTTAAATATACGAATTAGTCGTTCGAACCTACTATGGTCCCCTGTGTTATAGTTCTCTTCTCTTCTTTTCTTGGTTTCAGGGTTGCTTTGCAATGAAGAAGCCAATAAGCAGAAACACGTGTCGACAAGTACCTAACAACAATTCAAGATATGCTCTATAACTTTGCGCTGAGGTGCCACGAATATTACCTTCATTATATTCAAATAATAATATTGTTTATTTGCAAAAAAAAAAAAATGAATAAAGTTACACTATTACACACTAAACTGCAAACAAACAGAATATAACAGAAGCAAAAAATGCTCGTTAGTGATTAATACAAAAATAGAAATCTTAATGTAAAAATAGAAATATGACAACATACACAGACAAAATACCAATATAAGTCGTCCTAATGTAAAACAAATAAAGCTCAACACAGAAAGGCAGACGGCTTCCTGACTTTAAAGAGCAAGAAAAAACATTCAATTTGAAAATATCAAAAACGAAACACACACACTCATTTATTTATATCTCTTCTCTTCTCTCAGTGATGGTGGGGACACGAACATGTACAACTCTGCTGAGTCTCAAATAGTCGAGAAATCAATTCTCTGTCGTTTTGACAAATATATTTCCTCAATTTCCTCTTTCCATTGGAAGCCTTCCTTATTTCCTCAGGCACAGTATTATATACTTTTATTGAAATATAAGCAAAAGCTCTCTGCGTTATCGATTTTGTAACAAGGGGGAGAATGTATCTATCTCGCCCACGCGTGTTGTACTCATGAGGAATCTGAATTTTATTTTTCCGGAAATGGTATCTCACATTAACACAAAGGTAGAATAATTGCCTCATATCTATAACATTCAGTTCTTTATAGAGGCTGTCCGAATTATATCTGGAAGCTTTTCTGAGAATGAGCTTCAAAAATAGTCTCTGCAACACTTCCAATCGGTTGAGATGAGTCCTGAGCGCACCACCCCATGCTGTAATACCGTAGCGGATGTGGCTCTCCATGAGGGCGAAGTATATTAACCTCATTTCTGGGATTGAGAAATAATTAACCAAGTATTTACACCTCCATAAGATAGTTTGGAGTTTTCTGGTAACATATTTGATATGGTAGTCCCACCTAAGATGTGTGTCCAAATATATTCCCAAATACTTAGCAGCAGGTTCAGAGTCCAACTTCACCACCTCTCCATCAACATTCACCTCAAGATGCCTGAACGGAGGAGCGCCTGATTTATTACAGCTGAACGGTACAAATTTTGTTTTTTCAAAATTCACTGTCAACAATTTATCATTAAACCAATCCTTAACAAATTCAAAATCTTGTTCGACAATGTTCTTTAGTTCCTGCCATGTTTGGGCCTGATAAAAAATAGTAGTGTCATCAGCATATCCTATAATGTCACCTTTACTCTCAATAGAAAACAAGTCATTCACGTATAGGTTGAACAATTCTGGGCCCAGAACGGTACCTTGGGGTATCCCATACTCAATAGTTTTTGAACTACTCGAGGCTCCATCAATTTTCACACTCTGGGTTCTATCTTTTAAATAGCTTTTTATGACCTCATGACATTTGCCCCTTATTCCTATTCCCTCAAGTGTTTGCAACAAAAGCTGATGATCGACACTATCGAATTTTAGGTCAATGAATAAACACATGCAAGGGTTTCCCGATTCTAGAGCTTGGTGAATATTTTCCATGATATATAAAATAGCATTCTCTGTGGAAATCTTCTCTCTGAAGCCGAACTGTTTGGGAGAGAAAAGATCAAATCCACTGATGAAAGACAAAAGTCTTTTTTCAGTAACTTTTCAAATATCTTGGGCAGATTTGTTATCAACGAAATCGGTCTATAATTGTAAACCAAAGACCCATCCCCAGCCTTGTAATCTGGAATGACAATTGATCTTTCGAAAACTGTGGGCCCTATCCCATATTCCAAACATTTGTTCAAAATATAGGCATAGGGAATGACAATATTATCAGCCACCCGCTTCAGTGTTTCAGCTTGTACTCCATCCACACCTACCGATTTTTTGGTTCTCAGGTCTTTAATGAGGTGTGTCAATTCATCTGCGTTGGTGGGGTGTATAACAATGGAATTTGGCAGCCTTCTCTTGTACGATTTGAAGTTCGGATTTCTTTTAACCTTTCTAGCAAGTTGTTCACCTGTTTCAACGAATTTTTTATTGAACTCTTTAGCAATTTCGACTCTTTCAGACAAAGTTTCCCCCTCTTCATTCTTTATGGTATGTATTTGCCTATTCGTTGTGTTTTTACCACAGATATCCTGCACTACATTCCAGAGGCTCCTATTTCTGCCTGAGTTGTCGTGAATTTGATATCTATAGTAGTCACGTTTAGTTATACTAATAAGATTAGTCAGTTTATTTTTATATATTTTGTAATTAAGTTTCAATTTTCGATTGTGCGGGTTTTTATATAATTCCGCGAACATATCGTTTTTTTTTTGTTGATGGATTTCAAAAGAGAAGACGTCAACCATGGTGCAAACTTGGTTTTTCTTCTCAAGCATCTTATCTTCTCAGTACATTGTTCAATGTTGTTTGTTAGAACATGTAGAAAGTTCTCCATGGCTGAATTAGGATCGCAATTTCTGGTTTAATTTATTCATATTCACATATTTTTTATATATGATCTTCTCTCTCTTCTCTGGGACATTACTTTCTTTAATTATTTGCAGCATAGTTGTAAAGTGATCAGTAATATTGCTCTTCAAAACGATGGGAATTGTCATCTCCTGTATATTAAACCTAGATTTTATAAAAATGTGATAGAGACAAGACATCTTATCCCCTGTATCCTTGTAGGATTGTTGATGCCTGATACATATCCAAGTTCATATAGTATACTGAGATACTCGGCTGTATTGTCATCATCCTCTAACAAATTTATATTTATGTCGCCTAAAAAAAGATGATAATCACATTTCTCAATCTCAAAGTTTTCGAAATATCTCCCTAGGATTTGATTAAACTCATTTATACTCATTGAGGGTGATCGGTAACATCCAGTTATGAGTATGTCTCCCTGTTTCCCGAAATTTAGTTTTTTTTGAGAAATTTAACCCTGTCCACGGCAACAATCTGGCTATGAAATATATAATCATCCCTTATATACACTATAACTCCATCGTTCTGATTGTATCCTCCATCATTATAAACTGACCTATATCCAGGTATATGACAAACATCGGAGTCGAGTAACCTCTAAGTTTCAGTAAGTACCACGCAATCAAAATCAGAGTCCAATTCTTCCAACATTATTTTGAAATTATCAATATTTTTACTCAAACTACGAATATTATTATGAATAATCGTTAAATTAGGATTTTTCTTATTCTGTTTTAAAACTTGTCTACATTCACTAGGTTTCCTTAGAGTAAACGTTTTTAAATTATCAAGTTCGAAATCTCTAATATATTGATGCATTTTTCATGCAATTCAAGACTACTAAAAAATAGGTTGCATAAATACCTGTGAAACATACACTGGTTACTTCTAGTAAGTTCTCACTGTTCGTGTTGTAGCAGAACGTCCTTTAGGTGTATCATTCCCAGACATCTGGCAAGTCCTACTCGGTTTAATTTTTTGTTCTTGTTTTTCTTTTCTGCCTTGACTGGCGTATTTGGATTTTCGCAGTTCAGCTTGGATCAATGAAGTTTTATATGGTAATATGATTTCAACTTCTTCTATTTCATATTCTCTTGGAGAGGGGGTGGGTGGTTCACTTGAAATCTGTCTAGCTGTTATCAACATAAATCAGCATCATTATATATATTCACTTCGTTCAGGGTTGTATCGCATTGTTGCTTGTGTTTCCTTCTTGGCGATACTTGGATGGATCGTTCGCACCTGCTGTGGTCCCCTGTGTTGTAGTTCTCTTCATTTCTTGGTTGAAATTTGCCTTTCCTTGAAGAAAAAGATAAGCACAAAAATGTCTTGGCAAGTACCTAACAACAATTGCTCCTATAACTTTCTGCGGAGATACCCACGAATACTTCTTCGAGTATTGGTTGAAACGATTACCATTTTGCTGGAAGCATTCATTTGCTAGTTCAATTATACAAGTTATTGGTTTCCTTATCATTTCTTCACTATTTATCGATTTCTTGCAAGCTTCTTGGATTCTCCGGAGAATTGCATCCTGTCATTTATTTTTGTTGAGGATACGTTTGATTTCCAAAAATCCCAACATAATAATCGGAAGAATAGAAATCGGGGATCCTTACAAGACAGTTATGCAGTCCGCCCCAACTATTACCAACCTGATTGAAAATTTTTCACAACGGCTGTTCCAGCATATTGAGATAAGATGAATGCACCATAAAAAGCTGGAATGTGAAGCATAAAATGTGAATCAGAAGATTTCTCAACACCAATAATTAATAGGGTAAAACTGAAAACTACTTCAGATAATCGAGGAAGCGTGCAACCATATTGAGAAATAACCAAGACATGATGAGAAAATCAATAACACATTTACCCCTTTGAGTCGTAAATTGATACAGTATACTTATGCTGTTTTTGGGTGCTATGAGACATTTATAACACCACAACATTGAATATGATTCTATCTTCAGTAATTCAGAAAGTAGAAATTTCCCCATTTGAGTGTCCCCGGAGGTGTAAATAACTAGCATATATGCTCTAAGAGGGTAATGTGGTTCCTGAATATTTTGTAATACTCTCTGGATAGGAAATAAAATGTTATCCTAATCGATATTAACAATGTATATTATTCTTATTCATATTGATACTGATCTATAAAAATCCAATATATTTTTAATTTTCTTTTCAATATAATGAAGTTGGATTTGCATTATCAGACTTGCTAGTCTTGTCTGAAGATTGATTAGGTATATGAAGAAAGAACCTCTCTTACATGAGCATTTGTCGAAAAGCATGGAATTGATAAATAAATTTCCAATTTCTTTATCGTTTCGAACAAATATTTGATGAGGTCATATTTGATTCTGAAAACGAATTATTCACAATTTCAGATTAAAACAGATATATAAACTTTTATTCAGACTCGGTCACTTTCCTCAGTTTTAATTGGAGACAAGTATTGAACTTTGCGCTATCCCTCAAGAGCTGGCAACGTCGCTCAATGTTGTGAAACCAGGGTTGCGTAGTAACCGAGGAGAACAAAGGGGATTCCTTGCGCTTGCGCTTTTTCATAGAAACAGCTGGTTTTTCGAATCGGATCGGAGTTGTAACAGCTGACTGACTCCGCTATACACAGTAAGGTTCTGAAAGCAAGTGAAAACAATCAGCTGGTGCGTACTCTGTGCGGGTGTGCCACTTTCTTCTGAACAATTACTAAACAATTCTTAATCTGTGATCTTACAATAATTTAAATTTAAGGTGAGTCTGCTATTTTGAATTTTCGAATTCTGATTAAACAAGAGTCTTATGTTTGTTTCAACGTTTTTATCGATTGAACTAGAATACTTTCCGGACGATTTTCTTTGTTCCATTCATGTTGAAGCTTCAAACAGGTAAAATTACCTCCTTTATTTGAGTTCGAGTTTTCAACTTCACGATGATAGGTTCATTATTCTACCTGACTTACAGATAATTTTTGTTAATGTTCTCTGTAATTATGTTTTTTGATCATTTTTGTGCTTTTCATTCGATTATTTTCCGATAGTTTTCGCGATACTGTCTGATGCAATTGCCCGTATAATGTTGACAGTAGGTTGTCCACATATAAATAAACAAGTGTGCGTTGTTATTTATTTTGGTGAGTAGCCATGACCTTCATTGTTTTGACGTAAGTGGGCTAAAAATTAAAGTTGTTCGTGCATGTTACGACTCGATTATGAAGACGAAGCTGGTTTTCTTCAAGAAAAAACTGAAAAGTTTCACCATTGAATAAGTATTAGTATTGTTATTCCTCATACAATAGTTATGGTAGGTCTTGATGTTGGATTTATTTTGTTTTAAATTTTCAGGAAATGTATGAAGGCCAGGTGAATTAGGCATCCACTCTAGAAATAAAACTGCTACACCTACGCTTTTGTTTTTCTCGTAACTCTTGTTGCATAAATGTTTCAGATTAACCATGGAAACAACTCGCATTATCAAGCAAATTCTGGAAATATATGAAAAAGTCTATCCATCGCTTCTGTTCTTGTTCAATATTTCTTATCCTTATTGTTTTTTGAATAGATTAGTTGAATACAGTGTTAGTTGCATGCCAAGCACATTTCAAGAAAAAAATTTTGCTGATTTGGGCAGAGTTCATTACCGTAAACATCAAGGTGAATTTTAAACCAGACAGTTCACCTTTTTCACTACCAAAATAGATAGGAAAACTCAGTTTTAAGCTATTGTATATCTAATACTGGAGGCTCACATATTAGTACTAGTATAGGACAAATTTTTTCTGCTAATACCACTAGTGGTCAAATTTTCTTGAGCTCATAAATAATTTGAAAATTAAAATTAATTAAAAATATTCATGAGCAAGGAAAAACTTTCCGTTTTCATTTGACGTCTTGTGGTATAAATTTCCCAACAAATTCCTTCATGAATGGCCGTTTAGGTACCTACTGCAGAAGTTGGTAAAGAATGACGAAATTTTTACTGCACAATGCAATATAAATAGTCGGAGTCACTACGAAAAAATGTTTTAAGTGATGGAAAAGTTTCCACACAGTGTTGACAACTGATTTACCTACTATTTAACATATAATTGCTGATTTCTATATTCTGGCCATTTGCAAGAGAAACTGAGAGATGTTGCTGGAAATCTGTTTAGCAACAGTAAGAAAAATCTACGAAACTAGTATATTCTAATGAAAGTTGCAGAATGGGCACCTATTCCAATGCGGAATTAAAAAACGAGCGACGAAGGAGCGAGTTTTTGAACGCATGTGTGTTGGAATTGCCTGCTGCAACGAGTATTAGACGATATTTTCTCTATTTGTGTCAAGAATTGTGAGAAATTTATTGGAATTCAATGATAAATTCAGATTATACCTCCTAGTGCCTTTTGTATTTTATTTTTGCAGTTGGTGTAACTGATACGAAAATTGACAGATTATAGAATTTGAAGAGTGCGTTCAAATCTCTACTTGGTTTAATATTGACAATTGACATGCAATGGACGCGTGGACATTCGAAAGGATAGGATGTCAGTGTTGTCAACCACAAAACGAAAAATATAACTAAAAACAATGCTGTAATGAGTTCATTACATCACTGTTTTTAGTACTGTAATGAACTCATTACGACTCTGAAATAGAGAAAATGTTTTAACTATTGACAACTGATTTACCAACTATTCAACATATAATTGTTGATTTCTATATTCTGGCAATTTGAGAGATAAACTGAGAGATGTTGCTGGAAATCTGTTTAGCAACATTGCAACTCATATACGAGAGTTACCTTTTATATTTCGGGATGGAAAACCCTAGTCATGCAGTTTGCCAACTGACAGCTCTATCGTAAAGCTTCGATTTTTGAGGTCAAACGAAGTCGAAACGTTTTGACATGAGTGCTATTTATGTTGTTTACAGTAACTTAAAAGATTCTTCTACATTTTCGTGCCATTATTTTTTACAACTTTCGTGGATTAACTCAGCAACAGTGCATCGATGAACTTGCTTAAATTTTTGGCGATGAAGCTCCATCAAGGACCTGTGTTTATCGATGGTATGGTGACTTCACTTCACTCAGAATAGTGGCCAGGTATCTGAAACATCAAACTGTAAAAACAGTGTACCATGCTACAATTGAATTCAAACTTAGATTTGGTTTAATGTTCTATGGATCTGGAAACATCTCAACCTTGTTCATCTTACAGAAAAAAGCATTAAGAATACTATGTGGTTTAAAGTATAATGAATCATGTAGGGGACATTTCAAGAAAAATGGAATTCTCACCATATATGCATTATATATACAGGAATGCTTGCTCTTCTTCCATAAAAATCAGGAGCTTTATAAACAACATGAAAATATGAAAAGTAGATACCAGACAAGGACAATGGCATACAACCTCCCAAAATGTAAATTGTAAACAAGGGATCATGAAATATTCAAAAAACAATTGTATAGTCTATTATTGAATAGAGAGCCTTATACCTTAGGAGATTTTGTAGGGTAGACTCTCAACTTTTGTGACACTATTTCGTTTCGTTTTTTTCCCTGTTATTGATTTGTAGGTTGGTAATGATTTGAAATAAAGATCTCTTATTATTATTATTATTATCAACCGAGGTCGTGTTCACTTTAAGACTAATTTCGTAAAGGTCCTCTAAAATAAGCTGTTTTTTCGAAAACCATTGATGCTGTGCGCCAACTGATATTGCAAGATCGTCATGTGACCTATCGTGAGATTGAGACAACCTCAGGCATTAGTAGGAACCGTTTACATTCAATATTGCATGAACATTTGACCGCGAAATATTGGTCACGTTGTATCCCACACAATTTGTCTATCGCTCAAAAAAAGGCTCGCGTAGATTGGTCTAAAGAAATGCTCCAAAAATACGATCCCGGTGCTTCGAAGCACATCTATTACATCGTGATAGGTGACAGGGAACTGTAGTCGACTGTATGGGTGTTTCAAGATGAGCCTAATTTAACAAAAGTTGCTCGCGCACGAAGCGCTTCCAAAAAAATGGTCGCCTGTTTTTTCGGAAAAACTAGACATATCGCAATCGTACTACTAGAACAAAGCAGAAAAGCCAATTCTGAGTGGTAGATAAACATTTGTTTGACTGTAGTCTTCCAAGAAATCAGGATAACCAACCTTCGAAGACGGATCACCGCGACAATGCGAGCTCTCACACATCGACTCAAAAAACTGCATTTTTGAGCTATAAAACAACGCTTTATAAGTCATCCACCGTATACTCCTGACTTGGCAACGAATGACTTCTTTTTATTCCAGTACGTAAAAAATAAAATGAGAGATCAACTTTTTTTGACAACTGAAAAGCGGTTGATGCACTCAATAGATACTTCATTCAGAGTGGCAAAAGTGCTTCGACAATTGGTTCCAACGCACGCTAAAATGAATAGAAATTAATGGAGAGTAATTTGAAAAACATTGAAGCGATTTTCGATGATTAATCTTTGTTTTTGATCTCTAATCCCGGAATATAAAAGGCATCCCTCGTAGTTACAGTGCTATCATAATATTCCATGCATTAGACGTATGATTGAAAGCAAAATAAATGCCGTCGAAGATCTGTTATTTTCTGTTCAAGATTTGAATAAACTACTTTTGATAAGACCTTACACGATGTAATTCGATTATCTGACTTATCATTTTATGAAGAAATATACTCTTATGTAAATTCAGGTTTCAGATAAGGCCGAATTTGAACCCTAAGCTGAATAAAGGGTTCGTTTGAAAAAACTAAACAAAAACACCTCAGAATTATTGGATGTTATCATCATACATTTGTAATTTTCTTCTTAAAATTTCCAAATCATGAAAACCATCATTTCTATGAAAACTTCCAAGGCAAGAGGATGTCACTTTGCTTTTTTTTTCACTCAAAGCCAGAAAAAAATCATCTATGATTTTCCAAACACTGATATTACTGAAGTTTCTTCTCCTTGACAGAGACCAGTGAACAGGTCTATGAAGTCTCTTGATTTTTTTTTTTGTTAAAAATATGAAAATCTTTTTCGAAATCTTCAACAACAATGAATGATGTCACTACGAATAATTTTAAAGTGATGTTACTTTGCTTGATGATTGTTTTCTGTACTGAATCCCAATAACAATTTACTTGGATAGATTACAAGTATTCCCAGATTTAGATGTGCAATTATTCTTGCTTGAAAAAATGTTTGTTAGATCATTAATATGAATCTGTTCTGTTGAAAATATAATTAATTACTGAACATGCGTAAATTTTTGTATTTTATAATCAATCTGTTTTAATCATGTAAACAAAAACATAAATATTGAATATTGGTTATTCATAGATTATGTCAAATTTTAATACCTTACCATAGAATATCAATTTATTACCGAAATCCAGGAGAGAAAAAAAATTATAATTGCAAAGTTTTTTTAAATGAAAGATAATATCTGTAACCATTATTGACCTTTAGGTATAATTTTCTCAGAATAACGAGAGTGCATTATTATCACATTAAAATGTTATAACGTCTCTGTGGTGGGTAGTTTCCAATAAAATAGTGTTCTGTGGTTCACTGTTGTTTTGATTCTGTTTGAAACTGTCAACAGTCAACAGATATTTGTATCTTCAAGAAAAAAGTGGAAAATATTCTAGGGATAATTTCGATAGTTTGAAATAATTCAATTCAGTATGAAATGATTATGGTCAGAAAATGCATTCTATTTCAATCCTTCTTGTTTATGAGCCTATAGCTTCCAGTTTCAATATTGATAGAATTTTAATTAATCATGCATCATAACAAACATTCAGAAATATTAAAATCAAGTCAAATTCTATTATCTCTTAAATTTGTGAACCAGGTTGAATCGATGTATGAAATGAAGATGTGAAAAAAAGATCTTCAAAGCCACAAAACAAATCTAGGAGACTGGGTTCGAAGTTTTTAAAACTCATATGAGCTTAATTTGAAGCATTCCTATGTTAAAATAGATATAATTTGATGAACCGTGAAAGTCTGAAGCTATAAAGAACCAGCTCTTCATAAAGACAAGTCTTCAATTTAACAGGTCCTGACAGAAAATATATTATCTATTTCAACGGTCATCATGAAGACATACCGAAGTACCTATGTGAGTGATGGAAATCTTTTCCTCTATTTATTATAGAATATGACTCTGGATTCAATATTAAACAAGGTGCTAGACATAATTAATAATGAATACAGCAAATGGCAATTTAGATTTTGTAGTGTATGTAAGACAAAAATTGTTCAGTGGTTAATTTCTTCTATAGTGTTTAGTGGTGGAACCATAACTTGAGATATTTCCCCAACCTTTTGTAGAAATATTTAATAAAGACATAAAATATGGCAACATTGAACAAATCTGATTATTGAATCATTTCAGCACAGAGTTGAATTTAAGAAAATCAGAAAATTTGGACAAAATTATATCGATTTAATTCCTTTCAACTTCAAATATCTCAAGAACGGTGCAATTTAGGAGAAAAGATGAAGAATGATTTTATCTGCGAAAAAGACTAATGATTCCAGGAAGGACAAGATACAGACCTTTAGTTCAAGTGATATTTGTTTTTCATGTAATTTAACCAATCTGAAGAGTAGTAGTGAGAAACCCACAAGAAATGGAATAAATCTGATGATGCCAAAAATTGCATGACTGTTATCAAAAACCTTCTACAAGAGATCATTTCAATTGATATTGTCGTTTGAATATTACAGGTGAAAATGCAATTTTTTTATGAAATTTCAACACCCTATATCTTTTGAACGGGGCCAAATTTGGAAAAATGTTATGGGAAGAAAATGTTTCTTTTGACGTCAAGAATCTATGGTTAGAATTAACGCAGTGGTCAAAGACTCACCCTGTATAAATTTTTATTTCGAAAAAAATGTGCATATCCATTGACGTGTCCAAGCGTTTTTTCCAACACGAATTCATTTATTCGGCATCGAACTCATTACATTCGCCCCTTCCCCACTCTATTGATAAAGATAATGAAAAAAGCAATCAAAATTGAAAATTCTTGCGAACTTTCCATATTGATACGTGCTGGTCATGTGTTCTTGCCTGTATTTGCTATCCTACACTAACGATTTACAAAAATGATGAGTCTCAAAGAAGTTATACATCATAGTTCGCGGACCCACGTAAAAATAGAAAAAATTACCGGCAACCTGCAACTTCACATATAGCTTAAATTTGACGAGTCTCCCAATATTTCACTATAGTATTACGAAAATGCGTAAGTGGTCATTTTTCCAGTAACTTTTTGAAACTTTCAAGTTGAAGATATTAGTTTTTTAAACCCCCGGAGTAATGCGAACAACAAGTGCTAGTAAGAACACACACTATGGCCGAATAGGAACTGAATAGGTATAGCAACGTTTGAACGGTTGGTCATATGTTGAAAGCTTTGAAACGGTGGACCTTGCAGTTCTGATTGGGTAAACCACGAAGAACGGGCTGACATCGAGAGAGGGTTGAGAAATATAATATATATCTACAGGGTGCGATAAAAGTCAGTTCATAGTTTTGCATATGGGAGAAAAAAAAGCAAAAATAATTGCAAATAAATTTATTTTCGAGAAAACTATAATATCAATAATAATAACTTTAATTAATCAAATGTATCTATCGGTGAGGAAAAATAAACATTGTTCAATTTCATTCCATGCAGAAACTGAGTAGACTCATTTTCAAAACTCCTCAAGTTGTTCCTTCTTTTTATTTACATTATCCTTTCATATATAAAAATTAATTATTGATTTCAATCTTCTCGTTGGTTGGGTCTAGGTGTATTTATGGATATCCTTGTGTTGGAAGTATCCTTTTATTATCTTCAAGCTCATATGTTCGCAAAAAGAAATTAATCTTTGTCCGTTATCGTTCACCCTTTCTTCGCCAAACGATCCATCCACTTTGCTACATTTTTTCTATCCAATTCTAGCATTCAAGTCACCAAGAAGTGTAACTTCCTTGTACCAATATTCTCGATCACGTCTGTCATCTCATCATAAAATTTATCTTTTGTCTCCTATCTTTCATGTTCAGTAGAAGCCAGCCAACTATTAAGGCATAACCCTCTAACTTCGTTTCCACAGTTGCAAGCCTTCCGTTCACTCGGTTCCTGCTTTTAATATTTCGTGATAACATTTTAGTTATTAGTATACTGACGCCGGCCGCTGTTCTTCCATTTTCTCTGACTCCACTATAGATATGAACAAAGTCTCTGAGCTTCATCTTTCTTCTTCATTTCTGTAAGGACTGTGACATCTAATCTGAACTCCTCAAATACCTAATCGAATTTTGGCCGAATACCTTGTACTTTCATTGTTTCCATAATCGTTATCCTTTTCCGTAAGCTGGATTGAGTTCCGTTTGATCCATCCAGCATTTTCATTCTAGAATGTTTTGCAATCAAGAGATGTTTTATTAGTTTCGCCCTTATTTCGAACCATCAGTACCGTACCCCTTGATATCAACCAATTGAAGTTGAAATTTTATTGTTGATTGTCTCGGAGTACAATTACAGTGACTCTAAAACCTATTTTTGCTGGCGACAGTATCTCAGTGCAATTAGAGCATGTAAACTAAACGTCTCGAGATCACTTTTTTCCTAATTTCTGTTCGTCTAATACTGTCGCAAAATGTGCCTTCCGTAGTTGAAATAAATCTGCGCCAATCACTACTGGCGACACTACAAAAGAATCAAGAGTGTGCTGACACTACGCATTGCCCATGTTTTGGAGTGGTGTTACACGGTGTTTTCGGTATATGTTTTGAATTGGCTGAGTTGATATTTTGAAGCTTTTACTCATTTTTGGCTAAAATTTCGACATAATGAACCACAAATTTTCAACTCCGAAATTTTCGTGGTGTCATTTTGAAGATATCCTTAGGTATCATTTTCAAGGAAAGTATCATCATTTTCCTTATTTTGGATATGACCAATCTTCGGTTCTTTTGCCGTTTGTGCTAACTTGAACAGACCCTTTGCCTCTGACAAACTGATACTTTCGAAGAATCAGGTTTTTATGCCTACTAGCAAGTAGCTCGTTAAGAGCGCCAAAACCACCTGGTTATAAAGTCAGTGCTTTCAAAATTGAGCTTTGATGGTAAATATCAATAATCAACGTAAATATTTTCAGAATTCCAGAAATCAACTGGTTCAATTGGTTACTACGCAGAGACAATGAGTCTGAGAATCGAGATCAGTTCACATAAAAACCGATTGTTTACGTTTCAACGATAATTTGGGACAATGACCGAACTTAAAACATTGATAAAAATTAATATCATGAGTTTATCTGTTTTCTGGTTTTTCAGTTTATCTGATGCAATATCTTTTTCACGGCGGAATAAATTACTCAGTAATCACGAAAGGTTTTCATGATAGTGACCCACATTTACCATATCAAGGAACATGAGAATTAAACCTTAATGTTGTTATAGCTTGTTGACCTTGAATTATTAGAGTTATCGGAATTCAAAGAGGTCGCATTAAAGATCCCTTAACGTGGTTGCCAAATGTGATCAAGTAGTATCATTGGAGTTTAGCTATACTGTGCCCTTTCATTTTTTGTAATGGAACCAATCTTCTCGTTTCCTGAAAGACACTACCCATAGTTTTCTTTAAGTTATAATGGAAGCTCAAATCCCTTCTCCTAAAAGCCAACCAGGTGAGCATATCGACTACATCGAAAACTATTTACTAGTTGGAATAAATTCAAAATAAACCAACTGCCAATTTTCCTTCTTTTTCATTTCTGCCACTATTCTTTTCCACATAAAACTGTAAAACTTCAAAATATACCTTATAACTTGAATGGATATGGCAACAAATCAAGAAAATTTATTTATAGATAATGAAGGTATTCTTCATATGAGAATATTTGATTTTGAAATACCTTATATATTACTATGAATCACAAAAAAGCAATGATTCTTTGGGATCGAATCTTCTGAAACCTTTTGATGACTTTTTTTATGAGCATTACATGTATTCAATTCTTTCAGAACACGAATTTGACATGTGAATTTTGGCAACATACATTATTACATAAATGAACTATTTAAAATAATTTTCCACCAACTGAAACTGAATTAATAATCTCTTTCCCGATTTACGAAAAATTCGTGTTTTCAGACTTGGTGCTTTTTCTATAAGTCTGAGGGGAACGGGGCTACCGGGAGATGGGACATTTCCTGTGTTTTCGTTTCCAATGGTCCCCCCAAAGCTTTAATGAGCCCAGAGTAGACACAAAACCCAAATGTTAACGTAACTAATTAACGTTAACTTTAACTTCAGTAATTGCTCGACATCAAGTGAATGAAATTATTTTTATCCTCTTTTGAGAGAGAAAGAGAGCTACGATTATCGAATTTGAGAATATGCAAGATATATAACATTCATTCATGCCCAAAAATTAGAGCATATTGCAAAGTCAAGGGCACTATTGAAATTTAGGATTTGAATCCATACACACGCACTGGAGCATATCTAGTGATTTCTACATAGGCAATGATCAAAAAGGAATTTTTCGCTTGTAAATTTACCTATGAGGGCATTACTTGAAAAAAGTAATTGATCATGCCGCCGTTTGGGTTAATTGTTGCATAAATACCAACTAATTTGAATGAATCATTGGAATATTCAGAAATGAAAAACTTCGATCGTACAAATGGCCGGTTTATTCACCTCTCGTTAAATTATTCATGAGTGCTACCTTAAAGAATTTCATTGTTATATTCATCTCTTAATAGATCGAATAAATCACTGAATCTCCTCCAGAGCCCTCGTAAACTAGACTTTTTATCGGGCGATAGTTAAGTTTCTATTCAGCTCTTTAAGTTTGAAGTGCTCGTCGACAGCAGCATTCACACAAACTAATCCAACTATCGACAGATGTCAGTGTCGCTTTCCTGTCAGGTGCGTATGACCCCGGGGTACTTGAAAACGAAGGGCTAAAGCAGATCGGAGTGCACCAGGGGCGGCTATCGGGACGTCTTAATTGGTGACTGGAAAGCGTCTACTATTGGCCAACTACGACTTGCACACTAATGTCATGTGTACATGTCCGTCGGACAGGTATGAATTACTTCGACAAATGTCTGCCGATGGTTTGAAAAGGGGCTCCTTTCTGTTACCAACTAAACTGTTCAGATGGTCTGATGTGTGCACTTGCAGTCAAGCTAGATTGAATAATCAGGTTATAAAAAATCTGTAGAATGTTGGGGCAGTTATTGAAAATGTTATTAACTGACTGCTTTGGACCGTCAGTAAACGTCAACTGGAGGTATTCTTAACTTAGTTGTTAGAAGCTTTCATTTCGCCTTTGGAAAAATAGTTCGATACGAAAAATGTTACTCTTTCAAAATTATCTAATCATAAGAAATATATCATGCAATAATTCCAATGCCAGTTTTCGATCTTGTCTTTGGAACTGAAGATTCAATAATGCAGCCAATATCATATAAGATACTTTAAAAGGTTGCCGTTTATGCAGAACTTCAAAAGTTTGAATTATTTTTATAAGGCCCATTCTGCTGGAATCTATAGTGCTTTCCAACCAACTGCTACGAACAGCTCATCAATGGTCGCTCTATGAAGAACTAAGCGTTTGCTACAGTTGTAAACATTGTTACATAGATCTTTGGAACCCCTTCATTAGCAGTACATCGCCGCCACTGTCGCCCTTTTTGCATTTTCCTTCTGGGAGACTATTTATCGAACGATAAAAAAATTACCTGAATAAAAAGCGTGTTTCTTCGAGTGATGCGTATAAGAAACATATCAGGTATACCGGTATGAAATGAGCGTTTTTTTGTGAAAATAAAACGCTAATTAATAATGAAAAAGTTAAAAACATTTCATTCAAAGTATTAGCCATTGTTTTTCACACATTTTGATCACGTTTCTGGCAATTTGTGGATACCATGCCAATAAAGGTGTTAAGTCTGGTGAATACGGCGGATGGGGTAGCAGCTCCCAGCCAATTGTTTTGATGCTATCCTGAACCGGTTATGCTTGGTGTGCAGGTGCACCCTTTTTCCACACAGTTGGATCTTTCCCATAGCTATCAAACGGTCAGAAATTGTTTGTTGACCAACATTTAACATTTCAGCCATCAGCTTTTGATTCAAAGTGTCATCTCCATCCAATATCGTTTGCATTTTGGCGTCTTCAAACTTTTTTGGTGGTCTTCCACGTTCTTAATTCCTCACATCAAAATCATTTTTGAAACCATTTTTTGCATGTTGCTCCTGATAGAGCATGATCACCATATACCTCGATGAGCATTCAATGCGACTCTGTAGCACTTTTCTTCAAATGAAAACAAAAATTTGATGCTTTCCGCAAATCATCACTTTCTGATACAAAATTAGACATTTTTAACACGATGAAAAAATGTGGTGTTGTCTGTTCAATGACTTGATATATACTAAATAAGTTTCACAGAAATCGTAGCAATTAAAAAAAATAAAGGCTTGTTCTCAACAAATGTTTCCTATCGAGACATTTGTATCTTGACGCTCACTTCATACCGGTATACTTGATATGTGAATGATCTTCATGATCATTACTAATTAATCTTTTCAGTTGTTGGCTTGTGGATCACGAAAAATTTACCATATAACGAATTAAAATAATTACACATGCTGAGTGTCACTTTAATAATGTTGTGTCTACCTTCTTGTCTTACCTTTTACTTCTTTATTACATTCGATTAATCGGATTCTGATACGAAAAATCAACGTGAACTTCAGACTCCCACAACAACTCGTAAGGCCAGTCCTACATTGGAAGCGGATTTGGTCTGGCCAGCCAAACCGACCCGATTTCATTCTCTTCAGAGCAGTCCAGACCAGGTCGAACACCGCGTTCAATGTAGGAGGAAAGTACGTTTTCTTTGTTTTTGTTTCCTTCAGACCTAGCCAGACCCGTCCAGACCCGCCAGACTGTCTGGTCTGGTGAAATTCCGCTTCCAATGTAGGACTGGCCTAAGTAGTTGACAATAGATTTTCTCGACTGACTGTATGTGTGTTTCGAACAATTTATCTTATGCTAGGTTCTGTTTGTAGGAGGCCACTAACTTCCTGTTTGATTTTTTTTTTTTCTCTGCAGTGAATTAGTGTGATCCGATATTTTCTTCTAAAGAGGATTTATCCTTTTGGCACGTATGGATTTTGTACCACCCTGATATTCTCTGAGATCTTATTGGACTAGACCAGGTGCGCTTCAGAAAAAGGAAGATCTTACAAACATTCATGTCAGACCATGCGATTTTACTGACTTGATAATAATAGATTTTACGATTGAAACAACATTCAGGAAAAAAACTAAGTTCGTCTCGAGTTACTATCATCGATAATTTGGCATAAATATTCACTGTTTTTCTAACTTTTTTATTTGTACACTAGCTGACCCGACAGACTTCGTCCTGTCAAAAAGATTTGTAATGTGGCAGTTTTTGTGCCTACGTATTTTAAAAAATTCTCCGTAACAGAATCGTCACCCTGGTGATAGGGTGTTGTGAATAAAAAATAATTAAATAAAACATATATAAGGATTTAAAAGTAAGTAATCGCTTTATTGTTAATCATGTGAATCATAATTATTATTATTATTATTGTAGTGCTTTGTGGTATACGATGTTTTTTGTTTGATTACCTGGCGCATAGATAAACAAATCTGATGGTTTTCCAACACGGAAACAGGCAACATACCATTGACCATGTGAGAAACATGGGTTTTTTAGATTAATACCACAAACACTTAATGATTACCCCTGGGACTTGTTTATAGACATAGCAAAAGCAAGCCGCACTGGAAACTGTTGTCGTTTAAACTCAAACGGCACATCAGTCGGAATCATTGGGATGCGCGGTATGAGAACATCTTCTCCTTTATACTTTCCTTTGAGTATAGTTGCTTCTATCACATTGTTTAGTAATTTTTTTTATCGCTAACCGTGTACCGTTTCAAAGATGCGGTTGGTTGATATTTCGCAACATTATAACCACCGATCCAACCTTTAATTGAAGATTGTGAGGTGGCAATCATGGCAAATCTAGCGAGTTTAAAAATTCCGGTGGATAGTTTACTACATCATCTTGATTAGTAGCCGAATCAACTGATTTATATATCCTCAATTCGCCTGTAATTTGTTATTGAATTTTGAAATTTAATTCATTTACATCTATGTTTTTTGCAGCCAGTATAGCTCGTTCGCTCAACCAATCATGGTTTCTGTAATTTTGAGAAACATCTGGAAACACCTTCTGAATAAGTTCATCTTTTGATCGAGTTAACTGACAAAAACTTTGAGGAAAGTTAATGCAGCCAGCCAACATGTCTATAAAAAATTTGCCATTACCAATGTCAATGAGTTGTTTAGAGAATATGTTTCCAGATTGGTCATTTTGCAACTCGACACGCATATTCTTGCTTAAATGAAGTACTTTGACATGTTTCCACAAATTGGAGGACTTCAGTTCATCAGCTGGCGTTGATCGTGGAATCACTGGCAATGTTTGACGAAAATCTCCTGCTAATAAAATCATTGCACCACCAAATCGGTTATTATTGCTCCGTAGATCTTTTAAGGTTCTGTCTAAAGCCTCCAAAGATTTTTTATGTGCCATCGTGCATTCATCCCAAACAATCAATTTACATTGCTGCAAAACCTTTGCCATTGCAGAGTTCTTCGAAACGTTGCAGGTTGGAGGTTCATTACTTTGCATATTGAACACACCTACATTGCTTAGACAACAGTGAGTGCTTGTAATTTAATATGAACTTTATACCATAGCAATAAAGCTCAAATTGACTACGTTTTAGTTACAAATCATTTGTATGGGAAAAAGAAAAGGGCTATTTTTAGCGTTTTTCCAGCAATAATTCTAATTGTTCTCGCCGTAAAAACCAACCTTGAACTTCAACGAACATTTTAAAAAAAGATTTGGCCAAATTGGTCCAGGCGTTGTTGAGTTATGCGCTTAACAACACATTTTGCGATTCATTTTTATATTATATTATAGATAATAAAACACTTGGCTGAATATATATTTGGGGGATTAAACTTAGATCTTGTGAAGCGCTTGTAACGTTACAACCGTGGCAATTCCTTAGATTTTGAATGAACTAATAATTTTCAGTACTGATTTGTTCAGATTGTATTATAGTTATAATTTTTTCATCATTCATCACAATACTACGTGGTCATTTCGTAATCACCACGAAGTAAGGTTAGATTATAAACCATTTCGATTATTTTTCCCCAACTGACACTGATTGATAAGTACGACCGATGTCAGTCGAATAAGCTTCTCTGAAAGCATCGAGCAATGAAATTTTTGATATACTTCTTATTATTTCCCTTTTCTCTTAAGTAAATGAAAAAATAATTGTATCCTTAGGTAAAAGGAAGCTACGACAATGAAATTTGAGATTTTTGAATACGTTCGATATCTTTTGAGGTATAAAATATTAAAAACTTTTTTTTACTATTCTCCTAGACGTATCGATTCCTGCGAAATTTTGCAAGCCCATTTGTTTCAACCTAACTCACATATCTCCTTTGGATTATCAATAGTATACGGCCGGTCAGAAATACTCAAGTTCATCTTCAAATTACAGATATTCGGGCAAAACTATAGCTCGCTGTTCTACTAGAACAAGCGCGGAAATTAATCACTCGATTTAAAAAAAATTGCTCCCTTGTAGGCGTTCTTACTCACCTGATATGATTGCTTTTTATTTTGCCCAATTTATCGTGATAACCCTCGAACGGAATGAGCTAGAGAACTTGAAATAGCAGGAAATATTCGCGGTATGAAAACTGCTCAATTCAAAATTGGCTGTGTAGTTTTGGCGTAACGTAAACAATTTTTTTCGAACTACACTTTTAGAATGGAATGTTTTCTATAATGCAGTTTTATTCATTAGAATACATTGATATCATTCTCAACATTGACAAACCGTTACTTTCGCAGTTGTGAATGTGCTTTCACCAATTTTTTTCCTATTGTATTTTCAACTGAACACTCGATTTTTTAAGTATAATTATAATATTAAAATTGTATTTAATCTGCCAACACTTATCAATGTATGATTAAAAATTTGCATCAAGCATACAAGATAATACCACCCTTTCGTTTCCACAAGATATGTAGAGAAAACCTGTTGAATTATTTACATTTCCTGAAGATCATTCGTTATGTTGTGTGTTTTTCAGAGTATTTTTTTGAGCAACATCAGATCAACATCGTTCGATTGTTTCACCTGCTGAACATCAAGTTTTAAAACGATTATTATCGTGATTTACGATTGTGTGGAGTCCAGTCCAATAATATTCATACGGAAGTGCACACCGAAACTGTAAAACTGCCGTTTTCATCGTTTACAAAAACTCTGAGTCACAGACGAGTGTACGGTCACTGATAATCATGTAATCAGACGTAGATTGAAACTACGTAGATAAACGACAACGGCAATTAAGGTTGGCTAATAGCAAATAGTGAGGATCATTTTTCTTTCTCACTATGATGGATGCAGTGAGTATTCCATAAATTGACTTCTTACTCTTACATTTCCAAAATCGAATTATTCAAGACAATATTCCAATGAAGAAGAATTTTGGGAACATCTTGCCGCCAAAAATCGATTACGACAATTGATAGATTTCGAATCCATCGTTTGTTCATTAAAAAAAAATGTTTCGAATCTATTCTTATTTCTTTTTATTGACTTATGATTGATCTTGTTTAACTGATTTTTTCTGAGACATGGTTATCATTGGAAAACTAGTCTTGACCCTATTATTGTGCCTACAATGGTCTCAGACCAGAGTAATCGTCGTTCTGATGTCAAATTTGGAAATACAGGGTGATGCATCTGAGCAGGAGACACTACGTATAATTCTTATCCCATACTGATTGAAAAACTTCCTGTAACAGGACGAATGACTTTGTAAGGACTATTATGACGTTTATTTGAGTCTTGAACCAGTTACACCTTTAGAAGGGGCGCTTCAACCACTCAAAATTAAATAGGAGGGCATTGAATTAAACTACAATTGAAAAGTCATAAAACTTTATTTGCAACATGTATAGAAAACGTATTATTAATGAAACGTTTGTACCAAAAACCAATTTCTAATAATGTTAAATTTTGTAAATATCTGAGATATTCAAGGCGGTTCATATTAATTGATTTTTGGATATAACGCTTGATCAAAATAATGTTTTACATAGAGCATTGTTGAGAGGCTTCCAAAAGCGCACACTTTAGTTTGCAAATTTTATTTTCTCACGTTTTCAGTCTCGGTTTCAGCATTTTCAGAAATTGCAAAAAAAAGGCGTCGATCACAGATTTTGTTGGGACGGAGAAAAAGGCTATACCACTGCACATCGAGTGGAAATCATTTCAATTTTTTTTTGCGAAGAGGAACTGCTGCTTTGTTTAACGAGAGAAATGAGGACCAAAACATAAATTATTTTTCGTTTTAGGGCAAAATCTTCACAATCTAATCGGTCCCCATGACGCTTTAGTAACTGAAAATTTAGCGGACAGGGCTCCCCTACTATAACTACCGATTCCATACTTACTATAAACTACTGAATATATTCTTCCCTGTATTTATTCTGGCTTTTACAGCGGGTCCAAAGACCCGTTATTCAGTTATGGAAATATGCCCAGAATAAATTATTGCACATAATTAGGACATGCAATGTTATTGTTGCATAATGTACAAATTTTAATAGCGCCCGCTGTCTCGCATCATAATGTGTGTGAAGTACCTCGGTGTCGACCTCAAGAAAACTTGTTTCGTCATCCGAAGGTGGTATCCACAGAACACTAATATACAAGAAATAAAAACTCCTAACTGATTTTTGGTTACACAAATCAGTTGCCATATTTAGTAGTAAAGAGATTTCAAATTTTTTCAAGCATGCATGTTAAATAGGCACTGAATTATGCCGCTCATGTGAAATTAAAGCATATGCTAAATGATTAAGATAAAAAAAAGCTATTATAAATTTTCATCATTTTATTGTTCATTCTAGTGGATATTTAGGAATATAATTACAGAGTATTATATCTTATGAAATTAATTCCAAAACTGAACAAACTACAAAATTAATTGAATTCAGATCAAGGAAAATTAAGTTAATCTGATAAAAGCGAAGTTATTAAATGATATGAAAGTAATGAACAGCAAACATGAAATGAAGACGAGAAAAACAAAAGATACTGAAGTGATACAAAAATGAATGAAAGAATAATATTCTACTTATTATCACAATAAAATTAACTCAAAATATTTTGAAAATCCTAACATGACATTTCATCATGAATAATACAAATTATTAAGAAGATCGATTTACCATACTTTGAAATTACAATGCAATGGAAAAACAGTATGAAAAATAAATGAACTTCATGTGAAATGAATAAATTTAATAAACTTTCCGACGTAATAAGAACTGAATTAATAAGCTTCAAAACATTAGAAGAAACATATTAGAAAAACAGTCATTCTACATGAGAAACTTATGCTACATTTAACACTTATGAACAATAAAAACCATTTATCGCTATAAAATATACTTATTCTCTACAATCACCGGTTATATTAAATAAAAAGAAAAATAACAAATCGATAAAATATCAGTGAAAAACAATAATCGAGGAGAAACATTACAGCAAATCACAGGATATCACGTATTGACAGTGTCAGTGCATAACAGGAACTGTGGATGTTTTTATGGCATTGTATCATCCAGGTGTCCTAGAAAAAGTAAAGCTGTATCAAAGCGTTGCTTTCAGAAAAAATTTTCATTATCTTATGATGGCATTTAATCAAATATTTATTGTCGATTTTTTTTTAAATATATTTGAAAAATGCTATTTCCATACAAATAATAGCAACATTTTTAATAATATGAAGGGTGTTGAAAAAGGTGAATTCCGCACAATCTCTAATTACTATTTCAACGAATGTATCTTTAAAAAAAAATTTATGTCAATGATAATGGTTTGAAAAAAGTATTCGCTATATTTAAAATCGATAGATGTGATCAAATTTGCACTAGCATAATGCAATCTAATTTTATCATCTTGCTCATTAAACCACATATAAATGCTCTTCTGATAAACTATCTCCACAATCATAGCAATCATCGATAAACATTTTTTTCGATATGTATTCTGCTACATGAGCCAAGTAGGAACCCTCGGGTTATTATAACCAGATGCAGAAAAGTAATTAATACAAACATAATAATTAATGTCAGTATTTTAATTGATAGTTACAACTCACCAAATTATACAGTGTGGAAACCACTTATGGAATAAAATTCTTTATGACATTATTTTAGAAAATTATAAAAAATGCTGAGACACGTCAACTTTTAAATTCAGTTGTGCGTTATGTTAACATAAATTTAAATGTACAGGGTGATACACGTAAGTCTGCTATAGTCCTCTTTTTTAATGAAACACCCTGTATATTTGTATATTTTTGAAATCCTCTTAATGAACCGATTTCAACAAACTAAATAATGTATGGTCAATTATGAATTATACAGGGTGAAATTTTAAAATTGATAATTTATTTCACTTGAAATATTGGTACTTTTTTAAATCAGCTAAATACGGGTTTATCAAAAATCTAAACTAATTATTAGATGTATTTGGAAAACCTTCTGAATTAAATAAAACCTGGTACGCCAATGAATTTTATCATAAATACCTAAAAAGTGCATAGAAACGCCAATAATTAGACAAAATCGGTAAATAATGTGGATTGTTTTAATATTCTGTCGGTTGTTGATGTGTTGACAGTTTATACTGAAAAAGTAAAATCTTTATTAAAAACTTTTTCCTTGTCGAAATAACAATGAAATATTTAACTGAGACTCACCGAATTGAGATTTTAATGATGATAGGGTACGGGGATAACTGCAGAAGTCAAGTTGAAGTGGTAAACTTATTTAATCAGAGGTATCCCGAATTGCCTGATATTTCACAAAGCACAGTGCCTAAAATTCATGCACAATTCAGAGAACTTGGACATGTCAAACCATTAAAAAGAAAACCAAACTTCGTTGAAGATGATGTGAAAGTGAATATTTTGTTAAGTGTCGAAGAGAATCCAACTTCAAGTACACGTCAAATTGCCCGTGAAAATAATGTTAGTCATACAACTGTTCTAAGGTGTCTTCATAAAGAAAAACTTCATCCCTACAAATTGACTTTTGTGCAGGAGTTAACAGAAGACGATCCAGATCGTAGAATGGATTTCTGCGAAAGATTGATAAATAAGCTGGACAGAAATGCGATAGCTCTTGGTACCATTCTTTTTTCTGACGAATCCACATTCACAATGAATGGGGAGGTAAACCGACAGAACTGTAGATATTGGTCAGCAGAGAATCCTAATTGGATGCGTGAAACACATACTCAGTACCCTCAAAAGGTGAACGTTTGGGCCGGTATCATAGGCGACCATATTATTGGTCCTCTATTTATAGATGGAAATTCGACAGCTGAAAAATATTTAAATATGCTTACAAATGAAGTTATTCCTGCGTTGGCAAACTTATATCCCAACGCAATAGATCCTAGCTTACCGAATGAAAATGTTTGGTTCCAGCAAGACGGGGCAATACCCCATTATGCTTTAATGGTAAAAACTTATTTAGAGGAAATCTTCCCCAATAAATGGATTGGACGAAGAGGTACTATTGAGTGGCCAGCTAGATCGCCAGGCCTTACGCCGCTGGATTTTTTCTATGGGGTTATCTCAAGAACAAAGTATATGCAACACAACCAACTAGCATTGTAGACCTCAAAGACAGGATAACTACAAACTCTAAACAAAGTTAAGGAGCAGTTCTATAGGAGACTGTGCTATTGCCAACAACTAGGTGGAGAACATTTTGAGCAATTATTTTAATGTGTTAAAATCAAATACATCAGCTATTTTATGTATGTGTTTAATAATTGTAAAAATAAAAATTTCACCCTGTACAATTCATAATTGACCACACATATTTAGTTTATTGAAATCGGTTCTTGCTAGATCAATATATAAAGATTTTCAAGTAGTTGAGATAAACTAAAACGTATAGAAAAAAAAATAAAATGGCAGGAGAGATTGTACTTTTCCCCAGAATCTGACTACCAAAACTTTCCTTTGTTAGTATATGAGCAAAGGTGTCAATTTACCAAAATATTTCTCTAGTCATGCGCCAAGTTTAATGCTTCCGGTAGCCATATTTGGTAGAGCATAGAACGTGTACTTTCATCCCCCTGGTGGTATCCTTCGAATACCTCCTTCATTGCACTAATAGCAGATTCAGCTCATTATTTTTATGAAACCCATCTGAAGGGTTTTTCAATAAAAGCGTCAGAAATTTAAAATTGAACACAAAGAAAACTACATGTATTGGGTTTCATAAAAATCGATGATCAAGGAATTTACAAAATTCTTCAGCTGATATGTCAGATTGTCCAATGGATTGACGAATTCAAGGAATTTCAGGCATTGAATCTTTCAATAATCGAGTTTATCAACTGCAACCCAGGGGTATATTACAGTATTTTGCGCTCCCTTGATCTAGTTCTAAACCTAGTAAAACGGCGTACTATCGTTTAGCCCAAATTTCTATTACATTCAAATATCGCGCCGAAAATAATATCAATCGTTTGGATTTGATTTTCCGATTAAGAATACGGAATTAAACTTGATTATGCCCGTTTGTATACTCATAATCCGATAGAGTTTTTATAATTAATTATTATTCAATATGATTAAATGATTTCAATTTAATTGTTTTATTGTACCCCCGATTAATAATCTGATGTAAAAAAATAATTCTACTGCAAGTTACGAAATAATGGAAAAAAAGTTGAATGCACTGACGTTGATACAGGTAGCTTGGAAGCTCTTGTTGATTTTTTCGCGAGTAGTTTTCAAACTATGAAAAATCATACCTTCAGAAGTATTTGTTTCTGAAAGTTTAGAAAATTATCATTCTATTCTTATGAGAATACTGCATAATGAAAAACTTTCCCCAAACATTAGAAAATTACCGATATTAGTACAAATTAATTAGCATATTTCCGGGAAAATTAAAGAACCAAAAAATCAAAACGTATGACTTTGCTGTCGAGCTCTCTGAAGGCAAATGAACTGTGAGAGTAATCGTTAATCAAATGAAGTTTGTAACGAACTAGTTGGAATAAACTATAAAACACTATCCGGTGATTACTTACACGTGTTTGTGTTATGCACGCACATGAAACAACACGATAGGCTCCAATGACTATCACGATACACTGACGTGACTAACGCAGTAGGTTTTCCTCAATCGATCTCTGAACTAAGTTTTTTTTCTATAATGCATTATTTACCTTTGATGCAAAATGTTTTTTCATGGCAATTCAATAATTCTCTCACCTTCTCTATTTATTCTTTTCATATCGAGATATTGAAATAAATCAATGTTTGCCGAATTACATTTCTGTGCTGTAGTAAATGGTGAAAGCACTAAATTTAGAACAGGTACTATTTGCGCTATTGGTATAAAAATACCAAGTATGTTATTGCCCATCATAGACAGGTAGATATACAGGGCGAGTTTTTAACTACCACATTAAGTTGTCCATAGATTCTTGAGACCAAGGGAAATATGTTTCCCATATAATTTTTCGAAATTCGCCACCGTCTTGCAATTTTATAAAAAAATCGTGTTTTGCTTTTATCTCCCTTGTAGACAATTCAAATTGATTAAAATTTTGTAGGAGTTTCTCAATGAAAGGGGCACAATATTCAGTTCAAACCTATTTGTTCTATCCTCTAAGATCTTCGAGTTAAGGGTGTATATCACTTCCATTTGGCCTTTACAATTTCAATGTTAAAGAAAACCCCCAGAACTCGTTCACCAACAATCGGATTCAATTCATATTTGTCACGTGTTTCAAATAAATCCATAGTTTTTGACTAATTACACTTGATATCGAAATTTTCTTTGAACCTAGATATAGGTATAAAAAGTATTCCATAAAAAATGACTTCGTTGCAAAAACATATAACTTCGGTTAAGTGTTTAAAAGAAACTTGAAATTCTTGAATTTTAGGAGTAACTGGATATTCTCTTCGAGACTCACAAAATGTCTCTACCTTGTATTCACTTCCTTTCGAGGTCCAAAAGAACTTATATTACAGGTCAGCGACTGCAACCCTTTTGAGTTTAGGGTGTGTGGCAGTACTTTTTTTTTAATTTTCGCATAGCGCCATAGAGAGGACTGAGCGTTGGAACGAAGTGATGTACATCTTTAAAACATTGACAACTCGTAAAACCATCAAAACCTGCTGTGGAATAAGTAGTTACGAAACACATCCTAGCTTGACGATTCCTACGAAATTTCGCAAACCTATTCGTTTAACCTCTTCCAATCCTCTTCTAAGTTAGAAATTGATCAGATGGATAGAATATTGTAGAATACGAAGTATTGAGGAAACCAAATATCAGATGATCATTATATCTGAACCTTTCGACAGATTTGGCTCAATAACGAACTTTACCGAGATATTTGTATGACAAACCTTTTCTGGAAATATGAAAACTCTAGCTCATCATACTTTGGATGATAGAGAATATACTTCCGGAATGGATATACTCAAGTTTGACTCCGGATTCTGCCTCAGGCAATCGATTTGAAACATTTGATCAAAATGATATCATGTTGTTCTAGAAGGAACAAGCGCGCAAAAGCAGTCCGAAATTCATTTCGATTTTCAGCTGGAATAATTTTTTGTGATGGAAATTATATAACATTCTCCGAAGAACAATAATTATGAGTTTTAGCATAAATATTCCACTTTGGAGCCTTGAACAGGAACAGAGTGCACAAACAAGTATGTCTCTACAGTATTATGGCTATTATAAAGCAAAATTTTTGTGTTATCTGGAAAGAAATTCAGTGGTGGCTTAGCCCAATTTGAAATAATGAATTGCATATAATTCTGGAACGGGGCAGAATTGGAAAGAGTGTTAGAGAAGAAAATTGTTTTTTAAGGCTTCAAAAATCTGTAATTAAAATTAACGCAGTGGTCAGACTCACCCTGTATACTTCTGTTACGTCATCGGGATCTCAATTTCAATATTTCATCCCTCATTTCATCATATTGTGTTAATAAAATGTTACAACGCTATAAACCAAGAAATCAGAAGAACCAACCGCCGAAAACGGACCACCCTTCACCATGACAATGCAAGCCCTCACACATCGGCTCGAACAACTGCATTTTTGAGCACTTAAAATGTCGATTTGATGAGTCGTTCGCTGTATATTCCGTCTTATTCCCGTACGTAAAAAAATAAATGAGAGGTCAACGTTTTTCGACTCCTGAAGAAGCGAAAGATGAGTTCGATGTATGTTTTGGAGATACCTCAATCAGAGTGGCAAAAGTGCTTCGACAGTTGGTTCAACCGCATGCAAAAATGTATAAATCTCAATGGGGAATATTTTGAAAAACAATAAAGCGATTTTCGATGATTAATATTTCGTTTTGTTCTCTAATCCCGAAATATAAAAGGCAAACCTCGTAGATCTCTCTTTATCATAATTTTTATTCGTCGTTTCAAAAGCGCATTATTTCATTCTGCTGAATTCTTTTATATTTTGTTTGATAATGAACATGGATTATTTTATTGGGAGTTGAATTCTATTATGTCTATAAGGAATTCCTTTTCTTTATCGATTTCTCTAAAAGTCCGAAGTTGCGTTTTTTTTTAATTAAATTATCTTAATTCCATGAAACAAATTTGATGAAAATTTTTTTGTATGTATGATGATGCTAAAAAAGAAACACAGGATCTAGCTTTCATAGTTGAAAACATTTCAAATTTCACCTTACGGAATAACCTAAATAAAAACTTAAGTTATTGTAATATTCTTATATATTTTTTCTTCTTCAGACTAACGAAAAAATGCTACAAAGCTGGGCGAATTACCTTATGGGAGGAAGGCAAGTACAAGAAACGTCAACCGAAGGGGTATCAGAGGAAACAGCAGATAGGATAAACCACATAAGAGACATGGTTGACGAAGAAGACTGGGTATTGATCGACCCAGAGTCCTCTGACTCTGAAAATATTAGTTTACCATCTCTACATGGTAACGACATAGACGATGTAGAGGTGAGGCATCATTTGATTATAGATATACACCTTGTCTTTCTACTTTTGTTGGGACTGGTCTACGTTTCTCTAGCGACATATTTATAAAAACAATATTTTTCCCTGAACAAATTATCAAAATAAGTTACAAATTAACCAAATGATATTCTTGAAAACTATGGATATTTTTGCACCTCATTCCAATTATTCAAAATCTTCATTTAGTGTGAAGTGTTGTCAAATCTTTTCCTTCGATCTATAATGCACAGTATATTCACTATTGGCCATATCAAATCATGTGGCATGTTGAATTGTAAACAGAAATTAATTAATGAATGAACTTATGTATCAATATTTCTTTTCCGCAAATCGCCAGGAAATTTTGACATTCCTGTCAAAATTTCTTGAAGAAAAAGTCAGGACTTCCTCACTGTAAGGAAATGATATTTCCGTACGTTTTTACATAATTGACAGAAAACACATTGCTTATAAGGAATTAATTTATATTTTGAAAACATCAAGTCATTGCTGAATACATTTTTAAGATCAATTTGGACAACATGCAGGGTGGAAGGGTCATTTTGTTGAATATTTTTTACTGTGAAAATTTTATTTGCCACCTCAACCTTATTGTTAAGCGATTCTTCGATATATCCTTCAGCAATGTTTGATGACTTCCATCCGCCATGCCTCTTTAAACTAGTTATGTCGGCACCAGAGCCAACCAATATTGTTGCAGAAGACCGACGAAAGCAGTGACCAGTATATTCTGTCGGATTTACCAAGTTCAAATAAGTAGCAACTATTTTGGGCATTTTTCTTAATTGATGAATTCCTACCACTTGTCTACAACCCTTTCCGCTTTGATATTTAAAGAAAAATCGGTCACTGTTCATATTTTCTGGTTTTAACGAAAATACTTTCGATAAACATTCAAGTAGATCTGATTAATTACAAATGATCTTGGTTTGTTGGTTTTCGAATCAGGTATGCTGATTAAAAGCTTAGATTCTAAGTCTTCTATATCGAGTACAGTCATTCGGACTAACTCATCCATTCTACAGGCCCCAGAAATACCAAATATTACAGCCACCTAAAAAATAAATGAAGCTATAATCTAAATAGAAATTGAAAACTTGTATATTAATCATTAAATTTTCTTTATCTGGAGCTTCCTGGATACATTTTTCAATTTCTTCCTTCGTTAAAATCTTAGATTTCTTTGCCCTATAACCTTGAGCTTGCCGTTTCAATAAAGAACGAAGTTTTGAGTATGTAGATATATCTACATTTTGTTTAAGTGCAAGGGTTGACTTCAGCATTGAATAATTGGTCCATAATGTTGAAGATTTCATCTTTAAACAAAGGTCTAGGAAGTATGGCATTACAGCATTTTCCGAGAAAGAACTCGTATTTTTACTCATGCGATAATCCATAAAACGTCTGTATGCATTTTCGTACTTTTCTCTTGATTTCTTTGGCAATAATTCTAATGAAGCAGTATTCACTGCCTAAACCAGCTCTGGAGGAGTCCCAGGAATGGAAATTTCATCATCACTTATCATTTTACTTTCGAGAACACCAGCAATTAAATTTATAAGCGTCAAGTTTGACAAATCAATCTCAATACGTTTCCATAGTAACCCAAGTAATTTTATTAGAAATTTCAAAGCACCATTTATTTGGGAATAACATTATCGCGTTTTTTTTTTAAATCAATCAATATCTGTCGAATTTTAAACGATTTGCGGAAAAATAGTATGTTTACCTCGTAGGAAAAGCCACATTCCTGGACTCTGTGTTGCTAAGTCTCGGCTTGCGCCTCGACTTAGCAATCTTCACAGTCGTCCAGGAATGTTAAGCTTTTCCTACCCGGTAAACAATGTACTATTAACTAAAATAATGCCTTTCGAATTCAAAATTAGCCGTGTCGTCAGTGTTCTGTACGTCTGTTTCATCTGTCTGTCACCAAAATCATTGCTTTTAAGAGAATTTCTAATTTTGATTTTAATGTTTTCCGAGAGAAAAACTCCAAGAATGTTGAAAAGCACTGCCGAGAGGTCAGGAGTTTTCTGCTATTGTTATAGTCTTTTTCTGGAGTCTGTCAGTTTTATAAGACAACCGATACAATAAATATGAAATAATTAACAAACGTTCGTTTATCTTGAATTCACAGTTTTTATTCAGTTTTGTTCGAAATCCAAATTTCTCTCGAAAAAAAAGGTTCATCTTTTCCATCTAAGATTATTTAGAAATTTATCTCTCTTTCTGTAAGCCCAACTCCTCTGGAATACCTTATTGATTTAAGCCCAAATCACGAAATAATCGCCTGCTGATAACTAAATGTTATCGTCGCAGGGATTATTATTGATTTCTGATGTGATATGAAACCCTTCAGTCGAAAAATTCTTTTTTGACAATTTGTCCAACAAAGATAATCTGAAACCATGGTTGTAAAAAATAGAACTCAAAAGTCCTCATAGAAATGTTGATGAATTTTATAATTATTTTGTAAAAAGATTGCATGGCTTATGACAAAATCCAATAAGATTCACAGACTTCAATTAATCATCTATCGATTTGTACCATTCATTCGTAGAAGTACTTGAAAAAGTAATCTCCATTCTATATACCATGAATTTCTATGACTTCATCGCATAAAAAAATCTTCAACCTCTTCCTGGGTTCACTCTACGGAGATTAAATTTCAGAATATTCAAGATATCATTACTTGCATATATGCATATTTTTTTGAGATCCAACGAACACATTAGCTCAGTTGTTCACGAGTAATGAAAAAAATTTTTTTCGAATTATTCTTCTCGAATAAAATGTTTTTTTTTTGAGGCATTACTATCATACAAATTCAATGATATCATTTTATTTTCGACAAACGTATATAATACTTTAAAATTTGGGTAATTACCTATGATATGTAATATTGAATCTCACAGTTGTTAAAACTAGTTATGGTGTATTCGTTATGTACCTTGGTTTCCGCCCTGAGGGCTTCGGTTCGAATGCGGACGGAGCATAATTTGATATCCTTCATTATGTGGATGAGACATGATTTTTGAAAGTGAATAGCTACTCGCAAGTAGCTTAACAAGAGCACAAAACAATCTGACCTCACGTCAGTGCTTCCTAATTTTTATTGAAAATTTCTAGCTTGACGATTTTCACAAAATTTGGCTGATTCCTTTCTCCTTTCTTTCAATGATATTCAAACGATTTTTTAAGTTTCAGATCGATCAAATACCTCTAACGACCGTGATATCTCAATAATTAACCAATTCTTAAAGTATTAAAACATAGTATACGGACGAACGGCCGGCCTGCCGGACATACTCCGTTTTGACCACGGACTCTTCACACTTCATACCATTTTCGGCTTGATATTCGCAAATTACAGAAATTTGGTCAAAAATAGCCAACAGTTGAATTCAAAAATCAATAACGATACGAAAACCATTCATTTGTTTAATTTTCCCTCTGTATATATATTTAATTTGGTACGAGATCGTATAACTACGACATTTTCAGTTTTACTGTTACTGAAATTTTTTATTTTCAGGAATCGTGGTTTATCACACCTCCTCCATGTTTCACCTCAACGGGGCCTTCCAACATGAGGATTTCGCCTTTTGAGAACCTCCTAATAGAACATCCCAGTATGAGCGTATACAAACATGCTCCTAGAAGGGGTTGTCTCAGGGAAATTCTCTCTCCATCGCTTGGCAGAGCAGAAACTCCGGAACCCGAAGAAGAGGAGGAACTTGAGGTACAAGAAGTCGACAACGACGTCGCTATTGTACGTAGAGTCATAAGGAGGTACAGGAGGGAGGCCCAACTGCAGGAACGCCAGTATTCTAAATTTGTACATTCAAAAAAAGTGAGTATTTCTTTGTGATGGCATATACGGAATACGTGTCAGGTGAAAATGAATTATTCGCAGTTTTACTGCTTAGTGGGTGCCCCATAACCATTGATCCCGGTTGAGGAATTGATATATTGATTCGCTTCTGGACTTTGGTTTGTTTAATTAATAGGTTGTCAAATATCTGCCTTCCGTTTTTTGCTCTTTATTCAATGCTTTATAAAAAGTGTTACAGTGATCGGATTTAGTTCAAATATGCGCCGTTTTGTTCGATAATCTGTTTCCATCTAGACGGCAACTTCATAATGCCTCCCTCGTAGAAGCCCCCCTCCTTATTTGAAAAGAACTCGGATAGCCACTTTTCACAAGCACTTTACACCACCACCAAGGGCGTTCGCCATGGACAGGAACAGGTGGAAATCACTTGGCGCTATGGTGGCCATATGGTGGATGCGATAAAACGTCCCACCCGAGCCCCGTAGCTTCTGACGAGTCATCAACGAAGTGTATGGTCTGGAGTTCACACACCCTTCCTGTTGGCCAATTCTGGATGCTTCTCGTCGATCGCCTACTTCGAGTGGTCCAGTTGTTCGCAATAGATGGTAGAATTAAGCGTCTGGTCATATGGGAGCAGCTCATAGTTGATGATTCCCTTCCAATCCCACCAAACACACAGCAAAACCTTCCTGGCCGTCAATCCCGGCTTGGCCACTGTTTGGGACAATTCACCTGCCTTCGACCACGACCGGTTTCGCTTGATATTATCGTATGTGATCCATTTGTCGTCGCCAGTCATCATCCGCTTCGAGAATGGGTCGAATCCGTTCCTTTTCAGCAGCATATCGCAGGCGTTGATTCGATCTACAAGGTTTTTTGCGTCAAATCATGCGGCACCCAAACATCAAGCTTTTTTTGTATCCAGCCTTCTGAAAATGGATTAAAATGGTTTGGTGACTCCCATCTCCTGGGTGATGTACGAGATGCCACATGCCGGTCTAACTCGATGTATTCCATGATTTGATCGGTATTTGACGACAGAGGTCTTCCGCCGGCTGGCTTATCCTTGGTGTCGTTTTCACCGACTCTGAATCGTCGAAACCATTCCTCCGCGGTTTGAACTGATAGAGTACCATTACCCAAAACACCATTAATCTCACGGAACGTTTCTCCAGCGGATTTGCCTTTAACGAAGGAAAACTTTTAAATAGCGCGAATTTCGGCATTAGTCAACTCCATGTTTACACGTCTATAACTGTTGAACGCAATATCCAAACTAATCATGCATAACGTCGTTTTGTAGGTTATGTCAAGACCTTTCAAATTATGTATAGTATATATATAGTAATGCCAGTTACGAGCTCTGTACCACTTTAACATAGTCGCGAAATTCAAAAGACAAAAAGGCGGAAGGGAGATATTTAGCAACCGGTTATAAGATGAAAGGAACTTTTGGTTGAAATGTAAACAACCTTTCGAGGTGCTTGAAAGTGTTTTTGTATTTCAAAGTAGTTATAAATAAAAATTCAATGCTTTTGTTACGAACTTACTTGAAGCAATACTTATATTTTCAAATAATTGAATTGAAGAAGTAATTCTTGAGAAGTTTTATGAATTAATAATAACCTAAGAATGACAATAATTGTCGTACACTTTCAATGGAAGTGTCTTTGATATATACATTTTTTATTCTAGAATGAACGCTTTTCTTGATGAATAAAAGAGAATATTTTCATTCTTATCATAATATCAAACTTTTTAGAAAAACTATATAAAAATACATAAAAAGCACTGACGTGAGATTAGATGGCTTTGGTGCTCTTGTTGAGCTACTTGCGGGTAAATAATATATTTTAACTATAACCTCTCTATAGGCACTCTAGTCAGGTGAACAAGAGTCTTGTAGTATGTAATACACATACAAACGCCACGATCAATGAAAAATTCTATATATCAAATTAAGAATAATTGCATAGTTTTCCTTGAGTTTTCTTCGAAGCTCAAATTCCGTTCTCCTAAAAACCTAAGTCAGTGCTTTTCTAAATTTTGATAACCTACATCATTTCACCACAATGCATCATTTCGATTAATTTTCCCCCAATTGACACTGATTAATAAGTCCGACTCATGTCAATCGAATACGTATCTGTGATAGCATCGATCACAGATACTTCACGGAGTTTTTGTCATTTCTCTTTTCTCTTGAGGAAATGAAAAAATAATCATATCTTTAGATGGAAATAACCTACAATTCAACAATATGTGAGATATCAATAACGACCAATTGCACAATTTCTTGTTTGAATACATCCGATATCATATGAAGTATTGCAAAATTTTTCTTTTGGAATTTTTCAAAGATTTTCTGGCTATTCGATTTCGCGGAATTTAGCAAGAATATTTGTGTGGAACTTATGCAAATATCTTCCAAGTTGCAACTTGATTCGATGGATGTTCTAGGAGTTACAAAAGAAACCGAATTTCAGATGCTCATCACTCCTGAACCTTTTGACGGATTTTGCCCAATAACGAACTATCCGGAAAATTTCAGTTCCATAGCTCATTTCGTTTGGTCCTAATCGTGTCCACGGACGGACAAACAGAATCGATTTTGACCACGGATTTTTCATCAGGTAATCCATACAAAACTATCGATACCACTTTCACCACAATATTCGGAAAATACAGACATTTGGCCAAACCTATAAGCACTCTGTTCAGGTGAACAAGCGAGCCAAAAATGAATTATTGGTTATTTGAAAATGTAACTTTATGGTTTCATAAATAATTATTTACGTCATCTAACGCAAGAATCGCACTTTTTAGACTTAAGCAATATGTATTCAAATTCCATTCTTTCTCAAAGCATTTTCCATTATGAAGATATCATTAATATTGAATTCAATATCATCAGATAATGGTAAAAAAACGCTTTCTAAGCTTTAAATAAGTTCATAACCTAAATCATTCTTATTTTGAACTACCTACTTGGAATGAAAGAACTTTTCAAGCATCTTAAAGGATCGTTTATATCATCATTTTATTATTTTATAGTTCAACTGATCTACAGCTAAAGTTTTGAAGCAAATCATTCAATTGAGCAAATTCTTAGCCGGCATCAATAGTTGCGGGGCACCCCTAAGGTTTATTTGCCTAGCAAAGCAAATGTCAATTGTTTATATGAAAACTGTTCCCCAACTGTTGTTCCTACCGAATGCAGTCATTGAAAGAAACTCAACATCACTGGCTTCAAACAACCACAGTTAGACGCTATTTGGTTAAACAGTATCGCCACAAGCTTGAAAAGCCTTGAATATCAGTTTGCCGACTTCACATATCACAATATGAGAGTTTCATGTCCCAGTTCTAAGTTTAGAACTTTGGGTAGCAGAATTCGAGTCATTTGACCTGCTACGAGTATCATTACCTCTACACCTTATTTAATTGTAATTCATAACATAACATAAAATGTATTATTAACGAGAAATAAAATGTCGAAATGAGATATTTCATAGACGGTTGACTGAATACGACTTAAAAGTAGTCTGGCAGCTGACGGATGGTACATTTACCCTTACGCATCGCACCTTCATAGGTGAATATTGAGATGAAAAAGATCATTTTTAAACAATTTTTTTTATTGCGTCACAATCATGAAACAATATAATAAGGATATACATTCGCGTGTTGCGATCCACCTGCCACCCATCATTTTTTGTGGATAAACGTGATATGTCGCTAGGGTATTATGAGGAATGAATCATTTTAGTAGAGTTTTTCCGCGCTTGATCAGGTAGAATAAAGTGCTGTCTGTGATTTTTTTAATATAGGGGCGACAATCGACTGGGTTCGACATCCTGATGAAGATGCCGTGGTCAAACTTGAATATCTCCGTATACTCTCTACCATCTCATTTTACGGTGATCTGAATACCGCAGGAAATGATTAAATTTAAAAATTAGCTGTTTGAAATCTGACACTACAAATGAGAACAGCAAATTGAAAATCAGAAAATAGAGATATTCATTGAGAATTGTTCAGATGTACCTACATCAATATCAATAAATAGGAATAGTCTTTTTTATTTCAAAATAAAATATCATTTTATTTCAAATGAATGGCCAAAATGATTATGGTTTTCGTAAGCAAGACAATCTCAAAAATAAGTTTCCTTTTCTGAAATGTAACAATTATTTTTTAATTGATTTCTATTGTGAAATTAGATTTCATTTTTTCGAAACTGAAGACACTATCTTGAAAGGCAATTTTTTACTTTAGAAATTAAAATTAAAAATTGCATCTGAAGAGGTATACTTTTGTAAGTGGCTTTTTAAATTTCTAAACAAGTATCTTTGACCATTCTAATTATTTCAAATATTTCAGATTCAAATTCAGAAGGCTAACAAGCCACTGAAGAAGTCCTATATGGAACGAAACAATAAGGCTCGTGAAGTTAACTGCCGCAACCATAGGCAGAGACGTGGAGAGCGGTCCCAAGGTCAAAACCGCTCCCGCGCAAACAACAACCGCAAGTGCTGAAGACATGTTGTCTTTTATGATCTCATTTTAACCGTAACAATTTTGGCAACACGTCCTTTTAAAGTTCTTTTAATTCTTATGAGCGAGAATTCCCTCTCCTTCGAAATGACATGTCATTTCATTTGTTAAGAAGATGATAATATAATATGACATCTTTTGCATAATTTCGAAATGGAATTTATTTTAATCAACATCGGAATTAATTTTGTTATCTCGTTTTGAAAGGAATCTTATTTTCTCAAGTGGTTTGTATTGAATGAATACTTATAATAAACAATACATCTGTCTTGACCGTGCATTTACTGTTTAATAGTAAAAATCCGTATATAAATCATTTTTGTAATTCAAATATGTGATTTCGATTAATTTGGAAATTCAGAATATATGGTATATAATTTTTAGTTATATGGGAATTTTTAAGAAGAGATTCTTTAATTTCAAACAGAGATATATATTATTCAATGAATCAGTTAGTGGAAATATTAAAGCTGGTTTTATTCATTAGGCTGGAAATCCATTAATGGTTTTGAAAATAATTTTAATTTTATAACAAGCGAAATTGGAAATTGTTATTTTTTTTCCATTATCAATAGCGTGGCATTTTTAGAGTACAAATAATAAAAAATCGAATAATTGAAATAAAATTTTTTTACCCACAAATTTTAAAAGTGATGGTTTTGAGATAAAACTGTTGTTTTTTCTTCTCAGTGTCTTATTCAATCTTGAGAACAAATATGTCAGACAACAATTATTTTCATCATGCAATTATTAAAAATAACTAATCCTTCTTTTATAATCATGTCTGATCCTTTTGTTTTTGTTGGTTACTGTATCCTTTCTTCTTGTCCGTGTTTGTCCTCTTCTAAGCTCATAGAAGTTTCTCATTTGCTTTTTTCTTTCATGACATCTTAACTTTTCTGTGAATATCTTTCATGAATCAACTGCCTCCCTAACTTGATTATTAATTCTAAAAAAAAAAAAAAAAATCTCATATACATATGTTGTATTTCAAGACCTTGCGTGAATCTTGAGCGATATCTTTCAAAAATTTTTCAATTTGAATCCTTTTCATAAATAATATCAAGTTTTTCTACTTGAGATCACCGAGTCCGCCGTTTTGGCTCGATTTAGTTAAATCGAAAACCGCTGAACAGATCCCGAGGATGTTTATATCTGTGGTAGTCATATCGAGAACCACTGAAAAATATTTCAAAATATAATCCTCAACGTAATTTCTTCGATTAGTGAAATTTTCGATTTGGTCCTTCGTGCCGGATTTTCACATCAGAAGTGGGATTCGATTCGACTGATCAAAACTGCCCTCTCAAGATTTCCGATAGCTTCGGTGGTTTTCGAGGTATCACCAATTTCCACAAAAGAAAAGTTTGTAATTCCCAGAATCCAAAAACCACCGAACTGATTCGAAAAATTTTTTCACCTATGAACTTGATCAATCACAAAAGGGGTTCATTTGAAGGTTCTAACCTTCGAGTTCTAACTCGAAATCTCAGAATCGTTTCTGAGATACCGTAGGGTGACCTAATAAGGAGAGGTGGGGGGAGGGTTACCATGCTTACCGAAAATTTTGATTTACCTCATATTGACAAACATCTTCCGTCCTCCTCAAAGTAAACAATAGGCTCTTGAATTGTTTTTCAATTTTGTTAATATGGTCAGCATTTTTGAAAGATGATTATTTGAACAAATTTTTTTTTCCACTGAAAAACTTAACACTAAAAAAATTTGCTATTTAATTTAACGCTGCTATTTCTTGGATTACTTAAAAACCACTGACGCTACAAAATTCAGAGGTATTATCCAAAACCTAAACACTTTGAGATAGCACCTCTTTTTTTTTCGATTTATTTTGCTCCATTTCTCTTGAAGTTATGACCTGTTGAAAATCGCCCAAAAATTTTAATCTTCAATTTTTGATCCTGTACTTTTTTTCGGTAGTGTACATTTAATCTCTAGAGTTAACATCAACAAAGGCTCTTTGACTTAACTACTCATCATTAATTGGAATGTGAAATCCTAACTTTTCCGGATATCATTATCAATATTTTAAAAAATAGAGCATCCAGAATACCCATATATCCCATACTCATCATCTTTTAAATGAAATATATATTTTCCTAATGTTTAATTTATATTGTCTTCACTTTTATATTCTTTTGCAACATCAAATCCATTGATTGTTTAATTTTTTAATCTCAACATTCATGATACGGTTTGATTCATTATATCCTGGATTTCCAAATTAAGTGTTCGATCAATATTTATATGCTTATTCGTTGTTCGAGATTGAAGACATAACGCCCATTCCCTTATTCTTACTACTGGATACCTCTTTCAAAAATGGGTTTTCACCATTCTTGGTACTTCCCTGTTCTACTAGGTAGAGTGATTGAGTTGATTAGGCATATATGATTCACGCAATCTTCAACTCATAACTCATTTGATGTTTAGACAAGTATTTCTTTCAGGAACTTTGTTCCCAATAAAATTTTTCTATTATTAATGAAACAATTCATGTTCACATGTTGATTTGCTTGCTTGAATTCTTACAAGACATTTTTATCGGGAAGGTAGAAAAGTGAATTTTTGGAACCTTTCACCGTCGCGACTGATTTTTTCCAAGATTTTGAACCTAATGAAATTTTCGCCCAAAAAAATAAATGGTGAAAACATACCAGACCCCAACAGTAAAACTAAGCGAAAACTCCTTGAGAGCATTATTGAAAGTTCTGGGAACAGTCATTCCAGTAATTGAATGTGTATTAATAGACCCATTAAAGAAAAAAATGAAATCTAGTTAGTTTGTGGAATATGGTTAGACTTTAGAAAGAGATTCTGCCTAAAGTATAAGGGAATATGTCATTTTTCCCATGTCAAGGTTAATTCACTGTTTATCAGTATTCACTCGGACTTCTTCACTTGAGCGTTTTTGTTTTCTACACAAGCAGAAAATTTTAGTTTATATATTATTTTTTTGCAAAGGCCGCATCTTGATAAACCAACGCCGCAAATCAGTTTAGGAAATTCTTTTCTGCTTATGTGAGAAATGAAAGCGGATATTTTTGTTGGAAAAGGCTTACACAGTAATGTATTATTACAAAATTTGACAGAAGCCTAAAGTTGTAGGTTTCAGTATAAAATATCATAGTTATAATATTTTTAGGTCAATTAATATTCTTGAAAGAGTAATTTAAGTGTAGATAGTTTTGTTTATAAGGTCGTTTGGAAGCACTAAAAACACATGGCTATAATAGGATCGAATTTAATACTACATGTACCTTTATATTTTTGCAATAAGTCTATGTGATTTAGAACACTGCCAAAAAAAAACGACAATCTCACATGAAATAAAAGAGAACAGTCGGTATGAAAGAATTCGCTTTTGAAGCAATATTATGACCAGTGGCGGCTTATCTTATTAGGAGGTGTAGTAGTGCTTCATCAAAAAAATTTTGAATACGAGACAAATTAATCGAAATAGAATATTTTCATCATTTCTGCGATGCCTGACGCGATATCTGTATCGAAGCAACGAGAACATGAATTTGGGCCTCGTACCTCTATTCTAGTTAATCGGGAAGCGAAATATTGCTACTTTCATTTTGTTGTGATTTGGTGATACCAAGTTTGCTGTAATGTTGAGATTGTCTTAGAATTCGAGTGAATTAAAAAAATGCTTTTCTTTCTGTTTATCGAGTTACTATCAGAAGATTTAATGAATTTAACAATGCCGAGTCGTTTCAAAATTTCTAATAAACCAGTAATATTTTTTAGCCATTCCTATGATGATGAATTATACAAGCGACCTATTCCAGTTCTAAGTAAATGTCTTATGTCTTGATATCGGTTGGGTCGGCAGATCAAATCAGGTGCTTCAAATTATATGGTATGAAGTAGAGCAGTAAACTTGAAAAAAAAATGGTAGCCGTTCATTTTATTCGCAGCAACTAATACGAATTTCGGCAGAGGTTTTGTCAAGAAACATAATAAAACTGTTCAACATATTTCATCCAATAGTTTATAATTATGAGGAAACAAAAACTAAATATCGTCATACCAATAGACAATGGGCGTCAAATAGAAATTAAAATTTCCATTGCTAAGGTTACAGAAATTCCCGATATCATAAAAAATCTAATAGATATAGTATTACAATATATGACAAAAATAAAAATTCTTTTTGATGTGCCTTACCGCACTATACTATCAGAAGCCGCCACTGATTTTTATGACATCACAAGTTAACTGAATCTATTCTATTCGAACACAAAATCAATGAGTTACGAGCATGCTACACTTAATTGAATAAACCAAAAAAAGTAAATAAGGTCGAAAATACTGAAAAAATATTGAATTTATAAGTAGGTTATAATGTATACTCATCTTCATCATTGCTTCCAGTTTTTTTTGTAATTGCCAAAGATATTTCTTTAGAATTATCAGAAATGAATTATCTCAATCGTGTTGTTACAGATCTGTTACGGATAGATTTTAGTGTTTTATTATTTTTTTGATAGGTATTCGTTCTAAAGAAAGTTGAGGAACTTTAATGCTTCTATATAATATTTTACAACAAAGGGCATTATTGTTCAATTTTACTTTGTGTATTATATTCTTAAGAAATATTTGTGTACATACATATTTTTTTATTTTATCAATGAGTTTCAATCTACGAAAACGATTTGAACTGTAATATATTTCCAAAAGTTTCAGTGTGCTTCGACTTGAGGTGTATTGTCAAAACAGTAAATATCGTTTCGAATTATCGAATGAAGCACAAATTTGTTCCATTATGTGAAAAGAAAATGTTATTATATAATTATCATATATTTATTTTTTTATTTATTGTTTCTCATATAATGCCAATGAACAGCATGATATGACTTGAATTTTTTTCATCAGTCTTACAATAAATTCCCATCAATTATAAATGAAATATGAAAAGAAGTCGTCTCCGTAAGGAAATAGGATCAATGGAATGGCAAATATTAAGATATCATTTTTAACCCAAATTTTGAGTTGAGCCTGAATGTGTTCTCGATATAATATAAGTTTGAAACCACATGAGTGTATATGCATTATTCCATTCAATAGATATGAAATCTGAGTTGCTGTGGACGAATATATGATGGAATTCATAAAAATATTTTCAAATTATAATTATTATGGTTGGATTGAGATTTGTGTCCACGAAAAGTGATATGGTCAATAACTGGACAAGATTTGTGAACGAAATGTTTATATGATGGAAAGATTTTCGGTGTTCCGCTAAACATATCTAGTGATTTAAGTAATTTTCTCATGATTAACTGAAAATATTTTTTATGTGGGATATTCAATCAACACAATAACAATTATTGTTGATGAAGGGAAGCGAATGAGTTTTCAGAAAGCAAGATTAATTTTTACTTTAAATGGTGATGAAAGACTGGAGTTTATTTTTTCTCTCAACGTTGATATTGATTCAAAAAACTTGAGAAAATCATAACCTTATAATTCTTTTGAATTCTGGTCCTGCCTGGGACTTTGCAATTTAAAATCAAAATGGAAAAAAATCTGATGGAAACTTCATCGTACTGAACTTCATGAAGATGGATTGTGAAATTGTTATGAGATCAATATAAGTGTCTTGAAAATAATTGAATTCCTTATCACTTTTCGTATCTGTTGTCAATTTATCGGATGCTACCTAGGTGTCTTTGAATGAATGTTTTTCTTTCGGACGTAGAATTGGCCGAGTGCTTAACTGTGGGCGAATATAATATTTATTATTTCATTGAGTATTGATGTATGTACCGAAATGTCTGATGCACGTTTAAATGTTAGTTTTTTCTACATTGTATGCATAAATCTAATAAGTTAGTATGAGTAGTGTATGTTAAGAGTGTGTCCAAAAAATTAACTATCAGAAAGAAGAAAAAAAATTCAAAATGTGTTATGATCCAAAAAAAGGAGAAAAGTTGAAAAATGTTAAAAATAAATTTAATTATGTTGATTATTTGTTTTAATTTATCGTCTCCTCCTAGATTTATAAGGATTTCCAAATATGTAGATAATAAGATAACGCTAAGACAATTAACAATTTCAGTTATTCGTTCAAGTATACAGATGTTCCGAAAGTCCACGATAACCTGGCACCGTGCGAGAGGCCAAGGTACATCAGATGGAATAAAAAAGCAAAAAGATCGTGTCGTTCAAGGAATCAATAAAGTGAATTTTTCATAAAAGTTCATCATGACTAAGTTGGTTTCATCAAGATCGTTGATCGGATGATTCACAGAATATATCAACGAATTTATCAAACTGACCAATGTAATTTCAAAATTAGTTTTGGGAATAGAAACGCTGGATCTTCTTCTAGTGCAGGAGTTCCCAACGTTTTCTTGGTCAGAGACCACTTTTTCATTATTTTTTTTAATGTCATTCCATTGCAAATTTTGAAATTGACATTACTTCCGGTGAAACCGGAAATTCAAAATTGTTAAAAAATATGAATGAAAACTAATAGGCAATCTACTGCAGTATCCATCTTCCTAATTTCATTTTAATATCTATAATAATTTCAGAGATATTCACTTGGTTCCACATATTTGCCCGTCACTGTAGGTATACTAAATTGCATAGATTTTAAGTGCCTTGATCTCATTTTCACTTATTATTTTCAATGTTTCTGTAAATATCTCATCTGATTCCGGCACGAAATTCCAAATGAAATAGGAAAAATATGAAATGCTGAAATAATAAAGTATGAAATCTGTTCGGTCCTTTTGTTATAGCATGAATTTGAAGCTGAGGCGATCGCTAAATATTTGTATTTCGCGCTAATTTTATAAGTCAACACTGGTGACTTCGCACATGTTATGGATACATACGCCTCTAGAACGCGAATTGGAACAGAAGAACTCTCGCTATCACGTTTGTTATCGAAATTGTTTATGAAATCACGCTAATTTTGATTTGTTTTTTGGATATATTACACGCTTGGTTTCACCCGCACATTTGGAAATTTCGCATCGCATTTTGATTGTGTTTTCAACACCGCATTTGAACAAAAGTTGGATTAGAAATCCCGCAGCAAGGGGTCCCTGTGAAGAGCTGATAATTGGAGCAAAGCCCTGAAATCATCGTAGTTCACCGCTGTGGTAAGTCATCATTGTTGACCGCATTTCTTTATATAAAAACAAAAAATATATCTATTATATTTATTTATATAAAACATGGGTGAAGGAAAAGAAGAGACAATATCTCCACTTGCTGATCAATCCTTGATAAATGGAATTAAATTAATTATCGCGTACAGGCTTTCGGCTCGGCTGTCAGTCAGTAAAGAGTCTTTGGTTTTTTAAAATGAAATATAACAAAAAAAGTAGATGACGATTCAAATTTTTATTGTATTACAAAAAAAAAGTTCGGCAATTATTAATGAAAATTGATCTCCGGCAAATGTCCACCATGACCACGCTGACAGAAGTAATGTCTTTCATCGAAATTTTCAATCACTTTTTGGCAAAATGTCCGGTCTTATTTCGGCTATCACATCACAGATTTTGAGTTTCAAGGCTGCCATCGATTCGATTGGCTCCATATAGACTCTGTCTTGAGAATAACCCCACAAAAAAATTATAGAGTGGTGTTAAATCACACGATCTGGCTGGCCATTTAACAGCTGTATTTCGTGAAATCAAATTTCGTTTGCAATAAATATATCGTCTCATTGCTATGTGACGAGTGGCACCGTGTTGAAACCACATGTCAACGATATCCATGTCATCAATGATATTCCGTGATCGTTTGACCGTTACCGCATTTCCAGTCTCATTTTCGAAAAAAAATGGTTGTATGTATTTTCAATGTTGTATGTGTTTGGGATGGCAACACCTATAATGTATGTTGTCTTGAGTATCTTGTCGATTAGTGTAATATCAGGCCTGTTATGGTGTATTACTTTGTATGTTATTATGGATTTATCATAGTATATCTTGTACATGCTATTTTCCATAACTATTTGAGGAGTGTATTTGTAATAAGGGAAAAACTTGTCCACGAGCTTGGGTTTGACTGAAGGTGTCTGGTCTATTATATTGGTTAAGTACTTGATTATGTCTATGTAAATAATCTGTTTGTGCGAGGCGCTTGCACCCGGCTGTAATATGTTATATGTTTTTCTGTGTAATAATAATAATTATAATAATTTATTCACACACATAAAAAAAAGTACAATTTATAAATAAAATACAGGCTGTGAATATAATAATTCAACAGAATCAGACGGTGCGACTTGTATGTGGACATGGGTTGCATAAAATTTTTGCAGACTGCCAATGACAATATAAAATACAACCATTGAAAGAAGCATTCTTTAGGAAAGGATGGGCACGGTCAAAGACCAAACAATGATTCTCATGGAGCAACATACGCTACACAAAATATAAGCATGCATGCCTTCCCGTGTATCATGCTCAAGACGTCCCGGCATACATAAAAGAAAAGATAAACACCAAGAAAGTATAGGGAAATACTTGAATGTAGGGTCTACCCATCCCATTATGACACTGTATATTATCTGAAGTCGCCCGCACACCGAAACAAAAGCATGCCACGAACACGCACTAATACCTCCTTCCAAATGGTACAAAAATGCTCTCTCAAAAATTATCATTATCTAAAGATATAGTAGAACAAAAACAAAAATCAGTGTAGGTAAGTAAGATACAAAGCCACACGTTCATCATAAATAAAATGGTTCACTCGCACAATACAATATGCACAGTAGAAAAACACAACGAAAATGGACTATAGAAAAATCTGCCACTAGGTCAAGAGGAGCCGCGAGAAGGGTCTACTCTGAACATTGCAGGCGAGTTTAGTGCACGGATTTCTGAGGGGGTTTCATTATACAATCTTGGACCAAGGAACATATGGCTTCTCAAAGTAAGGGTTCTGTTAACTTTCGGAATATACACGGCAAGCGGCTGGTATCTTGTAGAGTACTTATTCTTCATAAGTTTTTTGTTCCTTGTGAATTTTTCCTGTGATGTGTGACATTTCGGCAAGTGGTTGGTCTTTTATAATATGTTTTCTGTAGTTTTTCGTGTGGATGACCTGGTTCTGAATTTTAACCAAGAACCCTTTGGGGTCCCTGAATAATGCCCCCTGTGTCAGCCATATGTGCGACGCTTCTCTATCGACATTTGCATGGCCCCGATTCCAAGGGTGTCTACCATGTTGTACCATCTGAGACCAATTCTGCTTTTTTCTTTGGATGGTTGTGTTATATATTATTATTATTATTATTTCAATGAAATTAAAAAAAGAAAGGAAAAAAAATCGAATCAGTGAAATTTTAATTTGTAGTTTGAATTGTGCATTTTATTTATTGAAATGCATAAAATATCCTGCAAGTTTCCAATCGAAGAATTCTTCAATGCAAAATGAAAATAATAAATGACATCAAAGATCTGTCAAATATTTATGCATGATTTACATAGGAGTACCCTCACCTGAGCGTCAAAGGAAAACATTCTCTTGTTTCAAAATTTGGAATGACGTTTCCATTCAAATTATGGGAAGTGCACACGTATTTTCTACATCTTACCACAACATCGAAGACATTGTTTCAGCCAATTCAGCAATATACGCCATCAGTACATTCTCAGAAAAGGGTACACTGTTGTTTTTCTGCAAAAATCCAGGAAGCCTTGGTACGCAACATCATAATTCTCTCTAGATTTTTCAGTGAACCGCGGCATCTACTAGTCCAGGAGGCGTGCAAAGTAACAAATATTCACTATCAGTGTTTATTTTAGTACTTGGATTCAAATTGGTGATCCAAAATTGTGTTTTTAAAAGTTTGAATCGTGGTAGCATGATAAAAAAAAACGGGAAAATGATACTATGTCAGTTCGCCGACGTTTCGGAAATATATTTTTGCATCTTCAGGGCTAGACTAAACAATTGTATCCTCCCATTATCCTCTATATAAATAATATAGTTTACAAATCTCAAATATGTATTTTGCATGGAAACAAATTATCAGACCGCAATGAAAAATAAACAATATAGTAATTTCGAGAGACATACGTCGACACACGGAGGTGGAACCAACATTGGTGATAATTTCTTTCCATGCAAAACACATATTTGAGATTTGTAAACTATATTATTTATATAGAAGATAATGGGAGGATACAATTGTTTAGTCTAGCCCTGAAGATGGAAAAATATATTTCCGAAACGTCGGCGAACCGACAAAGTATCATTTTCCCGTGTTTTTTTGATCCTGCTACCACCATTCAAACTCTTATTTTAGTAGTTTTTTTTTCCTTACGAAATACAACTAATCAAACAAAACCGACTTGATTTTTTTTTCTTTTGTCGTAACCAATAATTTCCTTGGTAACCATTTCATTATTTCGACATGAACATAAAGAAACCTATTTAGAATAACTTGATCACGTCTTGAATGGAATATTTTTCAATCTAGCAACGATCGAAGAAAAATTAGTATGTAATTTCGTGGGAAAAGCTTAGTCGTTTGGGAATATTATGCTTTTCCCACTAACTATAAAATATTCTATTTTATCTGTCATTCACGTTTGCATCCATAACACATCCAAATGTATGCAAGCGCTGAGCTCTGGTTATAATTAATTCACACCAATCGCCTGGAATAGTCAATATTAAAATCGGCTTATCAATCCAAATAATTCAGCACCAAAAAGGAGATTGGTACGCATCTAATCTACCGTTATCTTATTTCCACTTCCTTCTTCAATACAAGTACAAGAGGTTATTCACCAGTTAATTTCAGATATTATTATTAGAACTATGCTTGGTTTCCGTAAATTATTCAAAAAACAACGTTCCCTTATAGCAATGGTTCATGTAGATGCCCTACCAGGTAATAAGCGATTAAAGATTATTAACATTTAATTTCCAATACATTTAAAAATTGGGTGAACATAATTGTGAACCCCGAAAATCCTTAGTCTGTAATGAAAATTTTATCACACACTTATTTTAATCTTATTGAACTTCCTTTTGTCCAGACTATTCCGTTATCGAATTTTCTGAATTTATAACCTGCCTTCGACTGAGAATTAGAGCCAGTTTCTTATAAAAATGTGTTCTACTTTTAATGCAGAATCGTTACCCTCATCTTCCTTTTTGGTGCTTTTGTTTACCTATACAGTGTTAGGATCAAGTTTGGCACCAAATTAATATCTTTGAAACGAAACAGGCGATATTTTTTAAATTTGGCAGCTGAGTGTAATGAACCACAATGCATCTGATGAGCATATTTTCATTAATGAGATACTTTCGATTTAACCGGAAATGACAATTTTTTTTTTATTTAAATGGGACATCCTGTATATTTCTGCAGATTCTGAAAGTGCACCTTGTTTCGGATCTATCCATATCGGGTTCGATGTAAATTTCTCTGTAAAAAGAAGAAATTCAGTCTTTTTGTACATTTGTGAAAAAATCCATTCAAATAAATAAATCGTTTTTATTTGTATCAATAGTGAAAAATGCACGAAATACTTTGTAGTAGACAACTCTTCCTGCTATAATGACGTATTTTTTATAAAAATCTATAAAAAGAAGAAATACAGGGCTTTTACTATCAGAAAAAATTTATTGAAAATAATTAAAAAAATCATTTTAAATGTTCGAAGTGCTGGCCATTCACCTCCTGACAATATACCAGTCTATTAAAAATTCTTCAGTAACTTTTCTCAAGACTTCTCCATGTATTAATGCACATTCATCAAGAATCCGTTGTTTCAATTCCTGCAAGCATGCTGGTCGATTAACATAAACACATGGTTTTAGATAACCCCAAAGAAAAAAGTCTAATGGGCTGAGATCTGGAGAACGAGTAGGCCACTCTATGCGTCCTCTACGTCCAATCCATCGATTTGGAAAAGTAGCATCTAGAAAATTCCGAACCCGTCTATCATAGTGAGGAGGTGATCCATCTGGTTGGAACCAAACGTTCGGTGGTAACTGCCCGTTCTGTTGGTGTGAAGAAATGATTTTTTTATTAAGTAAATCTAGATACTTTTCTCCATTTAAGTTCTCGTTTATGAAAAATGGGCCTATTAGCCTATTTTGTACAATTCACATCCAAACATTCAACTTTTCTGGTCGCTGGGTTTGTGCTTCATCAGTCCAATGAGGATTCTCAGTTGACCAATATCTTGAGTTATGGCGGTTAACCGTTGCGGTTAAAAAGTTGACTCGTCAGAAAACACTACATTGAAAGCAAAACGTTCGTCGTTATTACAGATGTTCATTAGCCGTTCGCAAAATTCGAGTCGTCGACATCCTCTGACAATTCTTGGACTAATCGTACCTTATACAGATAAAAATTTTCCTTTTTCAATATTTTTCCTACGGAACGTCGACTTATGCAGTAGTTCCGCGCCAGAACTGTGGTGAGTTTGAGGTGATTACTCTAAATCAACGGCAATATTTTGCCTCATCGCTTCGTTCGTTACGTCCCGTGGTCTTCCAGATCTTGGCAAATCCTTGACCATTTCAGATGAATCACTCAAATTGACCATTTTCAAACGTATTTACGATTTATTTTCACAAACTAAACTTCAAAAAACGTGGAGACAGTTACTTACTACAAAATATTTCGTTTTATCTATTACTATGGATACGAACAACATCAATTTATTTATCTAAAGGTCAGAACACAATCTACAACATTCCTCACATTTTTGACGAGAAAGATGATACCATCACTGATAGCCAAGATATAGCTAATATATTGGCAAAACACTACTACAATAAATCAGTCAACCCAAATATAACACAACGCCCAGGGAAGCAAACAAACATAGAAAAAACTGAAGAGGCTATCAATCATCCTTTCACTATACAAGAACTCAAGTTAGCTCTTTCCTCCATGAAGAACACTGCAGCAGGCCCAGACGAAATATCAATGATTTTTCTGAAAAGACTTCACGATGGAACACTGCCCACACTCCTAAATTTGTACAACAACATCTGGACAAATCACCAATTCCCCAAGCAAGGGAAACTATCATACATTGTACCTATTAAAAAACCAGGTAAATCAAAACTCACTTCAAGTGCATTCCGACCCATTTCATTGACCTGCACACTGTGCAAAGTTCTTGAAAAGATGGTTAATGCGAGACTGATGTGGTATATAGAAAAATATAATCATTTACATCCTGCTCAATCAGGATTCAGACAAAATCGCAAACAGAAATAGCCCATGCCTTCGCAAATAAACAAGATCTTATAGCTGCACTGATAGACATTGACAATGCTTTTGACACCACTAGTCGAGAAACGATAATGAGCAAGTTACATGACATCAATCTTGGTGGGTGTATATAACACTTCCTGGAAAACTTTCTAACTGAGAGAAGTTTCAAGGTTAGAGTGAATGGCGAGTATTCAGATTGCTTAGTTACCCATAATGGTGTTCCCCAGGGCTCCGTGTTCAGTACGACGCTGTTTATACTGGCAATCAATGATATTTGCTCTGTCATCAAGGCACCGATTAAATTCGTACTAAACGCCGATGATCTCCTGCTGTTCTGCTCGGGCAAGGACACTGCAAGTACATGCAAACTTTTGCAGCGGGCCTTGGACGATGCCACCGCATGGGCCAGGACTGTTGGATTCAATTTCTCTCCATCCAAATCCAAGCTTATTAGGTTCACTAGAAGACACCCCACAGTTATACCACGAGTAGGGGAGACCGGGTACAAAAGTAACGGCGGGTTGAAAGCAACAAATGCTCTCTAGATTTATCCAATAGGCGAACACCCGAACACCGCTTTGCTGCTGTCAGGTGACAGCCGGGAGTGCCCCCCTCAATTGTATTTAGTTGCCGCGTACGCCACGCGCTGTTAGGCTGTGTGACAGGACGCTACGAGAATTTACACATCAAAAGTAAGTTTTTTGACGTTTTCTTATTCAAAGTTTAGATAGTCTTAAAGGTAAGTAGGAATCTGAATGTGTTTGTTAATCTATTCTGTACTAAAGTGTTTACATATTGCGTAAATTCATTTTTGTGCAGCATGCTCCGATTTAAGATTATGTTGTACGCTGTGACAAAAATGTGAACGGGTACAAAAGTAACATAGCACTATGGGTACAAAAGTAACATGTTACTTTTGTCCTCGTGGTGATTTAATTATTTATTATTTTTTTAGACGTATTTTTTTCAACAGAATGCCCCGTCAACGCATTAGAAAAACTGAACGAGGAACCACGGACACGGGAGTGTATCAAAGAGCGGCTGAAGAGCATTTTAAAGATACTGCAACTATTAGAGGCCTGGCAAAAAAATATAATGTTTGCCATGTAACATTATATATATTTATAAAAAAAATGAAAGCAGGAAATGCTACCGCTGCGTCAACCGTGTTTTTACCAACGACGAAGAAATTAATCTATGCGAATTCTTAATCAAAGCAGCTTATTTTGGGTTATCCCCAACTGAAATACGTAAACTGGCATACGAGTTAGCGCTTAAGAATGAAAATCATTTCCTACAAACACGATACTCAAATGGCGGGTAAGGAATGGTTAAATGGTTTTTTAAAACGACACTCGAGCCTGTCTTCAAGAATTCCTCAAGCAACAAGTCTGTCGTGGGCATCAAGTTTCAACGAGCATAATGTGAGTAAATTTTTTGACAACCTTGCTGATGTTATGGATAGGTACCAATTTGAGCCAAAAGATATCTGGAACATGGACGAAACAGGGGTGACCACTGTCCAAAAACCTAGCAAAATTGTAGCCCAAAAAGGAATTAAACAAGTTAGTGCAGTAACATCGGCAGAAGGAGGAAGATTAGTAACTGTTGCTGTTGCCATCAATGCTCAAGGCGGACACATCCCACCCTTTTTCGTATTCCCACTGAAACGATTCCAAGACCACATTATCCGTGAGGGTCCTATTGGATGTACTGGAGCGGGCAATTCTAGTGGATGGATGGAAAATACAGAAGTTTATTTGTGTTTTTAGTATATGGTAAAGATTTTAAATAAATGTTTTGTTGATTTACCATGTATAATATTGTACTCATAACACACCCCTTCGGCTTGTTACTTTCCTCCCACAACGTGTTACTTCCGACCTGCCTACGTGGTCGAAAGTATCAAGTGGCGATTTTTTCAAATTTCTACTATACTTCATATAAAACACACTATATGTGATAATTCGAGTTGCTAGAGTAAAGAACATAAACTGAATTTTTATATAGTTATATTAGATGAATGGCAGTAGTAACACCCAGCCAGAAATCAAGGTAAAAGTACAAAGTGTTACTTTTGTACCTGGTCTCCCCTAACTATATATGACGCACCCATAGAACTCTTTGATCACCTGCAATATCTGGGAATGACTTTCGACCAGAGGCTCACATGGACTCCCCATATTAAGAAAATCAAAGGCACTTGTATGGAAACCATGAACATTCTACGAACATTAGCGCACCACGATTGGGGATGTGATGAATCAGTACTACTCAGAATCTACAGATCGCTCATAAGATCAAGACTGGACTATGGTAGCATGATGTATTCCACTGTTAGCAAATCCAATTTGAAACTTCTCAACTCCATACCTAATACTACATTACGCCTCTCTCTTGGAGCATTCAGATCAAGCCCAACAACAAGTCTACATGTTGAAGCACAGGAGATTCCACTCAACCTCCGTCGGCAGCATGTACTCCTCACCTACATTTCCAGGGTGTCTGTTTTGCCGAACCACCCAGTTTACCATCTACTCAAAAATTTACAAGAGCCTCATATTATAAAACCTATGACGGTGCTCTCAATCCCAAGAATTGTATAAGAGGAACATTTTTGTTCCGCAAGAGCAGAAGATTCTGTGACCGCAGCTCTATGGTGGGACCCGAGGGAGAGAGCTTCACTTCTGTTCTGTTTCCGACCACCGACCAGTCAGTCACTGAGAGAGAAAGACAAAAAGATGTCTGTCAAGAAGCTGAAATACAGAATTCGGTTTTTACTTTGTTAATGATATTGAATATACAGTTGAACCAGTGAACTCTTTTTCTAATACCACCACATATAACCCAATAGGTTATGGGCCCAGTTCACAATTGGTATTAGGAAATTAATAGAAGTTTTTCATTGAAAAACCCCAGTGACGCTAACCACCAAGATGGCGAGTGGAAGCATGGCGAGTTCTGTAAGTACCATTCTACAACTGAATAGTGGAAATTTTTCGAACTGGTTGTTCCGGCTAAAGTGTTTACTGGAGGAAAAACAATGTAGAGAAGTTGTGGAGAAGAAGATTAACCTAATAGGTCTAACAAGCGAACAGAAGCATGAAGTCGCGAAAAATGATGCTAGAGCAAGGTCAATCATCGTCCAGTGCATTACTGATAGGCACATAGAATATGTGAGGAATGCTGATTCTGCATTTGAGATGATATCTTCATTGAAAAATATATTTGAACGGAAGAGCACACTTTCCAGGTTGTATGTGAGAAGGAAGTTACTAACTTTAAAATGTGAAGAAAATGAGAAACTTCAAGATCATTTCATTAGGTTTGATGGACTTATTCGAGATCTAGAATCCACAAGTAATCAGCTCGAAGAGGACGATAAGGTATGTCATCTTTTATTAACATTGTCACAAAAGTACGAAACAGTTATAACTGTCCTAGAGACAACAAGCCCAGAGAAGAACAATGTTCATTTGTTACCAGAGAAAAATCTAAGGATATTAAAAAATGTTTTAGGTGTGGACGTACTGGTCACTTTATTGCACAGTGTCGAAGAAAATCAAAGAGCCAAAGGCAAGGGAACTTTGAAGACAGGCAGAAGTTCAATCAAAAAGGAGAAAATAGAAACAACAATAAAAGAGTAAATGTCTGCAGGCAAGAAGAAAATGAAATCTCTTTCATATCGACAACCTCAGCTGCAGCACTATTAGGTAAATCGAAAGAAAAAGTGAGTACATTAAAGTTCATAATAGATTCTGGTGCAACACAGCATTTAATTTGTGGGGAAATTGAAGAGCATATGCGTGATATACAGAAGATTGAGCCACACATAATAAAAATGGCTAATGGTGAAAAGTTGCAGGCTCTCAAAAAGGGAAAACTCAAGGTAATGTTCCATGGAATTAAAATAACAATAAATGCCTTAATAGTAGAAAATCTTTGCTTCAATTCGCTATCAGTTAAAAAAAAATTAATGATGCTGGTTACAAAGTAGAATTTGAGAAAAATCAAGCTAAAATAATTATTAGAGAAGAATTCATATTGTGTAACTTAGAGAGAGGGTTGTACACTGTTGAACTTCAACTACAAAAACAAAAATCAGACTCTTGCATGATAGTTAAAAATGATAATATTTGGCACATGAAGGTTGGTTATTTGAATAAAAGAGGATTAGAGCTACTAAACTTACCCTTATCAAATGATGTGTGTTCCTCATGCAGACAAGGCAAAGCCACAAGAAAGCCTTTCAAATTGATCGGTAAAGAAAGATCGAGAAGGATAGGTGAACTTCTACATACAGATATTTGGGGACCATCCCAAACAACAACGATGAATGAAGAGAGGTATTACTTCACAATTACAGATGATTTTTTCCATTTCACAGTTGTTTATCTCTCAAGGAATAAAAACGAAGCTGATGATTATATTATTAAATATGTTTTAGAATTACAAAACAGAAACGTCAAGGTGTCACGACTGAGATCTGACAATGGCAAAGAATTTTGTACCTCAAAATTAAGAAAGTTTTGTGAATCCCATGGTCTGAAACAAGAATATACTTGTACATATACACCACAGCAAAATTCTGTGGTAGAAAGAATGAACAGAACCATTCTCGATAAGGTAAGTTGCATGTTTATCGACACAAACCTACCAAAATCACTTTGGGGGGAAGCAGTGAGATGTGCAGTTTATCAGATAAACCGTTCACCCACAAAAGCACTTGAAGAAAGAAGAAGCACGATACCTGCTGAAATGTTTGGTAAGATAAATGACCCAAATAGACTAAGAATTTTTGGTTCAAAGGCTTGGTACTATAAGCTGCCACGAGAAAATAAGTTGGAAACACGAGGAGAAGAGGCATTTATGGTAGGGTATGGTGGACCAGGTTACAGACTCTGAGATCCTAAATTGAATCCAATAATAATTTCACGAGATGTTTTATTTGATAAATCAGATTTTAAGTATAAAGAAAACAAACCAGACACAAGAGAAATAATTGTGGACACTAGTTCTTATGATAATGTTATAGATCGAAACGTTCAACAAGATGAAGGTGAGTCAATGACAGAAACAAGAAGTAGAAGAATCAAAGCACCAGCCAGATATGAAGATTTTGAGTTGTACATGGCTCACTGTATGGTATCAATTGGAGAAGATCTCCCAGAAACCTATGAGGAGGCTATGAGATGCCAAGATAAAGAAAACTAGAAGATTGCAATTAAAGAAGAAATAGAAGCACTTCAAAAAAATGAAACATGGAAGATGGTATCGTTGCCTGAAGGTCTTGAAATTCATCATGATATTGAGGGAACAAACGATGCTCATCCTGTAAGTGTACCAATGGATGTTAATTCTTTTTCAAACATTAATGATGAATCAAGTGAAACAGGGAATCAACTCATTCCATATAGACAAGCAGTTGGTTCTCTGATGTTTTTAGCAGTTGTTTCTAGACCAGACATTGCACAAACGGTGGGAGTGGTTAGTCGTTACCTAAACAACTACTCTACCGTTCACTGGAATATGGTGAAGAAGATAATTCGCTATTTGAAGGGGACAGTCGACTACGGCATACTGTACAAAAATGATAAGGGAATACTGGAAGGTTTCAGTGATGCAGATTTTGCAAGCGATAAAGAAACAAGACGTTCTACGACAGGATATGTCTTCAAGTTAAATGGAGGTCCAAACACATGGTGTAGCAAACTCCAGCCAGTTTCACTTTCAACAACAGAATCTGAATTCATTGCTGCTGCTCAAGCTACAAAAGAGGCCATTTGGTTGAGAAAATTTATGTCTGATATTCAAGAAGACCTGCATGGACCAACACAACTAATGATTGAAAAGAGTGCTATCAAACTTATTAAAAATCCTGAATTTCATCAAAGAACGAAACACATTGACATCAAGTTCAAGTTCATTCGTGAACATTTTGATTGTGGAGATATAGAACCAAACTACATAAACACGAAGGACCAGGAAGCAGACATATTTACAAAACCATTACCGAAAGTACAGTTCCAGAGACACAGATCAAAACTTGGAGTTACCAGTTTGAATACACAGAATGAGGAAACTACTCTGCGTAACAAAAAGTGGGAGTATAAGAGGAACATTTTTGTTCCGCAAGAGCAGAAGATTCTGTGACCGCAGCTCTATGGTGGGACCCGAGGGGGAGGGCTTCACTTCTGTTCTGTTTCCGACCACCGACCAGTCAGTCACTGAGAGAGAAAGACGAAAAGATGTCTGTCAAGAAGCTGAAATACAGAATTCGGTTTTTACTTTGTTAATGATATTGAATATACAGTTGAACCAGTGAACTCTTTTTCTAATACCACCACATATAACCCAATAAATTGCACTGCAAAAATATGAGAAAGACTAACTTTAATTTGTCATTACCTATCACGTTCTCGGAACACACTCCATGGACAAGACACCAACCAACACTAAACACCTCTTTGAATAGATGTTGTACCAGAGAGGAAATAACAGGAATGATTATCAAACAGAGTTTCTTTGACCTTGTTGAACATGAAAAATTCGACATATTATTATATACTGATGCCTCGAAAGATGACCAGGGAATAGCATGCGCGATCATTGACCAGACTGATGTCCCAGTAGCGTCCAAACTTCAATCCATTTGTAGCATATTTACTAGAGAACTCTTTGCAATCTACAAGTCCCTCTGTAGGTCATTCACTCCTGATCAGAAGATTGCAGTGGTGACAGACTCTTTATCTGCAATTGAATCAATGGCAAACATTTTTTCAAAGAATCCACTGGTCTGTAAAATTCAAGAAAGATGCCACATTCTGAAGTCCAATTAGAATATTTCTACCTCTTTAATCTGGGTCCCATCACATACTGGTATACCAGGAAACGAAGCTGCGGACCAGCATGCAAATCCAATGGCCCAGGTTCAACTAGATATAGATTGTAAGATGGCTATAATCCAGAAGACCTTCCAGGAATGGCAAGCTGAATGGGATAGAAACAATACCAGCTTACACACGATTCAACCCAAAATCAGGAATTCACCAAAAATTTGACTGGAAAGAAGGGATAAAGCTGTTGCTAGAAGACTTCGAATAGGACACACCAGACGAAGCCACAGTTATGTAATGACCTCAGAAGATCCGCCCGAATGCGAATACTGCTACAATACCCGTCTAACTGTTGAACACCTGCTTACTAGTTGTCCCTATTTTGAAGAGAACCGACTTCGTCTGAACCTAAAAGAAGATTTCAGAGAAATTCTCAAATCAAATAGTCAAATTGAATTAGCTCTTAAATTTCTCAAAGAATGTCAACTTTACAATAGCATTTGATTCTGTATGTTCTTATATTCAGATATTTTGCTTCTTCTCCTTCTAGCTTTATTTGTACGTACCAAATATGTGAATATCCACTGTACCTCGTGTCAATGGGCTAGATGCCGAGACACATTAATATTGAATAAATAAATAAAAATTTATATATCTGAACGACTTTTTCCTCAATTGGACAAAAAACTGTATTTCTTCTTTTAAAATATTATTTTTACATGGAACCTGGTATGGAGAGATCCGAAACAAGGTGCTCTTTCAGAATCTGCATTAATATACAGGGTGTCCCATTTAAATAAAAAAAAATTGGTCATTTCAGGTTAAACCGGAAGTATCTCATTAATGAAAATATGCTCATCAAATGCATTGTGGTCCATTACACTCAGCTGCCAAATTTCAAAATTATCGTCCGTTCAGTTTTAAATATATTAACTTGGTGCCAAACTTTATCCCAACCCTGTATAGACGGTATCATATGTCCAAATATGTGCATTATTGAAATATTCACGTTAAATTGGTATAAATTGACACTATTTCTTTCTTCAAGTAAACTGAATAAAAGTTGTTGTTCAATTACTTACTTAATTATTTTTGCAAATTTAATTGTAATTTGTTGTAAAAAAGTAATGATGTTGAATAATTTATTATAAAAATAAACTGTGTTTAAATTATTGTTGATAAAACTTAAATTTGAAAACATCATTAAACGCCATCTTCTAAAAAACCAGCCTCAATGTGTTTGATATAGGAGAAAATTTCTCCCTTTGACGGATGGATGTTCCTATAAATTGAGACATGTTTTTAAGATATGAGGAATATTTAACATTTATGTTTTGATTTTTGACTTCGCTCAATAATTATTCTGATGGAATGGTAAAGCAATTGATTTTTCACACATCGTGACAAAGTTCTTATTTTAATATGAAATCGATTTCACCGTCTGTGAAATATACCTATATCAGAATTAATTAAAATTAGACAAAATTCGACATTTGGAATTCCGGAAAAAATGCATCCTTAAATCCAGAATATTCTGGAAATAACTTTTTTTTAAATACATGATTGATATCTCTTACGATATTCATCACAAATCCACAAAACTTTGAATGTATCATATATCAGGTAATTGATATTCATTTCATCGTAAAAAGCTAGGGATTTTCCATATTTGAAAAACTCTGAACTTAAGAAATGTAATCATTATCCTCGATTAAGATCATAGCTCGGCATTTCTATGTTTTCGTTTTTGTCAAAATCAACGAAAATTTCCTTCCTTGTGAAGATTGTCTCGAATCTCTCTCGTACAAGAACTTCTACAAGAAACGTGGTATTTTTTATTGTATACGATGGTAAAAAATTAGTTTTCTCTTTTAGGAAAATGTTTAACCATTTGGACAAATGATATGTTGGAGCATTACAATTGGATACAACAGGTCTTATCAGTATTTCGTCTAAAATTGTGCTCTTGTGAATCTTCATGAGGCCATATAATCTTGGAATTCTAGTGTTGTCAACTTTAATACTTTTTATGTTTTTTAACTCTGGGGTGTCAGGAATCCTTTTTATAACTTCTTTAATCCTTTGTATGATAGTTGATATAAATATCTTCGTTTCTTCTATATTATTTTTTGATAAGAAACTCATCACTTTTTTATTGTAATCTTCTATTTTGATAATTATCATGCAATTACCTTTGTCTGCCTTAGTTATTGTGAGCTTATTCATTTCAATTTTTCTTTTGATTGACTTAATAATTTGGTCATTGAAATGCCCTTTACCTAATTTTATGGTTTTCTTCGAGTATTTTAGTTCTTTCCTCAGTAATGGTCTAATTTCATCTCTAATGTCATACTTGTTATCTCTTATATGGTTAATGGTGGCTTCTATCTCAGAAGCCAACCTAATTAGGTTTTTTTCTTTATTAATAATGGATGTAGGATTAAACTTTATTCCTTTCTCTAAAAGTTCTATTTCGGACTTCTCTAAATGAACCTGTGTGAAGTTTATGAGATTATCGTGGAATTGCAGATTACATTAAAATAAAGACATAAAAAAAATACAAAATCAAGATGGTAAACGAAAATTATGGATTACAGATTCTTTAATAAAGTTAAGAAATGAAAAAATAAACTTAATGTAAACCTTAAAAATTGCCCGGGTAATGAAACATTGAAAGATAATTATTCCAACTTGAAGAAAGAATTGAAAAAAAGGACTAAAATTGCTAAAATAGAATACATAAAAAAAATTGCCGAGTCTTAACCAGAATTCACGGCTGTATGGAATCAAGTCAAGACTGTCTGTGGTGACCCTCGAAATGAAACATCTATAAAATGCTTTAGAGTTCCGGAGAAATTACTGAGGATGGAATCAGAGTAACCAATGCATTCAATCATTAAAAAGGGGCAAAGCTCCTGGACATGACGGTATCAGGGCTGATACTCATATTGAAATCGTGGAGGAGATTATGGAACCTTTAACGCATATTATAAACTAATGCTTCATCACTTGTTGTTTTCCGGATAAACTGAAATTGGGAGTAATCAAGCCCTTGTATAAAAGCTGAGACAAAACTGAAATCATCAACTATAGACCCATTTCATTGGTATCTAGTTTTGCAAAACTGATGGAAAAAATAATATATAAACGCATGATGAAATTGTTCAGAAAAAATGGAAGTATGGATTCATAAACGGTAGATCTACTGAGGATTCCATTAGAAAATTAACGAACAATATTTATGAATCACTGGATAAAAAAATCCCGACGCTTTGCATCTTCGTTGATCTTGCTGAAGCGTTTGATACCGTCTCACATGAAATCCTGTTAGATAAACTTGATAGATGTGGCTTTCCGGGTAAAGTTCCTGAGTTGTTGAGGAGTTATCTATTTGATCGAAAACAATTTGTTGAAATCGATGACCACAGAAGTGATGAAAGAAGTGTTACCTACGGTGTTCCGCAGGGCACGGTTCTGGGATCACTTCTATTTATTATATATGTTAACAACTTATTTGAAGATCCCTGCGATGGGGATATTATTGGTTTTGCAGTCGACACTGTGATTGTGTTTCGAGCGGCTTCCTGGGATGAACTGAAGAGTAAAACGAAAAACAACTTTGTTTTAGTGAAAAATTGGTTACGGCATAATAAACTAACTCTCAATGTGGAGAAGACTAAATATGGTTCGTTTTCATCCTATGAAAGTGGCTTTCCAGAGTATGGGAGAATTAATATAGATACGAATACCAGTATACCCGAGGCAAAAAGTGCAAGTTACCTTGGTGTGGCAGTAGATTGTCAACTAAAGTGGGATGAATATGTGAATAATTTAACTAGAAAGTTAGAGAGGAATGATTTATAAATTCAAAGCATTAAAAAAAATCTGTATGAAAGAAAAATATTTAATCATGATCAACCGTGCTTTGGTTGAGCCACTAATTAGCTACGGGATAGTTGGACGGGGAGGAATATACGATTGTCATTTGGATAGTCTGAACAGGGTTCAAAAATGGATACTAAGAACCGTATACAAAATAAAAAAAGATATAATAATGACATACCCTAGTCAGCCGTTGTTCCATACTTCCAGAATACTCAACATCAGGAAACTGTTTATTTTTAAATTGTTAGTTAATGTATTTAAGGGCAAGCTATCATTACAGAATGTGAAATATGAATACCAAACGAGGAATAAAGATAGAACTTACCATACGATGAAGTGTCTCAAGAGAATAGGACAAATATCTGCTCAATTCCTCGTTTCTACAGTTTCTGCAGTAATTCCAGAACACTTGAAAAAGACTAAAAATTACAAAACATTCAAGAGAGAAACTAGTGAATGGCAAAATCACTTAGCAAAGCGGGAATCAGATGATTTGATTAATAAATTCATCAAATGAACATGCGCCGGAATATACATAGGTAACGATTGGGACGAACGAATAAAACCAGTTGTGACAGGAATACTCGCCAATTGTACCAAAGAACTTTTCACGAACTATGTCAGAGAGGAGGAGGGTAGTTTATTTATGCAATTGCACATATTGCCTATGCCAGAAGAACATGGAAAATTGAATAAGACAGGTTGGAATTTCGATTGGTTTCATATAAGATGTAGAACAAATAGTGAAGGGCTGTTAATTGGGTTGATAAATGTTGATTTGGGTTTTTGGTTTTATTTTTATGGGATTGTGAATATGTTGCACTCGTCAGTTACACAGAGATTATATGTTGCTATGATCTCTGTAACTCAATCGTGTTTATTTCTGATTAAATAAGCCTAATCTGGAACTACTATTCAGAAGAAAACATTTTTGGTCAAAAATCGATTTTACTTCAACAAGAACGCCAAATATGCCAGAAATATACTCAGTGCTTTAGCGATTTTTGAGGTTTGAATATTTAAATGAAGTGAAAGGGAAGATTTCAAACACATATTCATGGTAATTAAAATATCGGTGCTATTAGAGAAAAAATAAGAATATATGAATAAATTGGTTAATTTTTCAACTAAAATTGAGTAATCGTGATCATAGATTCTATTCTATGATAGCGATTTTTGAATTCGAATAAACTAAGTATCGAAAATTCAAAGCAACTGAAATTATTTTTAATTTTACAGGTACTCCTCGCCATCATTTGCCTATTCAAAAAATAGTGGAGAAGGCCTGCAAGGAAACTGATATCTATCTACAGAATAATATTGTGAGTTTTCCATATATACTTATAAGCACAATTCTGCGAATATGAATGTATAAGATAGTCTAAACTGCGCATACGCAAACGAGCCTACCCGAATGTCGTGTTCGGAAACTCGAATTACTCATTTCAAAATTCTGATGGAATGTCTTTTATTTTGAAATGCACAGGTGTATATTAGGCTTGATGTACTAATAACAATATTACAAAAATACTCGTAGACAACCATCATAAGGTTATTCCCGGAAATAATTATATTGCTTGTCAAGTTCGCCTGAGATATGCAGGCCAAATTTCAAAAGGCTGTGATCTAGACACTAGTGATGGTCCTACACATTCATTCTGGGATCAATTCAGTGCGTTTGAAATGACATTCATAAAATATGTCTAATATACAGGGTGCGGCTAAAGTCAGTTTACCGTTTTGCATATAGGAGGAAAAAAGCAAAAATAATTGCAAATAAATTTATTTTCGAGAAAATATAACATCAATAATTACTTGTGGCCTCACATGCTTGTTTGAATTGCTTCCTCCCTCTCCCCAACACACATGCGGCATCGTGTGAGAAGAAACTATCTAGAGTAGAGAGCGAGTTGATATTGATTAAACGAAAAACTTTGAAGAACAACATAATATTCTCAGGATTGAATGTGGAGGATTCAAATTTAGTACATTCTGAGCTCGAGCAGCTGAATGCCCTCCTTAGTATCAACCTAGATGTTAAAGATATCAATGACATTTATAGATTGGGTAAGGGCAAGCCACTGTTAAAAATAGAGTTTGTATCCTTTCTAACAAAAAATCTAGTCATCAGTAATAGGCATAAATTGAAGGGCACACAAATCTCATCAACGAAGACCTTTGTGAACAAGATCGTAAAAATTTCAAACTCTTAAGACAACATTTGTCTTTAGCGAAAGAAAAAGATTATAAGGCATATATACGAGCGGGAAGCTTGTTTATCAATGGCAAGAAGTAATCAGTTGATCAACTTAGAGAAAAATCTAGTGTAGATACGTAGTCCTCCTTTACTCAAAACGAAGATGAAGAATCGCGATCCCAATCTGCCGTAGATCCAAATTTGCCATCAAGTGCTCCCAACAGCCCAGCCCCAGTAACCCGATACAAACAAATGCTAACAGAGTACGAACATCTACAAGTAGAAGAAAATTTGAGGGTGAACAAAGAATTAACACCTATCAACCAAGTGCTTAGCAAAGCAAAATATTAGGAAGAATTGGGAAGGACAATCTTCAGGAAGAATAAAGAAAGGAAAGAACACCAAACTTACAGATATCAGGCAGTAGAAAGGAGGCTGAAGCTGCTGGCAAATTCCGAGAGTCAGTGCAGGCCACCTTCACTTGAATTTGTAATTATTTTGTTTATATTTCTACTTTAAATATTGTATGTATATATATAAAACTGTAATTTTGTTGATGTTATGGGTCCATTTTTGAGGGACTTTGAAGGGGAATTATATAAGTCTGAATATGTGTCTCGTGTAGGGAATCTGAAAGTGCTCAAATTTTGAGTACAGTTTTTTCTGGGAGAGTTGACCTGCAGCCAACAGAATGTGTATATGAAACCAGAAATAAAAATTGTATATTTACACCCAGAGCTGAAAAGCGTATCGGCCAGAGATGCTTCTCATACCTATCACCGAGAATCTACAAAAGAATCCCCAGGGAATTAAGAAATGAGAGGAACATTTGGAAGAGGAAGAGACTTGTCAAAGAATGCATTATACATAGAGGAAGTAAATATTTTTAATTATTAATCAAATTATAGTGGACATTTAAAAACTGATGCGGGAATTCACAGGGCGGTCATTTTACAATTCATGGTCTCAAGGATATCGATTTGGGTGTGGGTATAGTTTGAAGGGTTTGAGTAAAAATTTGGGATAATTTTAATACATTTGGGTTAATTTAGATATATTTGTTTTGTTCTCTTTGGACGTTACGCGGGTTATTTTCATCATAGGCTTAAGAAATAATGTATACATGAATGTAATCAATTATACATCGCGTATAGGCTCCGAGCCTCTGCGATTATTGTTTATAATTCAATAAACTATATTATTATTATAATAGTGTGGGTGCAACACAATTTTTTTTAACTCAAACAAAATTGTTTCAGGATGCAGTTTTGTCATGAAAATACCTTAATACCATTTTTAACTTTGAAAAGCTAATGTTTTGGGAGATGTAATTTTTCAAAGATAGAAATCTGACAAGTACTAATGCTTTCTGAACTGATGTCGATGCATTCATCATTAATTTTGAATAAAATCACTGGCCGGGACGCAACAACGTTTAAAATCTTAATACTGCGCCGAAATAAAAAAGAATGAAGAGCTCTGAGCAAACAACAACATTCGATCGAATGATAGATTAAATCATAAATGATAAATAATTATTCAGGGCACCGAGAGACCGACAGGAAGAAACGGCGTTACTTATACTGGTATATCTAAGCGACAAACCTTTTGAGCGCGAGGAATTATGTACAAAATAAATAGTTAAACACGCTTATAAAGAATATCGGGCTGAAAAAGTCAGATATAATTGTAAAAATCAGTTTATAACAATAGTATGTAGAACATACTATAGAGTAAAATTGAAAAATAAGTGGGGGCCATAATTTTCGTATATCAAGCGCCCCATGCTTCTTTCTCAATTTTACAAGTATGTTTGATATACTGTTGTCATAAATAAATTTTTGAAAATATTTCTAACTCTTTTAGCCTGATATTCTTTATAAGCGCGTTTTTCAAAACTATATTTAATTTTTACTTTTTAGTGACTATCAAAAAAATATAAATCGTAACGGATTTTTCTTTCGGCGTGGTCGGGAATCGAACCCACGATCGATGAATCCAAGAGCTGACGTCACAGAAGACGCGCGCCTTAGACCGCTCGGCCAACGAACGCATTGGAAGAAGTGGGATCTTTTCACAGTAATGAGTCACTCACGCTTAAAGAAGAAGACTTACAAACTCACATACGTACAAGTGAAGCGTGTTAATAACTGCTATAAATAATTAAATTTCTTAAAATCGTAATTGAGTTCATTTTTAACTATTGAATAAAGAATAAAAAAGTAAAATTCATACCTAAAGTTTTTTCTTCAAAATAATTTCCATTGGTAAAAAGCATTCAAATTTGAAATTTCTTCAACCATTCGTATTCCGAAAAATAATAACCTTATCGTAATAAGCCTTTCAAAAATTGTATTTCAACAAAGAATACAAACAAATTTGTCTGGTTGAAAAATAGCAATTCCTTGTAATTGTTTGAACAATTTCGTTAAAAACAATATGGTTCCGGGTTGCCCCATCGCAACATGCATTTGTATCATTAGTAATTATGACATTAGACATAATTGATGTCAGTCGATAATTTCCCTACGTTATGTTTCAAATGAAAAAAGTTTAATATTTCAACATTCTCCAACTATGGATGATGATTTCCCTTCGAATGGGTTCCATAGCAGACTTCAAACATCAGAAGATCTGAAAAATCGTCACTTGGACCGCAAGACCGCAGAATTTAATCCTCCTTGCAGATTGGCGACAAATTTTATGTATTGAATTTGAATATAGTGGATATTTCCAAGGACATATTTCTAAATTAGCAGAGGAATATGGTGCAGAGATTATTCTCCTCCAAGAGACACATAAGGATAATGAAAAAAATCTTCGTGAAAGAGGAACAATAAAAGTTTATGTATTTATTGATTATCTTCTTAGTAGAATTGACGGTTTAGCTTGTATGTGGAAAAATCCTTAGTTCACAATATCGAGTTAATCCAAAAAGGCGAGTTAAATTTATCTCTTTCAAATTTTGTAATATTTCTATCGTTAATATTTATAAACCTCCGAATACTATTTGGCCAAGAAATCTCGGAAAGCAGCAGGTTTCGACGGAATTTATCCTGAATGAAATGAATCTTGGTTATTGTCTTTCCATAACAATATTCTGAATTTAGGAAACTCTTCCGAATTCCGTAAGGATAAAATTATAGGTATCCTTGTGAACCTAGTAGTTATCGACCAATCAGTTTGTTGAGTTTTCCTTTCAAGATATTAGAAAGATAATTTTTTTTTAGAATTAAATATTCTATAGAAAATACTCTACAAAATTTCCAAGGAGGCTTTAGGAGAAATAGAAATTGTTCAGATCAGGTTCTCAGCCTTACAACTTTGATATAATCAGGCTTCAATAATAATAGGTTGAAAACAGGAGCTGCTTTTATTGATTTATCTTCGGCATATGACACTGTGTGGAAAGATGGATTGATTTTCAAGCTTTTTACCCATTTGAAGAGTGGGAAAACGGTAGGATTATTAGAAAATATGTTATCTGATAGAAGGTTTCGTGTTTTTGTTGACAATATGACAATGTGATTCTGTCAACTTTACTACTTAAATTTCCTTCCGCAAATAATGTAGTTACCAAGTCAATCAAGATCACTGACTACGAAATACTTGTTAGTTTGACCGAAGGAGTTGACTGGGTGAGTTTGCTGCAACCTGCTGCTGATGTGGAGGTGATGTGGAACTCTTTTACTGAGACTTTACTGGGTTTGTATGACCGCTGCACCGTCACGAGGGATGTTTCTTTCATTCCAACTAAACCTTGGATCAATGCCGAAATCCTCAGGCAGATTCGTCATAAGAGGTCAATCTGGCAGAAGTTTGTTCGTGGCAGAAAACGAGGAGATTATGATGCTCACCGAGCATTTTCTGGTTACCTATCAGCCACAATAAAAAATGCCAAAAGGGAGTACGAACTTAAAATTGCGATGCAAGAAATTTTTCAAATATGTCAGATCAACTTTGAACTCTAAGGTGGATACTCCATTGGTCTACGACCAGAACAACAAACTGTGTTCGGGTCCGGAAGAGTCTGCTAACGTTTTAGCTGATTCCTTTGCGGCATCCTTCACGCATGAAACTGGCCATCCACCTAGGATGATTAATCCTCGCTTATCCGCTGAACTTGGTGATGTAATTTTCTCTCCATCCATCGTGGAGACCCATTTGTCTGCTCTAAAAGTTGACTCCTCACCTGGTTCTGACGGAATCTCATCCAGACTTCTGAAAGAGTGTGCCCACTCCATTTCGCTGCCTCTTTCTCTTATATTTGCCCGCTCATTTGCGACTTCATCGCTGCCGTCTGACTGGAGAAGTGCACGTGTGACACCTATTTTCAAGAAGGGAAACAAGCGTTGTGCCGCTAACTACCGTCCTATCAGCCTGGTACCAATTGTTGCGAAGGTTTGCGAAAGAGTTATCCATGGACAGGTGCTGCAGTTTGCGCTGGGCCATAACCTTATCCCCCGATGCCAACATGGTTTTCTACCGGGTCGCTCGGTAATCACTAATCTGCTCGACTGTGTTGATGCCCGGTCGATGTCCCTCGACAGGGGTAATCCTGTTGATGTGATTTACCTTGACTTTTCTCGTGCATTCGACCGTGTGCCCCACAGACGCCTCCTATACAAACTTGAGCACTTTGGCATTCGTGGGCGCCTGCTTTCTTGGATTGAGGCATTCCTTTCAAATCGATCTTTTAAGGTTCGTATTGGGGATTCGTTTTCTTCTCCCAGAGATATTTTGAGTGGAGTACCCCAGGGGTACTTTGGTGTTTTGGGTCCACTTTTGTTTCTGTTGTATATATCCGACTTACCCTCCTGTGTTGTCTCGAATATCTCCCAATTTGCAGATGACACCAAATTATTTGGTAATCCCGCTAGTGCCGGCATTGTTCAGGACGATCTTGACTCTATCTCGAGGTGGTGCCAGGACTGGCAGCTGCCGCTCAACAATGATAAGTGTGTGGTTCTTCACATGGGTGCTCGGAATCCGCGACATCAATACTTACTTAATGGTATCCCCATTCCTGTTTCAAGCAGCCATAGTGATCTGGGTGTAATAGTGACAGATACTTTGAGTTGGTCTGAGCACATCTCTCAGACTGTAAGCAGGGCCAAAAGATCCTTGTTTCTGCTGCAGAAGTCATTTGGCAAGTGTGACCCACGTACATGTGCGCTGGTTTACCGAACTTATGTGCGACCCATCCTCTAGTTCGCTGGTCCTGTGTGGTGTCCGGTTCTGTCTCGCGATATGTCCCTGCTCGAAAACCTCCAGCGTCGTGCCACACGTATTCCCTACGGAATCTCGCGCCCTTCTTATGATGAAAGACTATCCATAATGAGCCTGCCTAGGTTCGCTGACCGGAGAACTCGTGGTGGCCTTTTAACAACTTTCCGTGCGTTGCACGATCTCTTTGGTGTGAGCTTGCGTCACTTGTTCACGATGAATACGGATTGCCGTTTGCGGGGTCACTGTTTAAAACTGAGAAGAGAGAACTTCAGGACGGTTCAGAGGCAGCACTTCTTGGCGAATCGGGTGTTTGGTGTGTGGAACTCCTTGCCTTCATCTGTGGTTGGTTCGCCGTCTGTGAATTCATTCAAGAACAACTACAATGGTTGGCTTCTTCGTGGATGATTTTGAAGGACTGCTTATTTTGTATTTTTGTTTTGGAATTTATCTCTTATTGTATAATCAAGCACTTTTTTTTCTTATATGTTAAATTTTTTGTGAGTTTATAGGCATGGCCTCAACTCTCATCTGTCAAATAATAATAATAATAATAATAATAAGTGAAGTAATTTCGAAATATTGAAAAACAGTCATCCACAAGGATCAGTTCTAGTTCCTTCACTTTTGAATTTATATCTCAGTAGTTTACCCATGTCATCATCTCAGAAATTTATTTATGCTGATTACATTGCTATTACTTACCACCATTCGGATTTCCGTACTCTAGAGAACATACTATCATCTGATTTGGAGCATTATGAAAGATTGAGTTGAACTCTTATGAAATGTTCAATAACATCTCATTTCTGATCCCTCTGAAAAAATTCCGGGTTTTGAACTTCCAAGAAAAATTTGGACAGTTCTTAATCGTTTGAGAACAGGTCATGGTCGTACCAATAGCATGTTATTCAGACGGAACTCAGTTCCAAGCGCAACTTGTGAATGTGGATATGCAGAAGAAACAATACCTCATCTCATCAATAATTATCCCATATTTAAATTTAAAGATGGTTGTAGGGCTATTCACGATGTTTTAAATTCTTTCTCGCAAATTTAGACCAAATTTTATCCGATTTTTTTTATACTTATTACTTTTTTCTGCCTTTATCTTATTATTTTCAGATTCGATATGTGCAACTTGAAGAAACCTCTGTGCTTATTAATAGAAGACCACTCTTGAAGAAAGAAGTTCCTCAAATATATTAAAGCTTATTTTGTACACATAACAATGCATTACACATATATTACATTACATACAGAACACAAGTAAGGTAATTTGAAAAGAGTCGCATAAAAAAATTTGAGGTGGTATAGTTTTTTGTACTCATACACCGATTCCTCCTGGACTATTGTCCAAAGATATGTGTTGAATTTCTACCCTTACTATGATTCGATAGTTTTGAGCATCTGGAATTTGTTTGAAATCTGGTACTTGACTGATCTAGTACAAAAATTCTTGACACATGAACACCATGGTATATCTTTCAATGATTAATATTTAATATTCAACTATTTCCATTATTGTCTTTGCCACTGTTTCAAGCATTTAATAATTTTTCAGGATGGAATTTTGATAGAAAACATGCATGATGTACCTTATATAAAACAACAGAACTTTCAGCCAGAAACTGTGGCTTGCTTGAGTAGGATATGTACGGAACTGAGGAAAATGATTCCATCTACTATTCCGTGTGGTATACAGGTGAGTTCGATAATACCATTTTTAGAAATTGGACACCATAATCTATTTACAATTATGTATTTTATTGATCATTCAACACTATACTACATCGTCCAATGAAATCGCTCAATTTTTTAAAACGGACCAATAGAAACAAACTGTATCTGAAAACACTCAACCTCACAGTGTTTTCACTTGTAGAAATTTGTTTGTATCAAATGCCTAATTTGCATAGGAATATTAATACGTCCGGATAGCTTTGTCCGTTGGTGGAAGTAGCGGTCGTCACGATAAACAAGCAGTTGTTAGCGATAACTTCAACAGCACATTTGGCAGTTCTGTCAGTTTAGTATCGTATTTTACCATAAAGTAATTGAGGAAAGTGTGAAGTGTGCCGCTTTATACAGTGAAGTCAAGATCCTACATTTGGAAACAATTTGAAGAATTCTGTGCTGCCCGGGAATACCTTGTAAATGAAAAAACAAGTTTGTCAGAGCTCAATAATATTATGCTAGACTGGGCCTTCAATATGAAGAAAAGAGATGGATCAGACTTCAAGTGTCGTAAAAACCTTGTGGAATAATACTGCCAAACAGCCGCAGGAAAAATTCTATTCCGAATGGGGCATTAGGTTCGATCCATTGCATCGATGCACGAAATGCCAAGAGGCGTATTTTGCAAGTGGACCCTGAGAACAGAAAAGTTACTGCCAAGGCGCTGTCTTTGGAGCAACACAAAAAGATGGTCAACTTATGTAAAGAAGATAATCCAGACGGTTTGAACAGAAATTTTCATTTATTGCTGCATTGGAGCTTGCTTGGCTCGGAGGAGTTCATCATGCAATTTCGCATTTCCAATTCGAAATTGAAAACGATGACAATCCCACGGGTCGAATTGCCTACAATCCGATATTTTCTAAAACAAGACAAGGTGGTGCCCAAAATGTGCGGAAACGAAATGGCTGACTCCCAACATTGAAGAAGATATTTGCCCGGTGGGGTTATATAAGCTACTTGTATCCAAAAAAACTGCAAACATAACCACTGAAAGACTATTCCTTACTCCACATAGGAATTGAAAATATGGTTCATGGTTCAAAAATTCCCCAGTCGGTCCCAATACGATAGCTAAATGGATAAAAGAATCGGCAGAACTCATTGGCATCAACACAACCAAGTCGAAGATAACCAACCACTCGCATCGAGCTACTGCTGTCAGCCAATTAGCCAAAGCAGGGATTGGCGAGGGCAGCTGATAATGATAACAGGCCATTCTTCTGCAGCGTCAGTGAAACCGTATCTCCAACTGGGCCAACAACATCACAAAAAAATAATCACAGCCATAAGGAATGAAAAAAATGTCCTTCAAGAAACAACATGAGTATCTACTTCATCATTCGAAAATAGTGCTCGTAATGTGTATAATAATTGTACTATCAATAATTATTATTTTGAGAATAAAGATTAATAATTTGTTGTTATGCATCTATCTGGTTATTTTAAATAAAAAACTATTTTTTATTTTGTTAGATTTATATTGTTGAATGATCTTTCCAAATACCACACGAGATTCGAATTTTTTTTGAGAACACTCTGTCGTTTTTGAAAATTATACAAATTTCACTCAACAAAGTGATCCCGAAATACCACTCGCCTTCGGCTCGTGGTATTTTAAGGATAACTTTGTTTCGTGAAATTTAAACGCATAATTCCCAAAAAACAAGAGTGTTCTCAAAAATTCTCACCTCTAGTGAAAATTAGAAAATTTTCTACTGAGAAAAACTTTGAATCGACTTCAATATTAACTTGATTTTGATGGATTCCTAATCAATATTTTTATTTATGATTAATAGATCACATTCACTTCATTGTCGAACAACTTTTCGGCTCTGCCCTTTATCAAATTTGAACTGGAATTTATAAATTAGCCAATACCTAAAAATCCAGTAATATATCATATAATATAATATATTGAATATATAATTTGATTTGCCTTTATTTCATTGATGAAATTTATTTGGGTATTCGGCAATGTTGGGAATGATCAATAATCAAAGTTGTAAAACATCTATATTTCGAACTTTTTTGTAGTTCTTCTTTACAACTTTGATTATTGATCATTCTCAAAATGGCCGAATATCCAAATTTCATCAATAATATAATATATATATATCTAAATATATAAGTGAATAATTCATTGGAATAAATAAAACTGAAAACTTCGAATCAACAAACGTAGAGCTACAGAACATCACAAGATAACGGAAATCATTGCCAATTATACTTGCTCCGTACTCTTCGACATTTGAATATATGAACAGTCCCTCGAATGTCGGACCGAGATCTGCGCTCAGGGGGTGGGAACTCGCCTACTACAAAGCTGGTCACGTTTTTCTTCGACGAGCGGTAGAGACATCTGTTGTTATCTTAGAAGCTCGGATCGGTAAATTAGTACTTCTCAGTAGTGATCGGTAAAAACGGATTTTATCAGACCTCACTCTTGGTGGACTTTATGAAGAGTAAGAAACTATTTTATGATGAGCATGAACTGGTTGACTGAAATGGTTTATTCATTTTCAACTTATTCAATTTAATTTAATTTAAATGGTTTATTGTTACTGTGTTCCCAATTGCTACAGTCATAGTAATGTCAAAAGGTATGTGTTGCATTCATATAAGTAGTAGTTTTGGATTAACTTATAACTCACTAAAAATGTACTGTGAATTAATATTTTCTGTAGCAATTTCATATTCCTGTAGTAATTTCTGATTAGTAAAAATTTGGGACAGTTTCTAACACTGTTTTCTTTCTAGGTTTTTCATTACACAAGTTGAGGGTGTTAGAAATGTTTGGTTGGAAAGAATCAGAAATCCATGTTTTCATTCATCCAAAAGTGTTATTTGCATAAAGCATTTTCATATGGATTGTATAGACCCTCATGGAAAGCTGAAAAGATTTGCTCTACCAACACTTAATTTGCCAAGTAATTCATTCTACTCCCTATGATTATCATTTTTGTAATTTCAATAATCTTTCAGATTATGTAAGCATATTTTGTCTACCCTCCAGAACTCCTGAAGAAACTTTGAGGCAACAAGGTATTTATATATAAGTGAACTGCTCATGGTCATTGATTATAGTTTTGGGTATTCCACTTATAGTAGGTTTCATAAAAATCGTCTATCAGAAGATTCCTAGAATACTTCAACCGATATGTGAGATTTACCGTTGAAACGCCAAATTCAAGGAATTTCAGTTAATAAGTTTATTGATTTTGTCATGATATTATTTCTGTACTTTTATGACAGAACTATTTATAAAATTTTATCGAGAAAAAAAAAAACAATAAGATCTTATGATCCAATAATGAAGATGTCATCCGAAAAAGTATCTAAAAGAAAATAGACTTTTAGAAATTGTTTCTGTCATAAAAGTATAAATCTAATGCATTTCATGCTTAAATTGATGTATCTGTCACTAATATTCTAATTTATTCTTTCAATGTATTTTCATAACTTGATGAGTAATTGTTGCATAATTATTCTTGGTTCGTTTATTCTTTCCTCGATATTGAAATTTTTGTAAATTGATAATTTACTGCATTATATATATATTTCTAAAGTTTCTTTTTTGTTTATTTCCTTTCATCCTCTAAAGATTAGTATGTTCTTTGATTTGAAAGGCAGATATATTTGAAATGACCATAATTCTTTAATCTGCTGCAAATTGTCACAATTTTCTGATCAAATGATATTTTTTTATTGAAATTGTGACAACATACAGCAGATTAAAAGAATTATGGTCATTTCAAATGTATTTGTTTTCATTTCCAATAAAAATATGGGATTCAACCTGCGCTTGCGTGGAATCCTATGATAACTCTTATAAAATGCACTAGAGGGCGCCACGAGACGGAACGTTGTGCGAATGGAATCTGTAATCAACTCTAAGATGGCGAAAGATGGCGGTGTAAGTTGAGCTCTAAGCCGGGACCAATATTCATGCTAGAGTTGCCTATCTATAGGTAGTCTATGTCTGCGCTTGCTTCAAATCGACCTATTTGTTCCAACCCAATTCGAATATCCTCCGAGTTGAACCGATAGCTATTCTAGGAGTTATAGAAGAAATCAAATTTCAGATTCTCATCACTCCTGAACCATTGGACTGATTTGGCCTAATAACCAACTGGACCGAGATATAGGCAGAGTTAAACTATTTTGGAAATATAAGAGCTCTAGTGCTGCTCCAATCTAATCGATTGAGACCATTTTCTGCTCGATATTCGAAAATTACAGAGCAATAATGTGATCTCAGGATCCTTTCCCCAATGTTCTCAAATCTTTTCCTGGACTCTGGAATCGTGAGATATTAAAACAACCGTCACAATGAATGAGATAGAATCAACAAACTTATATCTTAAATTCATAATAAACTCTTTCAGTTTTGCTTCATCTTCGAAAAAGCTCGAATTCCCTTATCTTTAAAAGTAACCAAAAGAACGTAGGTACATCTTTTTCATCGAGAATTATGTAGAAGTTGATATCTTCTTTCCAGCAAGCGCTTGTCCTTTGGAATACTCTATTTATTCAAGTCCGGATTTCGAAAAAATCGCCTGCTAGCAAATAAATCTTATCGTCAAATCGTTTAAAATTGAGATTATCTTAAGAAAGAAGAAAATTCTCGTTGGTTTTGAGTATTCGACAACAAAGAACATAGTAATACCGATGGATTATACCAATCGAGGCAGTCAATTATATTATTTTTTATGTTTCGAGATTTCCAAATATAATAAGATGGTACATTGCTGAAATTTGAAAATCTTCTATGAAAATCAATAACCTCGATATACATTCAAAATTTTGTAGATCTTTGATGAATATCCTGTGAAATATAAAATATTTGAAAGAATATATTAAGAATTATTAAAAAATTTTCTACTGGGAAGACTTCCACGAAATTACGCAAACCTATTCGTTTCAATGTCAATTGAACATCTGTCATGTTGAAATTTGATCGGACGAAAACTCGAAAGTTTTAGGTTTAGATCCGACGCATAGGTATCTTATGAATAGTTCCCAAAAAAACTTTATGAATGTAGAAAAAAACAAGTTCCAGAATTTTCATATAATTTGAATTCTCTCTTTCATAGATATTTTAACAATTTTCTGATTTCCAATCGATCTGATGGATACTCTAGGAGTTATCTTCAGATGCTCATAACTGCTGAATTATCCAACGGATTCGGCCCAGTGACGAGTTTGGCCGAGACTTTAATCTATTCTGAGAGTATGAAAATTCTAGCTCATTTTGTTCGGACGATATGGAGTATGCGGCGGGATGCTCATAATTAAGGTCGACCACCGATTTTTCATCAGGAAACCAATCGATCAAGACCATTTTATGCTTGATATTCGAAAATTTCAAACATTCGGGCAACACAATAGCAGGGCCAGATTACCAATTAGGCACAGTAGGCACGTGCCTAGGGCCTACGAAGGCCAAAGGTCTTAGGGCTTTGAAAAAAAATATATTGAAATAAAATACCCCAAAATCTTATAAACATTTTTATGTTTTTATACAATGAAGGTCAAAATAATATATCTAAATACAAATACACAAAAAATACGAATACAAAACGTTTGGTTTACTAAGTAGATCCTAAAATAACTCCTTTTTTCGGGATTTTGACACAGCGAATTCGTGTATTATATCTTCAAAATTAATGCCGCGAGCGACATCACTTTCAATACACAGAAGGCCCAGTACGAAGTTCTCTCTTGACCCATAGTTGAACGCATAAAATTTTTTATAAGCTTCAACTTGGAGAATGATCTTTCTCCTTCTGCATTCGAACCCAATATCGAAATGCAATATTAACATTTGGGAAACTTGACACAAGTTTATCCTTTATTTGTAATTTGATGAGATCCGTTATAGAGGTGGTTTTGGGGTACAAATTTGAAAAAATCAAATACTCATCAACAAAGTTTTCTTCTAAGTCAGACGGATACATTTTTACCAGGGCTTGAGCCTTAACCATGATAATGTCCTCGGTCAGTGTATTATCCGTAAGAAAACTAAATGTGTCATAAAGGCTGGTATACGCAGTGCGTCTCTTTGTCATTTCAGCGCAAAGCACATCCAGAACAATAAAAAAAAACATTTATCTTAAAGGAATCTTTGGCACTGCGAGAGGAAGTCTCATCTGGCCCTTCATCGAACTGTCGTTTTCTCTTACGAACTCTAGTTTCAGATTCTTTAAATTCTGAATCTGGGGCAAGGGCAGTTCTGCAGTGAGATAAATATTGAATTAAACTGTCGTAAAGTCGCCCATCGTGTTAAACTCGATGCCAGGTTCTTGAAGAGATTTATTTACAATATCGACGTGTTTTAGTAGATCTTCCCAAATAACTGTGATTAATACCATCTCCAAAGTATTCATTTGATGGATTAAGGTTTGTGCCTCAATCACTGTTGTAGGTTTCATACCTTCACTAGTTGAAATATTTGTAAGAATACCACGTATATCATCGTAATGATCACATAATGTTTTTACAGCCTCATAATGTGCTGACCATCTGGTCTCTGAAAGTCTTTTTACAGAAATTTTACTTCCCAAAGACCTTAGTTTAGACCATCTTTGAGGGGACGCTGCAAAGAAATGGTAGAGCGATTGCAAAATTTCTAAGAATTTTACAGCTTCTAAGCAGTTTTCTGCCGCCGCTGTGCCAACTAGATTAAGACTATGAGCTCCACATGGTACCCAAGTGGCTGCGTTGTTGATTTCCCTAAATCTAGTTTGTACTCCCGAATACACTCCGCTCATATTAGCCGCATTGTCATAAGACTGACATCTGCAAAATTTTGGGTCTATTCCCTGATTTTCTAAAACTGAAATTAGAGTGTCAAAAAGATACTTGGCATCATGTTTTTCTATTTTGACAAACATCAAAAATCTTTCATATATATCTCCAGTTTTTGAGACATATCTAATAACTATGGAGAGTTGATCCGTATGGCTAACGTCAGGTGTAGAATCCACAGTGATTCCATAATACTTGGCTTCTTTGATTTCTGTAACTATTTTTTCCAATACTTTTGACCCCAGTAAAATTATAGTTCTTCATACGTTGTGGACTATAAATATGATACTTTTCCGCGGCCTGGATTACCGTATCTTCTTACATGTTCTTCTAGAAACGGATCAAATTTGGCTAAGAGATCGATACACCAAGAAAATTGCCATTACTAGGATTACCATGTATTTCATTATCGCCTCTAAACGCTTGTCCCCTTTCGGCCAAAAACTTAATTACTTCCACTACTCTTCTTAAAACCGTAGTCCAATATATGCTTTCTTTTTCCTTGACAATATCAAACGTCTCATCAATTTTTCTAGTTTGTTGGTAGTTCACTAAAGCAGAAATAGATGCAAAATGTTCTTTTGACACTTCATGACTTGAAATTCTCGAATGTGCGTTTTTCCAGTCATTAAAGCCTGTAAGGAATTGGTTACACAGGTTTGGATTTCCAGATAGGTCCGATTTGAACAAAATACATTTATAACAAAAAAACTTGCCAGTAGATTCGGAAAATATGAACCAGTCCCTTTTTGGCGCTCTTGTTCACCCGAACAGAGTGCCTATCATTTTGCCCGAATGTCTGTAATTTTGGAATATCGAGCCGAAAATGGTCTCAATCGATTGAGTTCGACTCCCTGATGAAGAATACGTGGCGAAAGTTGAGTCTGTCCGGCCGGCCGGCCGGCCGTATCCTCTCTAGCATCCAAAAGGAATCAGCTAGAGTTTTCAAATTTTCAGAATAGGTTAATTGTCCAAATATCTCGGTCAAGTTCGTTATTGGGCCAAATCCGTCGGATGGTTCAGTAGTTATGAGCATCTGAAATTTTGTTTCCTCAATAACTACTAGAATATCCATCCGATCAAGTTGATACTTGGAATGTTATTGAGGGAGGCTGAAACGAAACGGCTTGTGGAATTTCGCAGAAATCGTCACGCTAGAAAATTTTTAAAAAATTCCCAAAAAAAAAATTTTCAATACTCAATATCTCCTAAGACTTCAATTAGATTTAAACAAAAATCCGTATATATATTGAGGTTACCGATATCTTACTCATCCTCAAATTTCATTGTTGTAGCTTTTCCCCTTCTGAAGATATGATCATTTTTTTCATTTACTCAAGAGAAAAATAGAAATGTCATGAAGTCCGAGCTTTCTCATTGAAAGATTTGCCATCACAGATCGATATTCGTTTGACAACTTGCGGACCTAGATATCAGTGTCAGTTGGCGTAATATCAATCAAAATATTCATAGAGGTAGAATTCGATGTCGATGACGTTGTCAAAATTCAGAAAAGCACAGTCGTGATATTAATCAAAAAATTTTTTATCATAGAGAAAGAATTTGATGGCGTTGTCAAAACTCAGAAAAGCAATGACGTAAGTTTTTAGGAGAAGCATAGAACAAAATTTGGTGAAAATTATGAGTAGTTATTTTCAAATTGAGATAAAGGTTAGTTTATTCATTAGGCTTTCATATTTACATCACATTGTCCCATAGTACGGAAAAAGACTATTGTTCACCCGATCAGAGAGCTTATAGATTTGTTATGGTTTGAATATTTACTCGCAAGTAGCTCAACAAGAGCGCCAAAGCAATCTGACCTCACGTCAGTGCTTTCTAAATTTTTATTATATCATTGTGGTTCAGTTTTATGAAAAAATAATCTTGTGATGGACATCTCATTTTTTCGCCAAATTTAGTGGCGTATAACTTAAAATTTATATCCAATTTCTGCACAGGGTGATTACGAGAGAAGTAATCGATAAGATCTGCGCTTATGGTTGTCCACCGTGCTGGATCAGAACTGAAAATACTTGAGACTGATGTTGGTAGTGATTCAGGCACCACCTGCTTGTAAGCGTCGTTAAAATTTCGTAAACCCCCGTCAGCCTCGTCTTCTGTGACATTCTCAGTTTTATTGGTTGAACATTCTTGCGAGTCCCAACAAGCCTCAGCTTCTTTAGGTCTAACCTCGATCGAGGAAATATCTACCGCATCTGCATTATCTTCTGTCTCCTTAGAAATGTTAACATATTTCAATAAAGAACCTTTAATTTTACTAAGCGTCTCACTCAGTTTCTCTTTCTTTTTGCGTTTTTCATGTCCACTTTGGTGTTTTCTTTTATATCCATCAGACATTTTTCGCTAAAAAAAAAAGTAGAAATAAATAAAATAAGTAATAGTTGAAATAAGTAGAGTATAAAAACAACTTTCCTTTACTTACCTTACTTATAATAAATTTAACTTCCAGTTTTTAAACTAAAGATTGACTTGGGGTTGAGCGTGATTAAATACAAGCACAGGCATACACGCTCTATCGTAGTGTTTACATATTAACTTATTACACAACTGAGCTACTAAAACAAAAGACCTTAGCAGCAGAGAAAACCCCTCGATCGCGCGCAAGCGTTTGGTAGTGGGCATGGAAACGTGGCCAACTGTTTCAAACGCATGTGACCGTCCGAGAGGTTTTCCCGGAGGCTAATGTCTTGTCATGTTCATGTACTAAAACCCTGGAATTCTGCATGGAATTTGGTAGATATAAAAGTTGCATTGTTGGAGATAAACTCAATTCTGGAATTATGGCTATTGAAAATGGCTCTATGAAAAATAAAAACATTAAAATCCCAAAATAAAATAAATTTATTATACCGCATCATCACATTTTCGGATTTATATCTACAACAAAATTATCACTAAATATTAGCGGTCAATTTCAGTTAAAAAATATTTATTATTTCGGGGCCTACGCTGCTGGAGTGCCTAGGGCCTACGACACCCTTAATCCGGCCCTGCACAATAGTACTCTTATTTATCAGATCAATGAACTAGAACAATAGCGCGAAAATTTTCTTGAAACAACATCCTTCAATTTATACATTTATGGAGTCGAGTCTGAAAGTTTTGCATAACTCTGCACGGATTTATGTCTCGAGATTTAGTATACGCAATAAGGTTATTGTTTCATGGTAATTAGATTATAATCGTGATAATGTAAATATCATTTTGTGTTATTGGGATTGGATTACTAGATTCTCAAAAATATATTAAGTTTGAAAATTGATTTTTTTACGACCGTACTTTATCGTTATTAAATGTACGTTTCATTGATTCAACCTGTATATTACTATTCGAACTAATCTAGGTTTTAAAACTCACTGGAATGAAGAAATTGCGATACTTTCATATATCAACCCTATACATTCCTCGAAATCAATCCATATAACAATCAAACTAAGCTGAGTCAAGTGGTTTGGTGTGGTGATCAAAGATTTGTTATGGCAACCAAGTTGTCATCAAGACGTCAAAGTCTCAAATCGAAGCGTGGATTCGTCACACGAAGAGCTCCTAGAAGCAATATTGAAGGCGGCAGATGAGGTAAATTCAGTCCTGTTACCAAGTAAATAACGAGAATTTAGGAACAGCAACAGTTACAACAAATTTTTAAACTGGTGTAAGGAAAAAGGAGTCAACAGTGTCACGGTTTCAAAATTCCCGCTTCAGTTAGTACCTGCGAACCGAACTGGTGGCGTTGGTCGCAGTAGTTTAACAGCTTATCTCGTACGTTTCAGTGAACGCCGTTGTCGGTGGTCTTAGTCTGTCATACTGTCATTCACTGTCATTCTGTGCCTGTGACGTAGGTTGTCAATTACATCGTTTTTTTCCGCATTTTTGGTTGAAATATCCTGGAATAATTAATCGCAATTTTGCGGATCTGAACAGGATTTTAACTGAAGCCCTGAGAGAAATCTTATCATGTTGGTTTGGTTTGTTCGTTGGTGAGATTTTTGCGCTTTAGCGGAGTGGCGTATTTGTTTGGAAAAACGACGTGGGAGTGCATCATTCTGCTTCGAATTGAGAATTATTATTGTACAGTTGCGAGGTATCGCAGATTCTGAACTGTCTTTGAAGTCTTCGAGCTGTTTGTTTAGGCTGTCTTTGAATTACCGTCGAACTGCCGTGGGAGCTGTCTTTGAGGACCTCCACCAGATTTTGCCATCTAAGATACCACACCTGTCGTCTACCCAGGGGGCATTATTGTGAGAAATTGTACTACGTTGGCCCAGGAATATATTTGAGCCCAGTTTCCATCTACGAGACTGTGAGAATAATTATGGATTAAGATACTATATCCTTTTGTACTTCAGTCAAACCACGACCTAGACTGTTATAGAAGGTTGGTCTGTAGAATTTAGTTAAGATTGATTAGTATCAAAGAGGCCCAATTCAGTGAATACTGTTTAGTACATAAAATCAGACCTATCGAGAAGGTCGATTAGTTATAAGTAAAGAGCTATTTGTAACGATTACCATCGAGGCTCTAAGTATATACCTTGGGGTGATATTACTGTTTGTTTAGTAAGAGATAAAGCCATATATCGAATATTCGGGTTGTGAAGTAAGAACTAGTTAGTGATCTACCTTCTGTAAGATATATCCTCGTTTGAGGGACCTTGTGTATTTCATTTGGGCTCATTATATTATTAAATAATTGCTCTATATTCTTTCTACCAGCCACTACCTCCCGCTTGTGTGATCGGGCTCGTTTGGCATCCTGAGAGTGCGTTCTCTCTTTTGCGACCCTGAGATCTTTAGTGTACTTTCCTCTTTTTTTTCTTTGTATTATCATAAAAGAGAGTGGCGCCCCTTTATAAGTAGTCTCAGCTCTAGAGCTAGCCGAGATGGTACTTTGTGCACTCTCCGGAGCCGAGTGGGTTTGGTGACAACAGCTTCAGAGAAGAGTTTTTTTTTGCCTATTTTTCCGAGCTGAGTAAGGGACTGAAATCCGATTCTTTATGGTGTGTTACTCGATGGTGAAATGTTTTGTTACAATAACACAAAACCTGTACATAAGCAAGTTTCATGAATTAAAATCGTTCCTGAAAACACAAAATGTTGTTTTTCGACCACCGTAAGCGCAGATTTTTACCAAGGAAGACATATCCAAGTTTATGCTAGCCCCTGATGAGATGAATTCTATGATTAAAGTACGTACCATTTTAGCTTTAGCCGGTGTTCTTCGCAAACCGGAGCTTCTGAAAATCACGCTTGACGATATTTAAGATAAAGAAAACCTAATTACTGTACAAATTACTGATTCGAAAAACCATACCTGAAGATCCTTTGCTAAATCTGAAGACATAAATAATGGAACCTTTTTGAAGCTCTATAGAAAGTTTGGAAATTTACGGCCCCTTACCACCACTCACTGTCGTTTTGTTATCAATCACAAAAAGGGCAAATTTTCTGTTCAGTGCGTAGGCGTAACCTCATTTGGTAAAATGCCGACAGAGATTGCTGCCTACTTATGCCAACGTAACCCACAACGTTACACATATCACAGTTTTAGAGATTTATTTGGAAAACTCCGTAGAACAGCAGAAAACCATCTCGAATTAAATTCTTTCATGTACCGGCAAATTGCAATACATGCCGTCTCCGTCATCTGCATGCACTCTTGGAGTGTTACTCTTTATAGCCAGTTACCACCAACTAACTACTCTGGACCGGCTATTCTGACGCATTTGCAGAATGCAACAAATTGTGTTTTCAACATTAATATTGTACAATGTGCCCCCGTGAAACTCTGAATCATAGTCGTCTCCTTTGGTACCTGCTTCCTGGTATTTCCAACGTTGAGGATCTACAGTAGTAGTAGGAAAATTGCTGAACAGGTCGATTTGGACGATAGAACTGTTCGGAATATTTTGAAGAGAAATGGTTACAGATGTTATAAGGTGCAAACCTCTCAAGAAATTTTTCCAGAAGACCATTTCAAAAGAATGGAATTTTGCGAAAAGATGATGGAAACAGGGAATGAGAGTAGTTCATTTCTGAGCAATATCTTATTCACGGATGAGTCATCCTTTTCCTTGCATAGAAAACATAACCCATCTGTAGTAAGATATTGGTCTAGGAAAAATAAGCACCTGAATATTCCTGTGCGTTCCTAGTATCCTGAAAAACTTAATGTTTGGACAGGAATGCTAGGAAATTATATGATAGGACCATTCTTCATCGATGGCAACCTAAATGAAGCAAAATATCTGGAGCTTTTACAGAATCAGATTATTCCGATAGTTAGACAGCTACCTATTAACTTCGATGATGTCTGGTTTCAACAGGATGGCTGCCCGAGTCATAATGCAAGAATTGTCACTGAATATCTGAGGACAACTTTTTCTGACCGTCTCATTACAACAAACGGAACGATCAAATGGCCGCCCAGATCTCCAGATTTATCTCCATATGATTTCTTTCTTTGGGGATATCTGAAAAATATGGTGTATGGGCAAGAAATTGCAAGAGCGACAAATATTACCGAATTAAGGTATAAAATAATCCAACTTTGTGCCAAAATAGTAAGTACACCAAATCTTCTTAGAGATATGAGATTATCTCTTTATAATAGATTTGGCTACTGTTTAGCACAACAAGGTGGATTATTTGAACATTTAATTTGAATTTGTCGATCTTCAATTTCGAATTTGTTATTTTTTATTTTCATAGAATATTTTTTTTTCAATTTCTTATTACGTAGAATGTTTTTTGTTTTTCGTAGAATTGTTTTATTTTCAAACCAGTTATGGTGAAAAAGACCAGAGCACTAATTTTCACAGGAAATTATTTGTGTCATTCATTGAGGCAAATTTATTCCTTCGATAAGAGTGGAATAAAATTGTATTCATTTTCAACGGACATAACACCCATCGCGTCGCGCTTCGGGAGTGTTACTGATTCTGATTCCGAGATCCCCACTACAAACTGCCATTAAACTAGACCAGCCGCTCATTTGATATCAAATCGCACTGAGCTTTCGATTCTTCCACTGTCCCACTGGACTAGAAGTGAAGTCGACTATTACACGTAAACCGCTATGTTTCCGACTACGTTTTCCAGACCTGTATATATACCCCGAATGGCACCATTCTAACCCCATTAAGCTTCCAAAGATGACTGCAGCAGGACGTAAGTTACAACAATAATTCCATGTTAAAAGTGTAACCTGTGCAAATATACGATTATTAATACGAACAAATACAGTCCACTTATTCAACAAATCAACCCATCGAAACGAAACACGAACATTGGTCCTTCGCGCCGGATACACGAACATTGGTCCTTCGGGGCGGATACACGAACAAATATTAATAATAAATGTGCTTTTTCATAGAATGTTTTGTATGTTGAAATAAAATATATGTTCATCTATATATTTTTATGCGGTTTAATGTTCTTAATTTATGCGTAGTGTCTTTCCCGCCCTGGACTGCTTGCCGGATCAACGGCAGTCACGTGCGGGAAAGTTTCACTTTCCGCATTTGTTAGTAAAATAAGGATTTTAGCTATTCAATACTTTTCATTTCAGGTTTTAGCGGGTGGTAATAAAGAAGCTCTTGCAATTGCGAAAGCTTGTTCCCTCAACTTCATCAGAGCAGAAGGCTTTGTTTTCGGTCACATTGCTGATGAAGGCTATATAGATGCTAATGCTGGAGACATAATGAGATATCGGAAATATATTGAAGCTGATAATGTCCTGATATTCACAGACATTAAAAAAAAGCATAGGTAAGTATTGTGAAAATTCGTTTTGAAAAGCGTGCACATTTGAATAAATATTCATATAGACACTGACGTGAGATCAGGAGTTTTTGATAAACCTTACTTTCAAGGTATCCCCATAAAAAATAGTCAAGCGGGCTAAGGTCGGGATTCTAGGAAGCCAGTTGCTGTTATCCCATCGTGAAATCAGTTTATTAGGGAAAAATACGTTTACAACGTCCATTAAATCATTTGAGGTATGGAAAGAGGCCGCATCTTGCTGAATCACATTCTTGAGTTGAAACCTGCTAACTCCTGCAACTCTGGGACCAAAAATTTTCGCAGTAACGGTCACTATTCACATTAATTGTTCGGCCTAGTTGATCTTCATGAAAATAAGGACCAATGATGCCTTTAGTAGGCATAGCGGCCCAAACCACGACCTTTGAGCTATGCAGGGGTCGTTCATGCTTTCGTCGTATATTGTTAAAGTTTCGTTCGCAAAATTCAGTCGATTAGCATAGTCCGCATCCTTCAATTCTTGAACTTTCTGAAATTCTTGAATTTTATAGGCTTTTAGATGCAAATCTTTCTTTAAAATCGAATGTAAAGACGATTTTTGATGTTCGACGCTTGGCTTCGCTTTCGGATGGATGAAACGGATTATGACGAACCGACGCCTCAACTTATTCAATTGCTTCTTCATCGCGAACTGAACGAGGACGATCAGTGTTTTCAATTTTAACTGTCGCACCCATATTCTCGAACATCCTGATCCATTTCCTAATGCAATCGTCACTTGCGCGTGGCGTGTACGATATTCCGCACGATAGAGACGTTGAGCTGTCACTATTGAATCACCATTATGATAGTACGCTCGTACGCAAAATGCGCGATGCTTCCCCAAGTACTATTCCGTTGTGACTCAAACTCCACAAAATGGCGGACTCCACGAACCCCCTCCCGCTTCTTTTAGACGGCCCGTCTCGGATATGGCGCGAAAACAAATACCCAATACCCTTTCTGGACACCTTGTATATGATCTTTACTTCTACTGATGTACTACTTATATGGATGTGTGAAAATGTATAAAAGCACTGACGTAAGACTAAGAGCTTTTGAGCGCTTGTTCTAAAGTCTTTCCATGGAATTAAAATAACCACTATGAAGAATGTAAAGGAATAAATAAACATATATATCTCAAATAAAAATAACCACTCACAGTTTTTCTCCAAATTTTTCAAGTTAAATTTTCCTTCTCTTGAAATCAACCAAATGAATGTTCATCTTTCCTACAGTAACGCAGTAAGCTCTTGTTTTCTGAAATACCTTATTTATTTCAATCCAAATTACGAAAAGAGAGTCTGAGATTTTCAAGGAAAATTTAGGTATGAAAGTGAAATAAAATGTATATTCTGATATTTGAACAACCTATATCAAAAGCCGAAAGCATATATGCTAGGTTTCATTAATGTTGATTAACTCGATGATCGAGCAATTCCCAAACTAACTTTAATTTGTAGTTCTATTTGACTAATGCGTTAAAGGAATCTGTGGATGTTTTAATCATCGATCTCTAACAATCGATTAACTCAATGTCAACAGTAATCTAGGCTTCCTTGAAAAAAATTTTTGTCCACTAAACTCCTTCATATTATGAAGAAATCTAACTTCTTAAAATAAGATGGTTCAATGCTGAAATTCAAGAATGTACTAGATTTGCTTAACCTTGAATTTTTCTCCAAATTTTGTGGATTTCTGATCCCTGATGAATATCTGACGAGATATACAATGCTGAAAAAAAAAATTTTCTTTCGTGACGATTTCCATAACAATTTGCCAACCTATTAGTTTCAACCTCATTCAAACATCTTCTTAGTTACAAATGGATCGAATGGATATTCTTGGATTTGTTAAGGAAACCAAATAAACTTCTGCCCCGGGGGAGCTTGAAACCCCTAAAGGGTGCGTCTCCAGGTGGCTGATAGGGAAAATCCCTAACCGGTTAGTTCCAACAAATCGGCAGGTAGGCGGGAAATAAAATTCCACCCGCAAAACAAGCAGGGTTGGCTGAGCTCTATAGCTACATTGATAGCAGTCTGACTATGAGGACACCCTGTAATCAAACCCTGCTCCTTCAGGTGGCATCGGGCCAACTCCTCGGAGAAAAGCATAAAGTTTAAAAATTCCAGTAGCAAGCCTCGGATTGGATAAAACGGAGATCGACTCAAGCTCAGAAAAAGGATGGTGAATATTGGTACATGGGACGTTCAAGGTCTTTCACTAAAGCTTAATGATGTAGTTTGCGAAATAAAAGCTTCGAGCATAGATGTAGTAGTACTTACAGAAATAAAAAAAAAGGAACAAGAATCGAAAAATTTGGGATTTTATGATCATTTCTACTCTGGGGTAACAATAGATATATTAAAAGAGCTCAACAAGGTGTATCCTTATCCGAAAGGATCTAAGAAGACATACTACATCTTGGAAACCAATAAACCAACGCATGAGATGAACTCAACTCTGCTTGAGGACAGGATTACAGTTGTGGAAGTATACGCGGTCAAAGATAAGGAGGAACTCTATGAACAAATCTCATAATAAATATCGAAGATAGGAACATCTACAGAAGTAATTATTCTGGGAGATTTCAATGCCAGAACGAGGTCCAGATGCAAAGATAAAATAATTGGTCAATTCGGAGAAAACACTGGAAATGATAACGGAAGCAGACTTATAAATATAGGATCCTGTATAAAAAATTCCTCTAGAAGGGAACCTAATAAAAACAAAACCAAATGAGGAAGGACATTTTTATTTATACTAAGAAAAAGTGCACATTCTGCCCTTTTATAAAATGTACCATTCTCAGGGTCTATCATTAGTCTTACTTTTTGAATAAAACATTCCTTAAATTCACTGTCGATACACTGGTTGAGTCTTTCCCTGAAGTTATTCATTACTCTTAAGGTCATTTCAGGTGGAATAGCCTCAACCTCGTGAGTAATTGTCCCTTTCAGGGCTCGTAAACTATTCCACCTGAAATGGCTCAAGGAGTAATGAATAACTTCAGGGAAACCCTCAACCAGTGTATCGATAGTGAAGGAAAGTTAAAAAGTAAGACTGAATTTCGACTCTGAGAATGATACATTTTATAAAATGGCAGAATGTATACTTTTTCTTAATATAAATAAAAATTTCCTTCCTTATTTGGTTTTGATTATAGTACATTCCTACATAGGGGACTTTTTTCTGGCGGACCCTGTATATGCGAACACAATAGCCACAAGATACTGAATGTTTTTTTCCAGCATCGCTGGATTCATAAGTTTACTGTTTACTTGGGTTCAGCACACCAGGAATTTAAAATGTATTTTAAATCATGTAATTCTCCGATAACCAACAAGGGTGGTAGTAGAGGGTATTCGTGTTTATAGGGGAGTGACTTGAGAAGCGACTATTACCTTGTTAGAGCTAAAATACTCTCCTTTGGAGAAATAAAGAGGAAACTATCACCACCAGAAGAAGATGAAGGGGAAAGTGCGGAGATCAGATATAACCTTGGGAGCTTTAAACATGAAAGTCTGGAGCAGCTTTACCGAAAAAGATCAATGAACCACTCACCATGAAAACATATTTTGAAAGTACACAGCTGCACTATACGAAAGAAAGCTTGAAGGAGGCTCCGTCGGAGGCATTGGGAGAACTAGAGGTAAACAGAAGAGAAAACCATAATGGCGGGATGAAGAAGTTGAGGAAGTCATTGAAATGAAAAAAGATAAATACCACAAATACCTTAGTACGAAAACAGAACAGAGTAAAAAAGTATATTAATGATTCATTATCAGAAACCAACTCTTGATAATCCATTTTCTGAAAATGCGTTTCGTATGGCTAACTAATTTGTGAAGAGGTGGTTGATGTAGGTTATCCAAGCCATATACAATAGGTGTTTGAAGTGATAATACAGATAAAAAGACTCATTAGGGATGAAATACACATCGTTATTAAAAATCTATATCACAGAAGATTTTTTGGCGCTCTTGTTCATCTTAATTTTATTGTAAGTCATAGATCACTGTGGTTTATATGTGGTTAGTAATAAATAAATATATCATATACGTATCAAATACAAACTTGAAATCGATTTATTAGGTTATTTTATTTGAAAATTTTTAATATTTGATTCGAAATTACGTTACAATGGAAATTTCAGTTCACACTCCATAACAGCAGATGTGTCGTTAGTAGATACTGCCAATGCCGCAGAGTTTTTCCTATCCGATGGAGTGATTTTGACAGGAACTTCAACAGGATCCCCTGCCGACTTGACAGACTTGGATGCTCTGAAAAACAACTGTAGCTTACCTGTGTTGATTGGTTCTGGTATAACAGACAAAAACCTAAATTCATTCGCAGCAGCTGATGCGTTCATCGTGGGATCATTTTTCAAGAAGAATGGTGTGTGGCAGAATGAAGTAGACGCGTTCCGGGTGAAGGAATTTATGAACGAATTCTCGAAATTGTAATTTGTTGAAAAATAAAATATAAAGTTCCATTTAAATTATTTCTTATAATTGAAAAACTTTTCCTCTCAGTGTATAATATTTGTTGAGATCAGTTGAGAATATAGCAATACCTATTATTGTTGAATGATTGTTTGGGGTATAACCATCATCTATTGTGGATGTAATGTTTTCCGACGTTTCGATAGACATCTTCCATCTTTATCAAGGAGAAAAAGTAAAAACCTTTTGAAAATGATCAATTTTCAATAAAGTCAATTGACAGAAGTCATGAAAGAAAATGAACGATGTTATATACTCATCTGTGATATGATGATCTTTTTAAGTTGGATCTAACTATTGGCGTCCAAACTTCTGGCTGATCTATAGATGGAGCACTTATGGAATCAGGTGTTATTTTCATGAATGCTGCCTCTTTGATTTTTCTTCTTGTAAGTTTTTCTTCTTTGGATTTTATTGATGCTTCATCCCACTTTATACGATGATTGTTGATTTGATGTTTCATATTATATTCGTAAGTTACTCAATTCCTTAAATAGCTTTACTCTGTCGATACACTGGTTGAGTCTTTCCTGTGGTCTTATTCATTACTCTTGAGTCATTTCAGGTGGAATAGCCTCAACCTCGTGAGTAATTGTCCTTTCAGGGCTCGTAAGCTATTCCACCTGAAATGGCTCAAGGGAGTAATGAAAAATACTTCAGAAACCCTCAGCAAGTGTATCGATAGTGAAGGAAAGTTAAAAAGTAAAGACTGAATTTCGACTCTGAGAATGATACATTTTATAAAATGGCACAATGAATATCTTTCTTAATATAAATAAAAATTTCCTTCACTATTCGGGCTGATTATAATCATTCCTACATGGGGGACTTTTTTCTGGCGGACCTGTATGTACGAACACAATAGCCACAAGATACTGAATGTTTTCCAGCATCGCTGGATTCATAAGTTTACTGTTTGCTTGGGTCCTTTTCAGGAATTTAAAAATGTATTTTAGATCATGTAATTGCTCGATAACCAACAAGGGTGGTAGTGGGAGTATTCGTGTTTATAGGGGAGTGACTTGAGAAGCGACTATTACTTTGTTAGAGCTAAAATACTCTCCTTTGGAGAAATAAAGAGAAACTATCACCACCAGAAGAAGATGAAGGGAAAGTGCGGAGATCAGATATAACCTTGGGAACTTTAAACATGAAAGTCTGGAGCAGCTTTACCGAAAAGATCAATGAACCACTCACCATGAAAACATATTTTGAAAGTACACAGCTGCTATACGAAAAGAAAGCTTGAAGGAGGCTCAAGTCGGAGAGCATTGGGAGAACTAGAGAAGTAAACAGAAGAAGAAAACCATAATGGCTGGGATGAAAGTTGAGGAAGTCATTGAAATGAAAAAGATAAATACAAATACCTTAGTACGAAAACAGAACAGGTAAAAAAAGTATATTAATGATTCATTATCAAAACCAACTCTTGATAATCCATTTTCTGAAAATGCGTTTCGTATAGCTAACTAATTTGTGAAAGAAATTGAGTTGATGTAGATTATCAAGCCATATACAATAGGTGTTTTAGTGATAATACAGATAAAAGACTCATTAGGGATGAAATACACATCGTTATTAAAAATCTATATCACAGAAGATTTTTTGGCGCTCTTGTTCATCTTAATTTTATTGTAAGTCATAGATCACTGTGGTTTATATGTGGTTAGTAATAAATAAATATATCATATACGTATCAAATACAAACTTGAAATCGATTTATTAGGTTATTTTATTTGAAAATTTTTAATATTTAATTCGAAATTACGTTACAATGGAAATTTCAGTTCACACTCCGTAACAGCAGATGTGTCGTTAGTAGATACTGCCAATGCCGCAGAGTTTTTCCTATCCGATGGAGTGATTTTGACAGGAACTTCAACAGGATCCCCTGCCGACTTGACAGAATTGGATGCTCTGAAAAACAACTGTAGCTTACCTGTGTTGATTGGTTCTGGTATAACAGATAAGAACTTAGGATTCATTCACGCAGCAGCTGATGGGTTCATCATTGGGATCATTTTCAGAAGAATGGTGTGTAGTAGAATGATAGTAGACGCGTTCCGGGTGAAGGAATTTATGAACGAATTTTCGAAATTGTAATTCGTTAAAAAATAAAATATAAAGTTCCATTTAAATTATTTTTTATAATTGAAAAACTTTTCCTCTCAGTGTATAATATTTGTTGAGATCAGTTGAGAATATAGCAATACCTATTATCATCACTCTCAATTAAGTTTCGAAGCCATGTTTGGCGAAAACAATGTCTGTCTCGAAAGACGAAGCAATATTTGGAAATATTCATATCATAAATTAGATTTGAAACTTGAAATTCAACAATTCATCTATTGATAACGAAAGAAAATTTTTTGAATCGAAGAGTTACTATCAGTCAGACATAAGAATAGGTGTATGATATTTCCAATTGTTCAACCCCGGAATGGCAGACGGTATTGAATATATTATATCAACAAATAATTATAATTATATTAATATATAATATAATATAATCTATTATAATAATATGATGAATAGTAAGCTCTAGCGCCTAAACCAATCAACCGATTTGCATCAAATTTTATTTAAATTAACGGTAGACATCTGAACTGATGCAGAAAAATAATAACAAGTGCCAAACATCCATAATTTCTCTAAAAAACACAAAAAACTTAAAAATTAAGGGTGTTTGGCATGTTTTCGCTGTAGATGGCGCCCCGGCTCAACAAATTTTTACTGATATGGGCTTTAATTTCTCCTTCTTGCACTCCAAGTCACCATTACCGTCATATATATATATATATAAATATTGAACAACATCCTTTCGGTTCCCTCCATGCTCCAGATTGTGTCCTTCAGGGTCGGAGAGAAGATTGAGGTCAAAGGGAGGTATTTGCTATACCATTCCGTCGTCTGAATGTGACCCAGAACTCTCCCATCTGTAGGAATTCAGTCAGTATTTAATGCCAGGTGTAGCGATCTGGATTTATTTTCTGTTTCTCTTGCTGAGTTCGGGAGATGCTTGAGGGTGAGATTCACCTCTTGAGAAAAGAGTTTAATTTGGTATACCTATGTTCACTCATATTGTAGGATTGCCAGGGATTTAATTTTGTTACTTTATTTTTGTTGAGTTTAAATATTATGGTTTTATATAGACATGATTGTATGTAATTAATATTAAGCTCTGTAGATGTATGAGATTAGAGTTAAAACAATAAATTAGTACTTGCTGTCTTTGGTTGGAAGTACCTGTTAGTATTCATGTGTTCAATAAATAAATAAAAAAAAATAAATATAACTCATTAAAAACATTTGTAAATTCGATTAACTTTATTTGTATTCAAATTATAACATGTGACTTATAAATCATATGGTAACATTGCTAGAGGAGGAAAAACACTTTATTTCAAATGTTTTTATGTGGAAAACTCAATTTAAAGAGAGGAGGTGAATTTTAATTGCAACCAGGGTATCTAAAGACTCAAAAAATCAGTTCCATTTTTTCAGTGGAAGTCGATTTTATTTATTCGAGACCCATTAAACAATCTTACAAAATCGATTTTTGGTCCAAATTATGTTGCTGAAATAAGCTGAAGATGCCAAAAAAATATGAAAAAACAAATTGTTGACAATAGTTTGGTAACTATATGGTCTGCTCAATCAAACATACAGATAGTAATCTTAGCCCATGTTTTCCGGCTCAGATACAACGCAGAAAACTAAGAATTGTAAATTTGATTCACTTTATTTGTATTTAAATTATAACATGTGACTTATAAATCATATATGGTAACATTGCAGAAGAGGAAAAAACAATTTATTGATTTGTTTTTATAGCAGGCTTTCAATATTTAAAGGGTGAAGTGAATTTTTGTGAATATACTAATTCATTAGTTTGCAATAGTTAAAAATTTCAAATTTTGTTATTTGAATAAAATTACCTACACTTTTATGTGCGGATATCAGACAAATGTACCGTATGATTCGCATAAAACCTGAGCATGCTGATTTTCATCGCATTATTTGGAGGTTCTCTGTGGAAGAGGATCCGCTAGATTATAGGCTACTCACAGTCACTTACGGTGTTAACAGTGCACCTTATCTTGCGCTACGTACTCTCATGCAACTAGCCAAAGATGAGGGAGAAAGACTTCCGATTGCTTCGAAAGCCTTGAGTGAGGATACCTATATTGATGACGTAGTAACTGGTAGTTCAACCTTGGAAGGAATGGATCAGTTGCTCAAGGAACTGATTGACCTGCTTAAAAAAAAACTTCGAACTTAGGAAATTCTCTTCAAATATTCCTTCCATTCTGAAAGGAATACCAAAATCGCACCTGTCAATTGATCCAATGTCTTTTGATCGACATGATGAATCCTCCTCTCTCAAAGGTCTTGGGTCTACAATGGACCCTTCCAATGATTGTTTTTCTTTTAATGTTGAACCTTCAAAAGGTTTATCCACCAAGCGCTATCTTCTTTCCCAAATCACATTGGATTGGATCAAAGGGTCACCTCATCGTTGGCCGACTTTTGTTTCCAATAGTGTGGCTCACATCCAAGAGAAAATTCCTAGCGCCTCTTGGCATCATATTGAGTCCCAACACAACCCCGCGGATTCCGGTTCCAGAGGTTTGCTTCCTTCAGAATTCGCTTCTCAATCATTGTGGTTTGATGGACCACAAACATTGGTCATAACGCTAACGGATCCTATTTTAAATGTCGATGTTGTTTCGACCGCTCCTGCTGAAATCGATAACTTTTGTTCGAATATTTCGAAGGAAACTCCCGCGAACATAGTAAATCTTTTTGCTCGAGAACTTTTCTTCCTTGACAAAAGTTCAAAGGATTTTGGGATACGTTCTTCGCTTTGTAAATAACGCAAAAATAGACATACAAAACGCTCTGAGCATCTTTCTCTTTGTGAATTGGATGAAGCTTTGCTTCTATTGGTTAAATCCACTCAAGAGCGGGTCTTCTCTTCGGAACTCAAGAGGAAGTCATTCCCGCGATATATGAAAAACTGAATGTCTTTCAAGATGAAAAGGGTTTATTAAGAAGAGGAGGAAGGATTAATTCATGTTCTCTTTCGTTTGATTCCAGACATCCCTTACTTTTGCCCAAGAAAGGTCGTCTCACATCGCTCATCATCGAACTGTATCATAAAAAATATTTACACGCTGGCCTTCGCACTCTTCGCTTCCTAATAGCACAGAGATTTTGGATTCTTAGTGCTAGAGGCGCCATATCTTCTGTACTGAACAAATGTTTGGTATGCTTCAAAAATAAACCCAAATCCTTCCAACCCCTATGGGTTCTCTTCCTCGACGCGGGTTTCTCAGGTGAAGCCGTTCAGCCATAGCGGAGTGGATTTCGCAGGTCCACTCTCAATAACTCTGAATCGCCATAGAGGTGTTAAAACTATGAAGGCCTATGTTTGTTTATTTGTTTGTTTCGCAACAAAGGCGTTGCATTTAGAATTAGCCACAGACCTATCGACAGAAACCTTCTTATCTGCGCTCCAACGCTTTATTGCTCGACGAGGTAGAGTGAGTGACTTGTACTCAGATTGTGGCACCAATTTTGTTGGTGCAAGTCGTGAGTTAGCTAAATACATGAAGGATTCAGCTGAACGCGAACAAATCCAATGGCACTTCAATCCTCCTTCAGCTCCACATATGGGGGTCTGTGGGAGGCAGGGGTCAAATCTGTTAAGTCCCATTTGACTCGTGTTATGGGCTCCCAAATCTTAACTTACGAGGAATTTTACACCATCTTATGTTCGATTGAAGCAATTTTGAACTCTAGACCCCTTGAAGCAATGTCTTCGGACCCAGAAGACGTGTCCGCCCTCTCACCTGGGCATTTTCTCACCCTCGAACCACTGACTGCCTTACCCCTCCCAATGTCACCCAACTTCCGTTAAATCGCCTTAGTCGATGGCAAACTATTCAACGCATGCAACAAGATTTTTGGAAACGTTGGTATCGCGAATACTTACACACCTTGCAACAACGTTCAAAGTGGTTTGCCTCTGATAAAACCATCCAAAGATTGGAGATTTGGTTCCTATTAAGGACGAAAGAGTTCCTCCTGTCAATGGGTTTTATGAAGGATTGCATCATTATCTAATGCACCTGACGAAAGTAGTCGAACTGCTTCTGTCAAGACAAACAACGAGCTTCTTAAAGAGGCCAATCGTTAAACTTTGCCCTCTACCTATTTGAAAGGGCACTCACCGCCTTTATATATTCGTTCCTTAATCATTTTGTATAAATGTTTCAATTATTTGTTTCATGTTACGAGACCCACTTTTCTTCTTCTTTTTTTGTTTTTACTCATCGCTTTGGATCAATTTTATGTGCCGCTCAAGTAACATTTTGCCATTTTTCGCGTCCCGGAGAATGTTCAGTCCTTTTGTTATAGCATGAATTTGAAGCTGAGGCGATCGCTAAATATTTGAATTTCGTGCTAATTTTATAAGTCAACACTGGTGACTTCGCACATGTTATGGATACGCTGTGCATACGCCTCTAGAATGCGAATTGAATAGAAGAACTCTCGCTATCACGTTTGTTATCGAAATTGTTTATAAAATCACGCTAAATTTGATTTGTTTTTTTGGATATATTACACGCTTGGTTTCACCTGCATATTTGGAAATTTCGCATCGCATTTTGATTGTGTTTTCAACACCGCATTTGAACAAAAGTTGGATTAGAAATCCCGCAGCAAGGGGTCCTGTGAAGAGCTGATAATTGGAGCAGAGCCCTGAAATCATCGTAGTTCACCGCTATGTTAAGTCATCATTGTTGACCGCATTTCTTTATATGAATTTTGTTGTTTCATATTATATATTTCGCATTCGCACCAGCTTCAAACGCAAAAATAAATACAGTCTACTTATCTCTCAAAATTACTGAGCTATCGGACATAACATGAGGCATAGCCTATAAACTCACAAACTAAATAAACAAATTTGAATTCGAAAACATAAGAACGGTTATTTCATCAAAAAAAAAGAAAAAAAAACAGTAGTAATATCATGATCCAATCAGAACTATAAAGAAGAACACCTAGAATATATAAAAAAAAGAAAAAACCACTATTGCATCTCCAGCCATCTGTCGTAGGAGTTCTTAAAAGCGTTCACAGAGCTGGAACCGGCAACACTCTCAGGCAAACCATTCCAAATGTCAAACACACGGTTGGACAGAAAATACTGCCTGCGGCTGCGGAACGAAGTCAAAATTTCCTTTCTGAGCTTCAGAGAGCGACCACGAACCTCCCGTCCCGATTGAGCTCGAACAGGTCCCGCAACTCGACACTGAACAGACCACGGCGACACAGGAATGTGACAATGAGATCACCGCGTGTGCGACGGGCAGTGAACGACGACAGACCCATTATCTCCAGCCGCGCCTCATAGTTGGGACGAACCACACCATATGGCAACCGCGTAACTCGCCTCTGAAATTTCTCCAGCATATCTCGGTCACCGCACAACACTGGGCTCCAAACCGGTCCGGCGAACTCCAGAATGGGCCGAATATAGGTCTTATACAGCACACTGCATGTAGCTGGATCGCACTTACCGAAGGTCTTCTGGATTAGGAAGAGGGACCTCTCGCCTTACCCAGAGCAGATGTTACATGCTCGGTCCTATTAAGGTTCTCAGTTACAACAACCCCAAGTTCAGAGTGCTCTCTGACTGAAGAGAGATGTCGATCACCGATTTTATTCTGGAGACGGGGATTGTTGGTGCCCATATGCAATGTCAAACACTTCTCCAGGTTAAGTAGAAGCTGCCAGTTCTCGCACCTGCGTGCTATGCAGATCAAATCCCGCTATAAAGTTCCATCCCCAGGAACGCCGAGCATACATTAATTTTACCCCGATGCCTAAGATCTCGACCAATCAGGAAACGGCGCGCTGTCAATGACAGAGAGGACTATAGGCCCTCTTTGTCATATTTTCAACGGTTCGCTTTGACAATCAGCCATTTAATTTGAATTTATATTTTTGCTAAAAGCTGTTATTGGATATTTTTGTTAGCAACGTGTTGATATTTGAAAATTGCAGTAAAAATAATTCTTTCATCATGGACGGAGAAAAGTAAGTATTTATCTATTATTTTGTAGAAAATGTACTCAACCAATTTATTTGGAATCTTTAATTTGAACTGAGATGAACTGAGTTGTCAAATTTGTTCAAAACAATTTGCTTCTGCTTTGGCGAAATATCGTCATATGCGGAATATTTATCATCAAGATCTTATTCCAAAGCGATTGAAGCATTTAAAATGCCCAATTTGCCCAGAAGAAAACAAAATTGCTCTTGAGTCCCATAAAGCTTTGGATATTCAATTAGAGCAAATTCATTCCATCAACATCATAACATCCCAGTTGACTTTTAAAAACGAAGAAAAAAATTGAGGCTTGGCGAGCATTGGAGAAGAAAAGTGTCGATTACATAAAATGAAGATATCTGAAAAGCAGTGATGGATTAGTAATTTATTTTGAATGCAATCGCAGTAATTATTCAGGTTTGTTTCTTTATGTTTTCCACCAGTTTGTTCGTTTGAAATCATGGTGATATTAGGAAACCATTTAACTTCCAGGATATGTAAGTCAATGTAATAAACGCTGCATGAAAACTGGAGGAAGTATCAGAATATATATATATGGGTTCTGCCCTTCTAGAATTCGTGTGAAGATAAGTAGTACAGGTAAGTTTTTTAGTTATTCATTTGTTTTCAACTAGAAATATGATCCAATATTTCATTTGAATGTTTTAGCTGTGAACATTCGTAGAAACACATGTAAGTCATGAGGATGAACTACACTCTATACGTTTGAGTAAGGATGATCAGAAATTGATTGCTGATGAATTGGAAGTTGGAATTACAAAAGAGAGCATTTCACAGGATTCTAAAAATGTTACAGAAGAAAAACTGCAAAGAATTTATGTACTCGCTGATCTTTCTTATATTATGCGAAAATTCAATATTGGAAAAACGAAAACATGATGATGAAAGCTACGGCTTTAAAAGTTAAATTAGATCAATCTAATAAAATTTCTAATTTTTCCATAGATTCTGACAGTAAATTTCAAGTAAGTCTTTGTGATAAGTCAGACATGTGATTTTCATAGTAGTTGATTGTAGATGGAGTTAGACCAAAGCATTATGAAACTTTAATAGTTGCATGAGAGTGATATTTGACATGTAATGAAATTGATTGATGAAGCACATGATTTGACATATGGTACTGGTGCAACTAGAAGAAAAAGAAAAATGGAGAATCAATTATATTTCCCAAAACATAGTAGTTGAATTTAATATTTTGTAATTTCCAAAGGCTTAATTGGTGGTAGCAGGATCAATGAAACGGGAAAATGAAAACTATGTCAGTTCGCCGACGTTTCGGAAATATATTTTTCCATCTTCAGGGCTCTACAAAAGAATATGGAGCATATAATGAAAAATTCCAAAAATAACACACATGTAAATATATAAAAACAGCAGGAAAGACAACCAAGACAACACCTCATAATTACAGTCTAAAATGTATAACATCAAATAATTAAACATGGATACAGCTCAAAAAGTGAAAACAACATAAACAATCAGCAATAATGTTGAAGGTTTTCTTAAAAAATAAATAAAACCAAGATGTACTTACAGACTAAACAATTGTTTCCTCCCATTATCCTCTATATAAATAATACAGTTTACAGATCTCAGGTATGTATTTTTCATGAAAGAAATTATCTGACCGCAACGAAAATAAACAAAGTGGTAAATTTGTGACATACGTCGACACACGGAGGTGGAACCAATATAAGAGCTCTCGATTTCTCAGATGGAAATACCCGAACAAGCGTTCATATGTTAACGGGAGGCGATGAAAACTTTACAGGGTGTTTATTCATTCTTAATAAGGAAAATATATTCGGATTAGATGTTGGATATCCGATCTTGAATTAACTGAGTTATTAACTGCTATCTGTAACATCTCATACATTAGTCGATTCCCTAAGTATGGTCCCCTTTTTAGAATTTTAACGTTTTCAAAGTTGAAACTATGTCCCGTGCTGACGCAGTGTTCAGCTAAGGCTGTTTTTGGGTTGGAGATGGGCAAGCGGACAGATCTCATGTGTTCCTGGACTCTTAATTTCAAATATCGCCCAGTTTGTCCTACATAGACACTGGAACAATCTGAACATCCTATCCTGTACACTATATCAGAAAGCATAGTAATCGGTGTTGGATTCTTGATGGCACTGAAAAATCGTTTTCCAATTGTGTTGGAGCAAGCACAAGATGTTCAGTGCCATCCGGTATTATAATGAAAATGTCATCCACATACCGTTTAAAAATCACTACCTTGAAAGGAAGACGAGAGAGGCAAACATCCTGAAGCTTCTTCATAACGATGTCACAGCAAAGGGGTGAAAGACAGCTTCCCATACCAAAACCAAAGATCTGACGATAAAATTGATCATTGAAACAGAAATAACTGCTTGTCGTCAGAAAGTTATATATTGATTTAAATGTTTCAAAGTCTAGAGAAGGCCCAGGAATTGAATTCCAATTCTCTTCTATAATCTGTAACGTCAAATCTGTTGGTGTATTGGTAAAGAGCGAAACGACATCCAGTGACACCAATCTGTGGTCTGGTGGTATCTTAATTCTATTGATAGAATCGAAAAATTCGAAAGAGTTTCGGACGTAATGTTCATCCTTAATAAAAATCGGTCTCAAGAATTCAGCAACAAACCTTGACAATTCATAAACTGGGGAACCCACAAAGCTCAATATGGGTCTAAGGGGAGTGCCAGCTTTATGTATCTTTGGAAGAAAATACATTTTGGGAAAAATGCCTTTACTGCTGGTAATTTTTTTAGCCATCGTTTCGGTGATTATACTCTTTTCGAGTAAGATTTTGGTAAACCGGTTACTTTTGTTCTGGAAACGAAGTGTTGGGTCAGAATCCAATCTTTCATAAGTATCCGTGTCATCAAGTAGTCTCGCACAATTTTCGAAATATTCCACCCGGTTCATAATAACGGTGGTGTTTCCCTTATCCGCCCTCAAGATAACTATACGATCTTTATTGTTCTTTATAAATGATTGAGTGTCCCTCATATCTCGACACAAAGAAGAGCTAAAGGATGTGGAGTATTTATTAGAATTCAGAAAGTTGGTGATAGTGTTAACAACCCTCGCTCTGACTATATCCCGATCCTCAACATTGTGCCTAGTAACTAGTCTCTCGCAGTTAGTTACATGTGTGTTATTTTGGAATTTTTCATTATATGCTCCATATTCTTTTGTAGAGCCCTAAAGATGGAAAAATATATTTCCGAAACGTCGGCGAACTGACATAGTTTTCATTTTCCCGTTTCATTGATCCTGCTACCACCAATTAAGCCTTTGAAAATATAATTTTGGATCACTAATTTGAATTTAAGAATTAAAAACCTTTTGTAATTTCTTTCTCTTCCAAGATAGTTTATTCCGAGGTTTATTCATTAAATTTGATTCAAAGGTGTTGAGGTAGCAGTTCTGTAAGCTTATTCAGTGAAGCATGTTTTTCAAGAACAAGAAAATTCTAATAAGATGCATGGTGAAGATTAGTTTTAAAAAGGGAAATTGATCTCATATGTGGGTTTTGCCGCTGCTTGATAGATGGAGGTGCTAGGATTTTGATGAACCATGTTTAACTTAAAATTATCATTCACCATTTGACTAAGCAAAATTGAATTTTCTCTCCAATCTTAGAATTATACTCCATTTTTATTTGAACAGAATGTAAATATCAATAAAAGCCTTGAAATACATCGGCACCTTCGTAATAATGCATTTTCCAACAAACCTGATCCTGTAAAGAAAACAATGAGTGTAATATATTGATACTGACTTTTTAGTGTTGCTTCAAGTGCCTTATGGTCAATAAGATATTTTGATAAATTTAAAACAGAAAATAGTATATGTGGTCATACTATTTGGTACGTTCACATATGCACCATTTATCCTTGCATGTAACTCACAACATATCATTTTATTTGAAATCATTAATGAAAGTTTGAGTGTTTTGTTCAAATATACTGAGAAACATTTCAATTTGTTTTATTGTCATGCATTGAAATGTGCATTAAATTAATTATACTACCGATATTGGCCCCTGTTGAGCATCGTGCGATATCTTAGGAGTAATTAAATTATTTTTATAAGATACAAAAATTTAGACCAATTGTAAAGGATACTTGGAACTTATTGCATAAATGATCAAAAAATACCTACAATAACATTAATGTCTGCTTTCGCACCATACAAAATATTAACTTCGAAATGAAATAAGAATTTATTGATGCTACAAGTATCAGATTTTATTCATCAATCAAATATTTTGTGTTTACTTGTTTCAAAAAATTTTGAGGATATAGGTAACTTATTGCTGGTTTATTTTCATTAATATCCCCTACAAATATTTGTCATCACTATAAAAACTGATATGGCACTCCGTATTTACACTGTTTTTTACTCGATCTGTAGTTTTCATCAACAGATTCATGCTTATGCAGGAAATAGGGAGCCCTGAAAAAATCAGTATAATCCAAGGGGAATTGTTATCCATTTCTTCATTAGAATGAATCTATAAATGTCCATTTAAAAATAAATGCTATTAAACTGAAAACAAAAGCAGTCTATAAGATAGATAGGCAAAACCGGAAACAAGCAAATCCTCTCCAGCATGGCGCTCTAGCGTATTGCGGCGAAGTCTTGGAGTGCGTTCAGAATCAACGTCGGGTAAAGAACCGGCGTAGAACGCACTTGGTTGTCAAAATCTTGTCGAACGTTTTAGAACGATTTGGGGCGACATCCTCTCCTCTCTTTCTATGTTAGTCTCTGTCTATTTGAAGTGTGCACGTGCAGTTCATTTATTTATTTGATATCTGAGGTTAAGTTGCGTTTGTGGAATAATTTCATTATTTGATTTCTTCGAACATAATATTACCGTTTTCTGAATTAGAATTTTGAACATACAAAAATGGATAGTGTATTAAATTGCGATTAATTGAATATTAATATTCTGTCTAATATGTTGAATGACGATATTCACTGTATAAATGACATTTTGATGAGTATCCGAGTAGCGAGGAGGATGAAGAAAATACAATAGTAGAAGTAATACAAAATTCCCGAGAAACCACACTACGAGTACAGAATTATTTTGAAAATATCATTCCTAATATAAGTGATGAACAATTCAGGGAACATTTCAGAGTGAAAAGATCCTCATTTTGTATTCTGTTTGATGAAATAGGAGTACATCTACATACAGCGTCGATAAATGGATCTGGAAGACCAACGATTGCTCCCGAAGAGCAGATATTAGACATATTTTATCCCCACAATAAATAACCAACCTTCCGCATTCGTCTTTGAGAATTTCATGACTTCTAGTCGAAATGGAAAATGTAGCCATTTTCATTAAATATATTATACTAGCACTATAATGATCCTATCAATAGGTTTACTTATACACAAATGCAACAGAAAGAAGCTTCATCCCCAACTTTTAAAGTACTTTCGTAATTGGGAATTCCTTAGACTAGAGAAGGGACTTTCTATTATAGTCTTTCTATTATAGACTTTCTATGATATTCTAAGAATTTGAATTTGAAATTTTCGTCACTGCGCCGGACGAGCATATCTTTCCGATGTATTTTGCAAGATGCAAAATTTAACACCCGGTAAACGTTCCGATTCATTACGAACGGGGTATATTATATCCGACGTCGATTCCGAACGGCCAGGGTGCACTCCGAGCGACGTCGGACGTTGATTCTGAACGCACCCTTGAGCCAATCATATTATTGATGAATCTTTCCTCACGTCGACGTAGGACGTGAAGCTAAGCTTTATGGAACACAGTGCATCTACGTGATTGGTCGGCATCGGGGTAAAATTAATGTATGCTGGAACGCCGTACAACTTAGTGTCGTCCGCAAACTGAGAGCAGCGGGATACAATACGGGTAGGCAAGTCAGCTATGTAAATAAGGAAAAGAAATGGCCCCAATACTGAGCCCTGAGGCACACCACTGGTGACAGGACTGGATGATGAGAAGGAATTTGTTCCTATAACGAACATGACCTAGATATTTGTACAGTTAACGTATTTTAAAAATATGATATCTCTAGCTCATCTCCTGTGGATGATAGAGTGTATACGGCCGATCGGCCATACTCAAGTTTAACCCTGTATTCTTCATCAGGAAGACAAACCCAAACGATTGTGACCATTATCGTTGCAGTATCCGACTAGAACAAGCGCGCAAAAGCTACCACGATCTCAAATAAGTTCATAGATATTTTTACGCGCTTGTTTCTACTATAGAACAGCGTGTATTGTTTTGCCCAAATGCCTGTAATTGACGAAAATCCAGCCGGCAATAGTTTCAATAGTTCAATGGATTTGACTTCCTGATGAAGAATCCGGGGTAAAACTTGAACTTGTCCGTCCGTATGACCGTATCCTCGCTGTCATACAAAAGCGATGAGCTAAAATTCTCATATTCTTACTTACCGTAAGTTCGTTATTAAAATATCTAGGTCGAGATCGTTATTGGGCCAAATCTGTCAAATGGTTAAGAGGGGTTTATACCTCGAGAATTTCTCGCCACCCGTCAAACTTTACCTGTTCCTTTCCTCTCAGCGTCCCCGAGAAGCCCTCACTTTTTAAGATGTACGGTACTATCTCGATCGTACCTCTGATTTGCCATCCTTGTCAATTGTGGCAACACTGCAAGTTTTGTCATGTCGAATTTTATCTCGGTTCATATTTACCCTGATGCGATTGTTGAATAAGTTTTGGATTTCGCATGATTTTTATGCTACATAAGACAACAGGTATATTGTTATCTGTTGTTACAGAAGTAAATTAATGAAATATAAAATAAGGTTGTTATATGATATCCATTGAAGTTTATAGGTAGTTTTTTTGGGAGGATTATGCATCAAAATTTCATTTGGTATTCCCTATTTCTGAAGAAAAAAACTCAAAAAATTTTAATATGATGTGAGTTTTGTTTCAGAAATTGGGAGTGAAATCCCTATGATTTTATAGATGTAGAAATTTATTAGAGATTTCAGTCCATGACAATTTTCAATGATTAGTTGGACTACATATCGAATTGAGCTACGTACCAATAGTAGGTTGAGTGAAATGCAGTTATATAAATTATTTCATTGGACATTCCGGGTGGTCCAACGAAAAGTTACCTCGATTTTTCGACTTGAAAATGAGAATGTGGAAAATCGCTCGGACCCGCCCACATCTGATTCGAAGGATAAAAGCTTTTCCCCTTTTTCATCCCTGTAACTCCAACCCCCTAATGGGGTGGGTACAATATAAGTTTTTGATGATATTCTATATAAAAGCACTGGCGTCTAGTCAATTTCATTTAAAACAACTTTTTAATTGCTTTTCTGTTTTCAAAGCACTGACGGGTGGTCACTTTGACTAAAAACTACCTTTTGGTTTATTCTTTATTTTCTTTCTTCTTTCTGGCTGAATTTCTGACATAAAAGAACGGGCGGGAGGTTATTTTGAAAAGAAACTACCTTTTTGTCGATTTTATAAATAAATATTATTTATTATTATATTATTTATATATATATATATAAGTAAAAAACTGCAACATTACAAATATTTTCGACAGGACGAAGTCTGCCGTGTCCTCTAGTATTCAATAATTCCTTGGTGGATTCCTTATCTTCAGTCTTCTGGGATACCTTGGATCTACTAGCTCTGGCAGAAGACATTATTCATTTTCAATAGCATTTCCTTCCAGAACTCGTCATCTCTTTGAATCTGAAATATTAAAGAAATGATATGATGCATGATTTTTACATAAATTATAAAATATATCAAGAAACTACCAAAAATTACTGTTATCATTTATTCTTACCTTCTCTACCACCATGCCACAGGGAGACCAAACCACAAAATAGCAAAAACTTCTTTTTGTTATGTGCAATTGTCCTTGAGCCTGATAATAATAACTGTGAGACTTTTTCAAAACCATATTTTCTTCAGTCATTCTTGCAAAAGTTATTATTTTCCTCTGGGTGGCTTCTACAGGGCTCAAGTTTTTGCATGTTTTACGGCACTTTACCTCAACAATGCCTTCTTCGCCAACTAAACCATCTGGACTTGCTCCAAAAATGCAGTGCTCCTCGTCTACAAAAAGACCACGCGGAGCAACCTCAACACCAAACTGCTCTTCAAACTATCTGATTGCAATTGTTTCATATTCTTTTCCAGATTTTGTCAATGAATTTCCAAAAAACGGAGAATATAAAGATTCTTCACAATTTTCTCACAAGAAGTTGACTTCCTCAATTTACAAATTTCTCCAAAATTCGATGCAGTCAAGCGAGTAAGACGTTCTTGCTTCCAAAGAGCATTTGCTGCCTGTTCTCTTGTTTTTCTCTCCAAGTCTAAAATTTCTTCTTTTTTTTTCTTCAAGGAAGTTAGGAAATCATCTTTTTTTCTCTCGAAAAGCTCTTCGTTCAAATTTGGGTCTGGTATTTCATGTGGTCCATAATCCTCATCAGGCAAGAAAGGTTTTTTTATCTTCTTGGTACTTTTCTTTCTTGCAACTTTATTCAATTCCAATTGTCTTTTTTTTTACCAAATATTTCTTTGTGAAGGAAGGAAGGTTGCGCTGTGTCAGAGTTCCTCCTAAAACGTTGTAGTAATTTCCGTTTCTGTTGAAGGAAATGGCTGCTGCTCTGCACCTTGTCTTTTTCCACCAACGAATTTGCAGACAACGGAATTATAATGTTCTGCAACATTTGTGTCCATATTTAATATGAGACCTGAGGCATTAAATATCAACCTGCTCATGCATATTTCAATGTCCTCGTACAAACCAAATGCCTTCATTTCTGGAACATAATTCTTCTCATTCTCTCTAATGGAACATTTAAAATAGGCTAGAAGCCTACAATTTCCATGTTCGCCAAAAACGTGGGAAGGTATATTCCTTAAATCTTTGCACACATTTTCTACCTTCACATTCATGGCCTCATCTTCTTGTATCCTATGCTTCAAAATATATTGAAATATTTTTTGCCTCCGCCCTTGCACAAACACAGCAGTATTTATTTCTGATACCGAGGAATAGAATTTTTCCTGTTTTTGCTCCGATGATACAAGCCTAAAATCAACATAATACAGAATGGCCGAAAGAGAATATAAAAATATCATCGAACTTACGACTCCTGACAATGCATCATAATTAACTGAATAAGAACGCTTACTCCAGGCACCATCAGCTATCACTGTAATGAGGGGAACTTCATCTTTGTCAATCTTGCCCAATTCTCGAGCAATTTCTCCTTCTTCTCTTCCAGCATCCTCCATAATTTTCCAAGCTGTTTCCTCAATGGCCGTTGAAATATTTTCACAATGTTGTTGGTATGTTACAGGTGACATGAATGGTACGTTCAGAAAAGCAAATAACTCATCTGCAGTTGAATATCCAATGCCAGTTGATATAGTTGCAAGGGATATTGCCGAATTGATACGTGTAAAATACTGCAGCGTCTCTACAAAATGCTGTCAAACATTCAACACTCAAATAATTAATAATGAAACAGTTGATAGTTTCGAGTTCAGAAAACTCTAAATCTTTATAGGAAAGACCCCACCAAAGCCAAAGTTGACGCAGGGGCAGACAAAACAATGACAGAATAAAATTTCAGGTACATCCGATTGAAGAAAATGATCGAAAATAAAAGCAAAAGATCGTTTAAATCACTACTGGTACCAAATATATCGGGATCTGAATAAAGAATCCGCAATTCGTTTTCCAATTTTTGTTTGTCGAACATTAAGGATAATTTTTCAATAATATATCCAAGGAATCGGTTGGAAATTTTTATTTTTATTAAAATTTTTGAATTTCGATTTATCAACTAGTTCACAAAATACTAAATTACTCAAATTATGGAATCTTAAACGAATTTGATTAACCACCATATCTAATATTTCGCAAAACAAGCGTTTGAAGCGTTCTTTCGTCCACATTATCCGCAACCCGTCTTCTTGTGGGAGGTCCTATTACTGTCACTGTTTGTTCAAATAGGTCATCAAAAAACCGATCATCATTTCTCAACTCACTGAGATTCATCAGTAAATTTTGAATTCGCGCATTACAATATTGTATATCACTCCTACTACTCTGGAGAATTGAAAAAATTATATCAGTTTGTTGAAAAATTTTATTGAACAATAACAAGAAAAATGAAAATAGAATTTATTCAATATAGCTTTGAGTGTACGAGCTTCTCTTGGAGCATCTTTGTCCTTCTCAAATTCTTCATTGTTTAAAATGAAATCAAATGTCTCAATCAAACTTCGCCTGTTATTCAAGACTGTTTCAGTGATTCTGGATTTAAAATTCCATCTAGTTTCTGAATTTTTAGGGAGCCTTTTTACAAATTTCGTCCAATACCTTGGTTCGTTTCGTACTTTTGGAAAAAATGAAGAAAAACCTGATATATCGGAAAAGAATAATCTACATTCCTTAATTTTAATAGACGTATCTTGCAATATTAAATTTAGTCGATGAGCATAACAGTGAACAAATAAAGCTTGAGGAGCAATGTCTTTGACTTTCGACTGTAGCCCGTTTAAATGCCCTGACATGACTGCTGCCCCATCGTACGTTTGTCCTACCAATTTATGCTTTATATCGAAGGGCTGAAATTTTGAAGATAACAATTTGAACAAATCATCTGCTGTGCGACCTTCGCTGACGTTATGAAAACCAAGAAAGCGTTCTTCAACTTTTCCTCCAAAAGAATATCTCACTACAATGGACAATTGTGAAAAACAAGAAATATCAGTAGATTCGTCAACTTGCCATGAGAAACATACACAATTCTCCAATTCGTTATTAATTTTTCTAATAACTATTTCATTTATTGAATCAATCAATTCGTTCTGGATAGTTTTTGACAGACCTGTAAAACTGAAGATTCTTTCAAAAAATTCCTCAAAGTTTCATCATAACGCGATAAAAATTTTACTAGTTCAAGAAAATTCCCTTGATTGAAAGACGTAGTTTTCTCTTCATGCCCCCGAAATGGTAACTCCTGATAGGCTAAATACAAAATTATCTCAATCAGTCTTCTCAAAATTTCGCGGTTTTTTTTAACTAATTTATTGTGTTCCTCAATGTTTTGCTGGAAAGCGTTATCGATCGATTCCTGAATATTTGATTTACCGAAAAGTTTGAATTTTAACGCCGAATATGTATGGTCTCGGGAAGCGTCATGCTTGCTGAGTGATCTAGACAGTTCTTTAATATTATCATAGCCCGTTGTCACCCATGGACTTTTTATTGTCTGAAAATAGCAAGCAATACCAGCAAAATAATTTATTTCGAGTTGTACTTCCAGTTAACCATGCAAATTTAGAAAACCAATTATCGTTAAATGCTCTATTCGACTGATTTCCCGATCTTTTCTGCACTAAACCACTCATGTTTGGGCAAGGTCTAGGCATATTTTTCAAAAACAGCCTATCCTCGTGAGATAAATTTCTCATCTTTTCAATTAAAAATTGACAACATCTGAATTTTCATTAGAAACTACAAATTCTCTGACCTGATTATTGTCCATTGCGAACAAAAAGAAAACTTTCCTTAGTTGAATTTATCGAGTCACTCACTCGTCACGAAATAAACACGCGCACACGAAAACTTTCCGTTAAAATCTGAAAACATCGCAATCGCAAATGGATTCAACGCAATATCTGGAGCTGCAATGCGCAAACGTAAATGACAGAGGCAATCGAGATATTCCGATCATCTTCGTGTTGAAACGAGGCATAACAACCTCGTACACGTTGAGGGTCGGCAAATCAGGATTTGCCGTACTTGGAATATATATTGAGCTTGCTACATGAGTTCAATATTCAGAGCTAAGCTTTTTTATTTCGAAAAGTATCAGAAAATTTACGGAAAATTAAGAGTACTGCGTATTTAGCTTTTACATTCATGAATAGTACGAAAAACGACAAAAATTCGTTGTTAGTGCTAGTAGCATTGAACTCTTATACTTAATTAGTTAGTTATTTAGGGCGAAAACAAACTATTTTCGAACATGAAAAACCATTAAATGAGGGGCGAATATAATATTCCTCATTACCAAAGGGAGATTCCAGCAGGCATCAATCAAAATAAAAATAGAGCCGCCATAGAAACGGATACCTCTTCTGGTCATACATTGACAAGAGGTATACAAAACAATGGTAGAATAGAAACGGATACTTGTTGACGAGAAGATTTCTGTCGAAACGTTAGAGAGAAGAACTATAATAGATGATGGTTATTGCCAAATAATAATTCTACAGAAACGGATACCTCTTCTTGTCATACTCATTGATAAGGGGCAGACAAAACAAAACATAAAGTCAGGTTTTATCGAAAGTAACCTCCCGTCAGTGATTTAAAAACTTAAAGCAAGAAGAATGTGGTTTGTACTCTAATTGACTTTTCGTACGTGCTTTTACATCAGGAATCAACAAAAAGGCATGTTCAACCAAAAGTAACCTCACGTCAGTGATTTGAACACATGAACAAAATAAAGTAGTTTTTCCTGTAATTGACTCTAAGTCAGTGCTTTTTCATCAAGAAATCAACAAAAAGGCAGTATTAATCAAAAGTAACCTCACGTCCGTGATTTGAAAACAAAAAAGCGAAAAAGGGAGTTTTTTTCTGTTATTGACTCTAAGTCAGTGCTTTTATTTCAGGAAATAATCTAAAAGGCCATTTTATATGCTAAAGTAACCTCACGTCAGTGATTTCACTCTAACTGACTTTTCGTAAGTATTCTTCTCATCTCATGTCCACGTGAGTCGTGAACAAGCCAAGAGAATATGCGGTGTTGCCAGCACTATTTAATGATCGGTAAATATTCGGATATAACGTTATTTCCCACATCATCGGAAAGGTGGCAGCACTCTACGAGTGGCAAGTTTTCGACTTCAGATTATTCAAATTTGCAGCCAACTATGAGACTTTTTGGATGAAATTTTTTTTTTGTAAATTCATTAAAAAAAAACTACATACTGGAAAGTCATTATTCTGTTTGAAATTTCATGTTTCGATGAAAAAAATATTTTTTTTCTATTCGACGAAAAAAAATATTATGGACTTTCCTAGTTGAGGAACAGTTCGCATTGAATAATAGTGAAAACCCCATGTAAATCGGTGTTTTCCAACGTAAGTTATTTGAAAAAATATTTTGAACTGACCTTTTGGCCTCCGCATTGGTGAAGACCCCTCTTAAGATGTTATGAGTATCTGAAATTTGATTTTCTTGATAAATCCCAAAATATGTATAATGCATGATCCATTCGAAACTTGAAAGAGGTTTGAATGAAGTTGAAACGAATAGGTTTGCGAAATTTTGTGGAAATCGTCACACTAGAAAATTTTAACATCAAATAGAAAAAGAGGTGAAGAAACTCCATCCATACCATAAATGGATTAATGCCATGATATTTTTTTAACCTTAATGAATGAGAACAGGTTAAAGAAAATGGGTTCCTTTGTTGTTAGGCGCCATTGTTAGATTATTCAAAGCGTTTTGAGAGAACAACAAAGGTTTAGTTACTCAAGGGCACCTCCTGCCCCTTATGCAGGCAGATATCTTGGCTTGTACCTTCGCTAGTCTAGAATTGCATCCACAATGATGTTACTTAACCTGAAGTATTGAAAGTTCAGTTTATTAACCATATAGGAGTTTTTGTTGCATAAGGCTTTTTTCTCTTCATTTTTAAAACTCTGAATAAACGGTTGATTATTTGGGTGTAATCATTGTGTTTTATTTACCATCTTTGTTTCTCAACTATTTTATCACGAATCTGAATTATTACTTAAAAATAACGTAGAGACATTTGGCTTTCAGTGTTGCAGTTAGTTCTATTAATAATATTTGTCATTCTTTTCGAAAGAAAGAGTGGCGAATGTTACAGAACGAGTAACAACTTATTTTTCTATTTGAGATCGTCGAAGCTTGGAAAAATATTTGCCAGTAGATTCACATATTACCATTTACCCTCAATCTTTGGGGGTGGATCAGAATATATTTATCAGAGGATTGTTCATTCATTGTGGAGGTTCTATCAGTATCACGCTGTTCCAGACTACGGAAAAATACTTCAGCAACAACAAGCGCGCAAAAGCTCCTGGTCTCACGGCAGTGATATAATTCTTAGCGTACCATACCCTACTTGAAGCGAAAGACCGGTCATTATTGTTCATTGTTTTGGTCTTTCAAGGAGTCATTTCATTATGTTCTACACCATAAGCAATGACCGCTCATGTCGATCGATCGCCAAGACAATATTTTTATTATTATATTTTTTCAAATATTTGTATTTTATAAGATGTTTGCACTTGTCATAACTTGAATGGAAACGTCACAACAAATACTGGGTAAAGGGAACTATTTCCTATGACATTTACGAGGGGGCGTAAACATGCATGTAATTTCATTCGAATATTTCCAAATCGTCCAGCAATGCTTGACATTTTCAAGAAAACAATTTAATTTTTTGAATATTTCTTTTTGTGAAACTGAAATGAAGAATTCACTATTATTTGTAGAATTATTATTTAGGCAATAACTATCATCTCTCATTATTCTTCTTGTCAACGTTTCAGTATACATCTTCTGTTGTTTTCAAAGTAAAAAAATAGTTTTTGAATTATTGGCAAGTTCAGAAAAATTTTCAATTTTCACTTGTAAGTATCAAAAAGAAAGATTACGAAAACTAGATAAAATTAACCACTATCTGTGGTTTGCAGACTACTTCAACTTACTTCGAACAATTAGCCTCCACATTTCCGGAAATTTAATTGATGGTGGAACGTAACATCTATCATATCCAAAGAAAAGAAACCTACAAGAATGAAAATAAAAAAGGCAACATTCATGAATATCGGTCTCAATCCCGTAAGTGCACCATCAATTCAGTTGCCGGAAGTTTGGAGGCCAATTTAGGAGCTGGGCTTTCTGGTAGTTAAAAATTTAGAAAGCACTGATGTGAGGTCAGTTGGCTTAGGCGCTCTTGTAAACCACTTACAATTATTTAAATTTTGAAAAATCATATCTCCAGAACTATTAGCTTGTCGAAGTCGAGAGTGGTATTTTTGTATACGTCTGATAAAACTGCACCATAAAAAAATTTTATTTGAACAGTGTCATTTGAAAAAAAAAAATTTTTTGTTACTCTGAACCTATTCGGCCGATTTGACCGAATAACCAACTTAGCCAAGATATTTATACCTCAAACCTATTCTGAAAGTTTCAACTCTCTAACTTCATCCGTTCGAGAGTTATCGTGTTCACGGAACGGACGGACGGACGGACAGAATCGATTTTGACCACGGATTATTCATCAGTAGGTCCAAACAAAACGATTGATACCACTTTTGCCCAAAAATTCGAAAGTCACAGACATTTGGGCAAATTGATAAGCACTCTGTTCAGGTGAACAAGAGCGCCAAAAACATTCAAATTCAGTAAATAGAATAATGAAATAGGGGAAGAAGGAATATTGCACCCGCCACTGATCTAGGACGCTGCCAGACTCTCGAGTAATCGGTTTTTATTTTAGCAGCTCGCGTCTGGCTGTATTCACATCGCATGAAATCTGTGCTCTTTGTTTGAGGTTCAAATTTGTCAACATTTGAATTCAAGGTTAACAGGTTTTGGAATCAGTTACTCGAGTTTTTACTTTGAATTACTTAAAATTAAAGGTAATACTTGTACATTTTATATTCCATTGCCTTAAAATAAAGGTGATAACAGTTGAAATTTTTATTATTGGTTATTCCTATTGTTAAGTTTTGATACAATCAGGAATTATGTAAACCATACACTAATATGTTCAGTTATAGTTTTGTACTTTCCTTATTGTGAATGCTGAATTTATACTTTATACTTAGCTATTGAACAGTGAATGAGATTGGACTAGATATGTATTTATATTCATTATTTCATTGTACCTCTGAAGATTCAGGGAGCTGTTTCAAATGTAGATATTGCTGACATAAATATTTCAATAAGAAATAATATAAACTTTCATAATTCCGGTTAGTATCATTTAATGTTCAGTATAAAACATGATAACCTTGATTTTGTTATTATTTCATTAGTATTAGACGTTCTTTGTCAGAATAGTATACACTATTAAATCATTTGTTTTTTCGTCTTCAGCAAACATGAATGAAGAGAATATTGGTATTGTCACGCCAAAGTCCAAACTCAATGGCAAGGAAATTGCATTTTTGTCTCCCTTGCAAACACCTAAAGCAAATTTGGAGTTCAGTAAGGAGTTGAAACAGGTTCTTCACGAGAGGAATGTACTCACCAAACGTACGAAGAAAAGAGTCTTTGATGTATTGGATGAAATAGAAGTCGATTGTACCAATCAGTCAAGACTTAGAAAAAGAGAAAATGCAGTTTTTGAAATTATTCTGAGTGAAAAAAATTATATACAGCAGCTATCAACAATTATCAATTTCTTTATGAAACCAGTGAAAGAAAAGAAACTGCTCAACGTTGATGATTATGAAATACTATTTGGGAGCATTCATACAATTTATAGTGTGAATGAAGCTTTACTCAAAGAATTGTACAAAGGTTCAACGAATGTTGCGAAAGCCTTTCTTCAAATTGCACCTTATTTCAAAATGTATTCTTCCTATGCAATGAGTTTCAAAAATAGGTTGGATTTTCTGCAGGTAAGAATTTCACAAATATGTTAGTTAAAATCTCTAAGCACATAGTGCTTAGTGCTAAACTGGTCTATATCTTATTTTAGTCTGATTGAATTTTCAACACTATTGGGTCAGTCAGTCATACCAAATTTTGTTGTAGTAGTGTCTACTCTTATGTAAATTAACAACGGAAATAAAAAGCCCAAGGCTGAGTTCGGTTTGAAGCCCTATATTTAGAGGCTCCATGGAGATCTCATTGTTAGAATGCGTTCTTGATCTTGTTTCAACACAAACGAGATGGATTTGTTCGGGCCTTAAATAACCTAATGGATATTTTTATTCATTTATATCACATGAATATTTGAAACTGTCAGTAAAGAAAATAACATAGAAAGAAAGAAATTGTGTGTAAAAACTACCTGAAAAAAAATTGTAAATCATTCTCTTAGGAATTCAATGACAAATTATGCTAGGAATTTATTGACAAAGATATGGAAACTACATTCTATGATCCACACATTCCAAACCACAGTAGACTAATATCAAATGCCCATCTCTATTGGTGAGCGCTGTGTCACACTGCATGGAAAAGGACATGCTCATAGTGATTCGAGTGGTAAGATGAATGGACCTCAAAATTGGCCTTATGGCTGCATAAGTAAAAATATGTGAGGTTGTTCAAAAAGTAATTTCGTTTTTTTTCGTCAGAGGACTTAATTACGTTTTTTCGAAACCAACTTCACACTTAAGCCGCATACCATTATATGTTTTGAGAGCTGATATTGCAAGGTTTGTGTGTGAAAATGTTCTATTAATTCTACACAGTAGTTTTTGGTTGGTGCCCTTTTAAATATGAAGAGCCATAAGCAGCATTTTAGTCATATTTTACTTTTTTACTTCAGAAAAGGTTAAAATGCTGTCCAAGCGAGAAAAAATTGACGGATGTGTATGGAGAAGGCGTGTTAACAATACGCCCGTGCCAGAACTGGTTTGCGAAATTTCGATGCGGCAATTTTGATGTCGAAGATGCACCTCGGTCTGGAAGGCCGTTCGAAGCTGACAGAGATGCGATAAAGGCATTAGTTGATGCAAATCGGCGAATAACCACACTAGAGATCGGTGAGAAATTAAATTTGTCGAATTCGACTGTTCATGGCCATTTGAAAGGCATGGGCTTAACCTCGAAGCTCGATGTGTGGGTGCCCCGTCCTTACGGAGCGAAATTTGTGTCGTCGCGTTGACGCGTGTGATTCGCTCCTCAAACGTTAAGAAAATGATCCATTTTTGAAGTGGATTATTACTGGGGACGAAAAATGGGTTGTATACAACAATGTTAAACGCAAGAGCTCATGGAGCAGAAAAGATGAACCGGCTCAAAGCGTGTCAAAAGCCAACATTCACCAAGAAAAGGTAAATCTCTCTGTTTGGTAGGATGTCAAAGGAATCGTTTTTTTTTGAGCTTTTGCCAGACAATACAACGAATAATTCAGAAGTCTTTTGTCATCAGCTGGTGAAGTGAATTTTCATGAATAAAATAATTTGTGAATTTGCAATAGTTGAAAGTTTCAAATTTCGTTATTTGAATAAAATTACCTTAAGTGAAAGTTGAACTGTTAAGGCGAGTTAAAAAAAGGTTCGAGAGTTCTACCTGAGTTGGTCAGAAAGTAAGCATTTGAATAATTATATAACAATTTATATTTTATATAACGTGCTTGAAAATATAAGATGGAAACTGCGATTTTGAAAAAGTTTCATTTTAAAAGTAATCGTCAAACTTAATAACGTTTAATAATTATAATAAACATCTATAATTTCTCTAAAAAACACAAAAAACTTAAAAATTAAGGGTGTTTGGCATGTTTTCGCTGTAGATGGCGCCACCGCTCAAAAAATCAAAATTGACTTTCGCCCATGCTTCTGCAATTTCAGCTTTGACTTTCAAAGAGAAAAGACGTGTTTTGACGAGCTTGATTTTAAGTTTGATTTTAAGCTTATTTTAATTTCCAAACCTACCGAGTAAGTTAATTTAGAAAATTATAATTGAAAAAGATATTGAAAACCCAAATTTGGATGGTTATTCTCCATTTTTGGGTAAAAATTGAAAACGGGTCACGTCCGATTTTTCAATTTTGAGTTAGGTCCAGTGTAAAATTTTAATTTACAATGGCGACACGACGACGAGGCAGACCAGTGGGTTCTCGAAACGCTACCCGGACAACCCGAACTGAAAGAAACCGACGCCGCGTTCATAATAATAATTACGTAATGTGATCAGTATTTGTAGCGAGAAGGGCTCCGGTTGGAGACGAAATTCCCGCGTTTTCTGTCGGCGAAATGAGCGAATCGTGTCAATTTTGCAATGCCCTGCATTTTAGGGGTGAAAAAGGGCGAGATGGATTCAGCCAGTGCTGCCAGAAAGGCAAAGTTGTAATGAGCTAGCAGATGCAATTGAAAGATGTACCAGCTTTGCTCAGAGAACTTTACACAGGAACAGATGAAGAATTTCCAAAACAATATACGCCAGTATAACAGTGCCTTTGCGTTTGCTTCCCAAAAAGTTAGCTTAAGAGAATTTGCATCAACTGGCCCTTATTATTTTGTCTGCATGGAACATCATACAGCAGAATTGGTTCCATTATTCCGCAACCTGGAAAACGCTCAGATTCTGTCAACTTTACACACATGATACTAATGAAGCTCTGCAACATAAAGGTATTTCAAGCGATGAACCAAGAGTAACCGGTTATCTTTGGTCTTTTGTGGTAAATACCTTTTGCATTCAAGCGGTTTGGGTTATAGATCCGTGACGTCATGAATTAACCTCAATTTGATCGAGAAATGTCAAATCAAACCAAAATCGTAACCCTGCTCGAGAGCAGGGTTACGATTTTGGTTATTAGAGCAAGTGGGGTTAGATGTGTATAAACATGAAAATAGTAAACAAAGCAAGGACTCTGAATTATTTGGAAGTTGAAAAACTCATCTTGGTAGAACCGAAAGATTATTGAATATTTCACAGAGATAATTAATAATCCAAACTACAGCAACACGAATTCGATTTAATGAAATGGAAGTTCAACTGCAGGTAGGAACTAAGGCAATTTAAGATAAAATTAAAAATAATACGCTCTTCCTAAATTCACAGGTTCAAAAGAAAACTTAAAGAACGTGGGTGAAAAGTTGTGTTGTTTGGATTGAAAGAACTCATCAAAAATGGGACCACAATGTAGCAGAATGTAGAATTTCTTTAACATAATAAAAAACAGAGCAATTATGAAATACAGTTCTTGAAAGAAGGAAATACTCAGGATCTAATATAATCATGTGCTTCTGACTAATGTTGCTGAAAATCATGTGGAAATCGTAGATTACAGATCAGTAATACAACTGGTCTGTCAACTGAAGGTGCGTTGAAATGAAACTTATAAATCCAATGATTTTCTTGAATTTTAACTCTGAAGGCTGTAGGTATTTGATCACAATTTAAATTTTAGGAAAACTCAAAAATAAAATTGGAAGCAGAAACTTCAATGGAGAAAAATTCCATTTCTATAAATCACCTAGGTAAAAAAATGATTTGGAAACCATTAGAAGCATTGTAGAATGTACAGATTAGCTTTGCTTTTCATTAGAGAAAAACAGAATTCCTTGTGTATTTTGTTAGCTGCAGTAATCAAAAATTTTATCAGCAGCTGCAAACATTGAATGTAAAGAGAAACTTAACCAGTCATTAACTGAAAGTATGTTGAAGTAACACAGGAAAACCATCTATTCTTATTGAATTTGTAATAAAGATAATATTCAATTCTATTTCAAATTTCAGGATAACTCTATAAGAGAAGAAATAAAAGGCTCAAAGAGAAAATGTCATTTGTGTGAAGCAATCTATATTGATAATAATTTGAAAATTACAAGAAAAACCTAAAAATTAAAGCCACATCAATAAAAATCCTTTGAGAATTCTGTTAATGAAACTATGAAAAGTTGCTTTAAATTTATGTCATGTGTGCAATACTGAGTATCTGCAAAGCATCGTATCAATAGTTTGGGTGTTCTGATGTTCTGAGAATGCACAATATGGTACCAATGAGGAGAAATTTTAAGGTAGATCATTAAATTGAAAGAAGAACCAGTAGAAGTGACCAAATAACTCTTTTTTTTTTTAAATTGGAATAAACTGAAATTTACAAATTCAAAATATTGTTTGTTAAAACCATCATGAGATTTGTCATTGCCGTTCCTAAAGTTAAGAGATTAAGAAGTTCTTTCATTGCCTTTTTGTGTTTGTTTCAAATTTTCATCAAGTATAATCTTGAAATAATGGAAAAATAGATTTAATTTTCTTCGTTTTACTAGCTGTTAATATTGATATTTTTCATTTTAATCATTTCTTGTCATTTTCTTCATTCCTAGTTAGGTACTCACAAAATAATTTTTATGATCATTTTTAACATGTATAGATATTATATGAGTCTAATTAAGTATTTTTTCCTTGTTAAATTTATTGTTGTTTCAGTAATTCCATTATAAGGATATATTGGCTAATAAAATATTGCTTATAAAAATGTCTTTTTGTTTATATAAGCTTAGGGAATGGGCCCTTTTTATCTGAATCAGATAAATGCTCAGATAACGTGTTATGCAGATAACCTATGAGCATAAATAAAAGCGAATCAAAAGAATGACAGCACGGATAACCAAACCCGAGCATTCAAGCGATAATTTCTGGTTATTCTTTCTGGATTTCGAAGGAATAACCAAGAAGAACCAGCAATAACCGCTAGATGGACCAAAATCATAACCTGGTTACTCTTGGTTCATCGCTTGAAATACCTTATAGATTCCAACACCCAGCTAACCAAGGATGCAATCCAGTGACAATGCTTCGACTAGATGAAATAGATGAAATACTTTGTGAAAATAACCCATTTGCAAGCGCATTATTACGAGAAGAACGTCGCAAAGCTATAGCTGAAAATCGTGAATTACCAGATATTCGAATGGTTTTTGCGCGTACAGACAACGATCTTAGAAGATACAATTTACCGACAGGAGACAGTGTTGCAGCAATATTTGTCGGCGAAAATGGAGAACCGCCAGAACATATTGATTTTGCGGTTCATGCAAAAAATGGACCATTGCAAACAATATCAAATCTTAGCCCACGCATGGATCCAATGGCTTACCCACTACTTTTTCCGAACGGCGAATTTGGTTTCAGCCTCAACATAAGCCACAGAAACGAACGTGCAACATCCCAGCGTAAGCGTTTGACCATGCTTCAATACTACGCTTATCGAATTGCCGTAAGACCGGGGTTTAGTGCATTACACAGTGCGGGAAAATTGTTTCAGCAGTACGTTTGCTGTTCATACGTCAATCAAGAAAGTAATAACTTGAATTGGATAAGACAGAATCAGCCAAAATTAAGAACAGAAAGGTATCAACGTTTAATGGATTATGTAGAACAAGAAGCGCAGCAGAGAAATGTTCCTCCAGGAAGAGTTATTATCTTGCCATCAAGCTATAAAGGAAGACCACGGAACATGCAGCAAAATTACCAAGATTCCATGGCAATTGTGCGGAAATATGGTAAACCAGACCTTTTCAAATTACTAAGATTCCATGGCAATTGTGCGGAAATATGGTAAACCAGACCTTTTCATAACCTTTATCTGTAACCCGAAATGGCCTGAAATAGTTCAAAATCTTAAACCATGGGAAAAAGCCGAGCATCGTCCGGACTTAACAGCGCGTGTGTTTAACTTGAAGTTGAAAGAAATATTAAATGACCTATTTGTGAAAAATATATTCGGACAAGTTTTTGCTCATGTTTATGTTATAGAGTTTCAAAAACGAGGACTTCCACATGCTCATCTTCTTTTAATTCTTCAAAATAAACATAAAATGCGGGAACCAAATCAGATTGATGAAGCGGTCTGGGCCGAAATCCCAGACCCAAATGAATATCCCAGACTTTATAATAGTGTAATGCGACATATGATCCACGGACCGTGCGGTACTCTGAATGCGAATTTTCAGAAGCTTTCTCCTGATTTTCCAGAAGCTCCCGTTTCTTTTTCGCGCGTTCCACGTTTTCTTTCTGTAGTTGCTCCAATTGCCTCTGCTCTTCTTCTTTTTGCTTCTTTTTCAGAAGGCTGTTTTGAAATCGCCGCTGTTGGCGTCTTTGAAAGCTAGACACAAAATGACATGAACGGCTGCTTATAGGGGGGCATTTGCTAATAACGACCGCGCGCTTCCTTACTTGCGCCCGTGGCGATACAGGCTTTTCCATTATTAATCTGATAATGTTCCACCAAAGTTTTGAATACTGACTTATATCCAATAGTTTTTAAAATAAAATCTGATTAAAATGAACTTATTTTAGCTCTGCATTATCATCAGTAATTATTACATGAAGTGTTTTGGATTATTTTAAAGCACTTAGTGTTGAGTTCTTTTTGTTAATTTAATAATTTCTCATTTTCAGAAAGCTGAACAGAAAAACCATGCTTTCTACAGTTTTATGGAGAAACAAGAAACTCGCCCAGAGGTTCAGAATAAATTGTCAGCTCTTCTGATTGCTCCAATTCAGAGGATTCCAAGATATAAACTTTTGCTGCAACAGTTACATTATATGTCATCACCTGATGACGAAGATTACCTCAGCATTACAAACTCCCTTCTTAAAGTCGAAGAAGCTGCCAAACACATTAATCAAGGGATAGAAGATCAAGAGAATATGCAGAGATTGATAGAAGTACAAAGATATTTGAAGAACAATCAGCCATCAATAATCATCCCAGGACGATCTTTATTGAAGGAAGGCTTTTTATTACAGTTTGATGGTAGAGTAGGCCCTAGCGAAAAATTCTATGTAATTTTATTGAGCGATCTTATTTTATTCTGCAAGATGAGAACGAAAACCTTGAAACCAAACTCTCTGAAATGTAAGAAAATATTCCCTCTAAACAAATGTGCTGTTATTGTTAATGAGGAAAAGGGTTGCTTTCAAATACATTGTGAGGGAGATGATTTTATTTTATATGACAGAATGCTTTCTGTTACTAAAGACTGGATTAATGAAATAAAAGATGCCACCGAGAAGTGTATAGAAAAGAGAAAAACCTTACGCAAGGAAAGCTCTGCTAGGAAACCGGTCAAAAGAAAAGAATTTAATGAGTACAATGATCTTGGCTTGAGTCCTGGAGTCCCATTGAAAAGAAGGAGGCAAACAATAGAGGTGAGTTAATGAATGAATGAATTAATAATTACATCCTGATGAAGAGTACATGGTCAGAATCGGGTTTGTTCGTCCTGCCAGCAGAATGGTTCACCAGTTATTTGCATCTGAAATTAGGCAACAACATTTTTTCAAAAATTCTCAAAAATATTTTTTAAATTCTTTATATCTCATAAGATATTCCCAGATTTCAACAAAAATTTGTGCATGTTAATGATATCTTGCATATTCTCAAATTTCATTATTGTAGCTTTCTATCACGAGGAAATATGGGAGTTTCTAAAAATACATTAGAGCAGGGAGTGATAGAACTTCAGATTATTTGAAGTTGTCAGAATTGACAATCACAAATCGTGTTCTGAAAAAGTTTAACGTATCGTTATGTCTATAGGACATCATTCATCTTTCCTATTGCGATGTAGAGGCTTCAGGAGATTCGATTCAGAACACAACAAGGTATTTTAAATGACAAAAGTTTATTGGAAGAAACATATTCTAAATGGTTTATATAGTTTCAATTCATTAAAATTTTTATTATTTCATTTATAATTTTTAAGATCTTTATTTCTTCAAAATGATTATTAGAGAGAGAGAGAGAGAGAAATCAATTTGATTGATTATTGATTTTACTAATAATGTAATAATAGTAATAATAATAATAGTGCTCATTTATATAAATCTACATTAAAAAATTCTTAAAATATAACTGTAACTTATCTCTCCTAAGGTGATATCTGTATACAGTTAACAAATATAAAATTCCCAACCTCAGCCGTTGACAATGTAAAAATAATGCATAATCATCACAGATCAATATTATCTATTTGACGATTTTCTTTTACTTTTCTGTTGCCCTTCTTTCATGTCGAATTTTTTATTCTGTTTATCATCATTCTATCTTCCTTGAGTGGCAATTAGTTCAATTCCTTTTTCAATTTATATCTTATCTAGTCCTTTTCTATGGCAGTTTAAAACACTGCCCATGCCATTATACCATATAATTATGTTTTTTGATTCGTTAGATCTATTTTTAAAAAGATTTATTATGCAAGAAACGGAGTTACATAGATTGATTTCATCAACAAACCTTCAACTTACTTAATTGTAGAAAGTCTCGCTCTGAACTAAACTGATAGAGCTTTTTTATCCTTTCATGCTTTCACACTTAGGCGGGGAGCCAGGGTTTTTTTTTACTGGGGTTTTTTCCCTAGGCTTTTATGTCATACGCCGAATTGTATGACACCCCGTCACTAACCCCTGATCTATATGCTTTATTGTTTGCTAACTAAATATTGTAAGCCAAAAGAATATATATATATCCTCGAAGGAAACCAGGATTTCACAAAAGCACAATTGCACTATTCCACTTCCAGGAATGTGTAGATATGCGTGGTTACAGTTTCTCATGGTAACCGGATACATAACTTTATGAAAACTGAGATACAACTAATGCATCATAAAGAATGTGTAAGCGCCTTATTGATCTTATATAACGAGTTATGTATTTAAATCTGCTTAAGATTCCTTGAAGCTTTCTTGAAAGGAGAGTCACATGATCGTGCCATCTTGAATTCTCATCAAGATATCTTAGTGTTTTTGCAATCTTTAAATCTGTTTTAATTTCCAAATCTCCTAAATTCGGGATTCTCGTCTTACTTGGGGAAAATGTCAAGTACTTTGTTTTTTCCTGACTTATGGTGAACTTGTTAAATAGAAACCACAGCATCAATGTCCCAAAATCATTGACCACTTGGTCTCTAAGATTTTGCCACGTGTCATCCTGGTATAAAACAATAGTGTCATCATCGAAGTCTATAATTTCTCCCCTGGTGTTCACTTCGAAGAGGCTATTCAAATAGAGGTTGATCTTGCAATCAAATGGCAACCGACTGGAGTCTTCCAGCCTGTTGTCTACATTTTGTATGACAAAAATTGAAATTAACATTTATTCTTGAACTATTGAGTATAAATAATTATTGTTGTCCTGAGGATTCCAAATATTCAAAATGTAGCAAAGCTTGTAAATTTCTAACTGAGAGTTCACATTCTTTCCATTTTTGGTTCTATTTCTGTTATCTGGCATGAAAGTCGATTTAATGGGTTGTGAAGTGGCGTTTTGGGGTGCCTAATTTTTCTAATTTTAAGCGAGTTCTTTATGCTACTTCAACAATATTCAGAGTTGTCCTATTATGACAATCAAGTTAAAAAGCTTTGAATCACTATGCTTATGTATTTCCTAATAATATTGGATGAACGGATTCAAGATTTTCCTATTGCGGTGCTCATTGCATCTGAGCGTGTACTAAGCGTTCAAGTTTGAGGACCTATTAGGCGTTTCTGGAGAATTGGACCCATTTGAAATCCTGAAATGCAGCCTGAAGTTCAAATCATATAGCGGTGTGTAATTTTCATAGAATTCATAGAGGTAGAATTCGATGTCGATGACGTTGTCAAAGTTCAGAAAAGCACAGACATAATATCAATCTAAAAATTTTTTAACATAGAGAAAGAATTTGATGGCGTTGTCAAAACTCAGAAAAGCAATGACGTTAGTTTTTAGGAGAAGCATAGAACAAAATTTGGTGAAAATTATGAGTAGTTATTTTCAAATTGAGATAAAGGTTTGTTTATTCATTAGGCTTTCATATTTGCATCACATTGTCCCATAAATGAAAAAGGACTATTGTTCACCCGATCAGAGAGCTTATAGATTTGTTAAGGTTTGAATATTTACTCGCAAGAAGCTCAACAAGAGCGCCAAAGCAATCTGACCTCACGTCAGTGCTTTCTAATTTTTTATTTCAATATCTGGAATATAAAACATTTTCAAATTTTCTAATAGAAAAATGTAGAAATCTTTTGCATCTATCGAATATAATTCTTAGTAAAATGTAATTTCTACAAATTCTTTAATGATCCATTCTGCTTTTGATTCATTTGCTTATTTTTGTATGTAAGATTTGCAATCTCTATTTCAATCCTCAGTTTATGCTGCATTATATTTCTGCTTAGCTACTTTATATCGTGTAGCTTATTCTTGTGAAAGCCTAGATAAAGCAGAAACGAAGATTTAACAAAGCTCTTGATAACAATGGATATCCTAAAACTAGATATAAAATTATTGAAAAGATTTCCCACGTTCTTTTGACATCATAAGTGCAAGTAGACACATCCAACCAATCTTTGGTAGAAATCCTGTTGATATACATTTGCATTTCATCTTAATTAACACATATCACCCTTTCCTGATATGACCGCATAATTGACTTATTTCCAGAAAAAAAAAGTTCCATAAGACCAAATATATGGTCTTCTGTTACAAAATATATGTAACATTATTTTATATTTTCAGGAGGAATTAAAAACAGACAAATATATACTATCACCAAGGATATCATACCAAAACCGAACACCTTGTCTTCCCAGAAGAACTAAGGACGCTTTCGTCAGCCAAACACAGTCTACTCCTCCTGTACTGAAAGCAGATTCATCCAAAGAAATAAACTCTGAGACGAAGAATACAATTGGAATTTTACATCATAGCACCCCTAGAACGGATTTGTTCGTATTTGGACAAGAAAATCGAAATACCAGTTTCACATTCAAACTAACCAGTATGTTAACTAACATAGGGTCATCAGTATTCAACATATTCCGAAGAAAGTGAATGAAAGGTAGGTTATCTTTTCTGTAGCTTCTATGCTTACAGGAAGGGAAATATTATGTAATTTTTGTTAAAAAAAAATATTAACAGATGTTAACCTGTAGGTTTTTTCATGTTTTTAAATCCCAACGTGTTTCGTCCATGGCGGACATCAGTATGGCTTGTGTGGTCCATTGCCATAAACGCTGGAGATTTTTTTTTTTGTGATATTTGGTAACTCAACACTGTAGACTACCTGAGCCTGTTGCTTTAACGCTATGCGGCGTCTCGTGAAGAGCTGCCACATGACTCCCCCAATGACTGAGAAACAAAAAAGACAGTGTTCTTGGTTTGAGCAGCCGGGTTATTGCCACCTGAGCTGAATTGGATCTTGTGGTATCCAACGGATGGGTGATTGCTACCTATAGAGTAAAATTCTCGTGATTTTGTATACTCTACATGAATAACAAGCTGTATGTTTTGGCGTTAGTTTCCTCCACAAAGAGTTTATTCTATGTTAATAACATATTCTCATATTAATCATTCTCACAATTGAAAGAACTCTTATATAAGTTAACACTATTGCATTGAAGAGTAAGTTCCAACAGCTTTGTAGTTGCCCAAATGCATTTTCAAGAGGATCTTGATTCAACCTTCTTGTTAGGAGTTATCGTAAACTTCTTTTTCAGAACGTCCGATATTGATTTGATATTTCCAATAATCTCATCACAATTGACATCACATTGACCCTCATGTTGACACGATCTAAGTCCTTTTCTGGATTTGGAAAGCCTGAAATATGATCTGGCGAATTGGCGGCTATTGGAATCTCCAGAAGATTCATTGAGCTAGATTGAGATGCACCTAAATAGTTTTAATTTTCGGATGTTATTTACCGTTAAGGAAATAATATTTTAATTGTATACACTATAAAAGCTTATAACCATTAATACCTTTTTAATTGGTACACACTAATTAATACAGTAGAAGATTCAGATTGATTATCTGGAGTAGAGCGAATGTTTAATCTATTCAAATCAATTATTGAAAAATCAGATAAAGATTTCTTTTGAAAACACCCTCAAATAAGTTATGGTAACTTGAAGGTAGTTGGAATGTCCCGAATATCCAATAAGCTTGATTCAGATGTATCTAAAAAGTTAAGATTTCTAAGCTTCATGTAGCATTCTTTCGTTGAAAATACCAGAATACTTACTAAAGTTTATAGTGCCCTCCTTTCTCGTTAAGGAGAACACTTGCCCCAGCTCAGTCGGGTTGGGGGTGGATTCTTTTCTTGAGTGGCAAGGTACAATAAACAAATAAGCATGAAATATGCAATCAGGCAATGCCTTATATTATCTTACCAGGACTACGATATAATAATTAAAGTGAACAAATCACGATAGAAAGACGTAATGTGTAAAAATTACGTATTACAATTATAAATTAATTAAACTTAATGAACATGCGACGGCAACTCTATCATAATCATTGCCAATTCAATCATAAATATTAAGAGAAATACAATAGCGCCTTCTCAGTGTTCACAAGGATCAAAGTTCAACAATAATCTTGAGATAAACAATAAATGGGTTGGTACTCAGCCTGGGGTAGAATGTTGCTGTGATTTGGTCTCAAACTTCTAGCAAGAGTAAATTTGCTCCAAAGTTGGAAGGAGAAGATGGCATGTAGGAGACCAGCAAAGAGAGATGGTTCCCTTGACGGTAAAGCCTATTAAGTTAATATAAAAAAATCAATTCATGATGATACGGAATTAAAATACTGACCTCGGTTGTTGTGTGGCTTTTTTTTTGTCTGTTAATGTTCGATTGCTCTTATCCCGGATTCCGGAAAATTATTATCAATCCAGATAATAAAATTTTAAGCACCTTGCAGGTAAATGTTGTATCCCAAAATTTTGGATTACAATTTGTCGAAACTTCAAAATCAAAAAATAACAATACAAATTGCCTTTCATCATTCGCCTACGCATTAACTCGTACTGAAAATATCATATGTCTTTTTAATTTCCGATATAAACGCCGGTACATATTTTATAGATGCGCCGTCTGTCGATTCCGTGATTTCCACATCGGGATGATGGAATGAAATCGGGTGTTATCTCTCGCGTATGATATTGTACAGGGCATACACAAAAATTGAACTGCAACATACCATCCCTTCCTTCCCAAAAAAAATGAGAATCTTTTTTTTTTATAGAGGATTATTCCTGTTGCATATGTATTTTTTTAATCCAATAATTGAAATCAATGTGAAATAAATGACCAACTAAACCAAAACTAACACAGAAGAATTACCTTATGCTCATTCAACGAAGTCCAAGGTGAAACCTTTTTATGAACCGTAAGTAGGCCTATGAACTTTGCACATAATTTCTTGGAGATATATTTAGAAGCGTCTGACAAGATGAAATTTTTTCGCCAAACTTTCTGGCCTACGTTGAACTGTACGTCTCGATGCCTAAGGTTATAGGTTTTGGAAGCTCTTATGGAGGTTTTATCAAGGTTTTTTCTGACCTCTTGAAATACTGATTTCAAATCTCCGGCTCTGTCTTCTAGATACGGCCTGTTTATAGTGACATTGATATCATTCTGCAAAACTTGATCATAACTTGAACCTTCACCGGATAGATTCATTTCTCTTCCGAAATTAATAAAATATGGGGACATTTTCGTGGCTTCATGTTTTGCTAATCGAATTGCACAAGCAATTTTCTGAAGATTTTCATCCCAATTCCTTTGATTCTCTTCTGAATAACAACCAAGCATAGTATTGAGGACCCTATGAACTCGTTCGACAGCATTAGATTGTGGATGGTATGATGCGGTATACTTGATTTCTATTTTATATTGTTTTGATAAATTTTTGAGGGCTGATGATCTGAATTGTGGACCATTATCGGTTACTATATATTTTGGAACTCCCACGAGCATGAAAACGTTGTCTTCTAATATTCTGCAAATATTCGAAGCTGTGGCCGATCTTAGCGGAAAGAAAAAAACAAATTTGCTGAAATAATCGCATATGGAGAAAATATAAGTGAAACCCTTTGATGACTTTGGCAGTGGACCAACAAGATCTATAGTAATTAACTCCCAAGGCTTCGTGATGTTTAGACGGCTGGACATTTGTCCCAGAGGCAATTTCTGTTCAGACTTGAATGCCAAACATTTATTACAATGGTTTATATATCGCGTTATGTCTGCTTTCATTTTAGGCCAATAAAATCGATTAGCGATTCGATGAAATGTCTTGTAAATTCCCGAATGACCGCTGGTAGCATATTTCTTAGATGCGCCGTCTGTCGATTCCGTGATTTCCACATCGGGATGATGGAATGAAATCGGGTGTTATCTCTCGCGTATTATATTGTACAGGGCATACACAAAAATTGAACTGCAACATTCATCCTCTATGAAAACCAAATAATTGTGTTTGAAATTCAAGCCAATGACTATCAACACTTCTTTGTTGTCACACAATTTCTACATTCAAGATTTAAATTGATTATCTGAAGTTTTCGTTTTGTTCAGATCAATAATTAGATCTAGGTCTTCCTTCAACACAGCTTGAAATGAGGTCTGTTAACTTGGGGGTTATTGGACATTCACAAAGAATAAATGAGCTGCACCAAAAAATTGTCGAGTTATTCAAAATTTCGTGGTTATTTTCTCTGACCAGAAATATTCAGTAATGAAACAGCATTTCTAAATAAATTATTCGACGACTTGGAAACATACGCTTCCTCAAAGTGGAATTATCTGGATTTAGAAAGCTATGCTTAATATCAGAATCTTTTTGTATTTGAGAGATATAGCAAGATTAATATTTTTCGCCTTACCATTCGAAATCCCTGAGGAGTATGTGATTGCCATATGTCAATTCATCGTTTTCAATAGGTCTTCAATGGTACTCATGAACTAGATCAACTATGATATCAAATGTTTTGGAGATATAAAGAAATCACTATTTTTCTTCTTACCATTCGAAATCCCTGAGGAGTAGGTGATTGCTGTATGTCAATTTATCGTTTTCAATAGTTCTTCTACAGCACTCATGAACTAGACCGCCTATGAAATCAACTGTTCTGAAAATAAAGCGAGTTTAATATTTTTCTCCTTACCATTCAAAATCCCTGAGGAGTAGGTGATTGCCGTATGTCAATTAATCGTTTTCAATAGGTCATACAGAACTCACGAACAAGATCGCCTATGAAATATTCTGTTCTAGAGATATAGCGAGATTAATATTTTTCTCCTTGCCAGTCGAAATCCCTGAGGAGTAGGTGATTGCCGTATGTCAATTAATCGTTTTCAATAGGTCATACAGAACTCACGAACAAGATCGCCTATCAAATCTTCTGTTCTAGAGATATAGCGAGATTAATATTTTTTTCCTTACCATTCGAAATCCCTGAGGAGTAGGTGATTGCCGTATGTCAATTAATCGTTTTCAATAGGTCATACAGAACCCATGAACAAGATCGCCTATGAATTCAACTTTTCTAGAGACATAGCGAGATTAATATTTTTCTCCTTACCATTCGAAATCCCTGAGGAGTAGGTGATTGCCGTATGTCAATTAATCGTTTAAAATAGGTCATACAGAACCCATGAACAAGATCGCCTATGAATTCAACATTTCTAGAGATATAGCGAGATTAATATTTTTCTACTTACCATTCGAAATCCCTGAGGAGTAGTTGATTGCCGTATGTCAATTAATCGTTTTCAATAGGTCATACTGAACTCATGAACAAGATCGACTATGAAATCTACTGTTCTAGAGATATAGCAAGATAAATATTTTTCTCCCTACCATTCCAAATCCCTGAGGAGTAGGTGAATGCCATATGTCAATTCATCGTTTTCAATAGGTCTTCAATGGTACTCATGAACTAGATCTATCTAACCATAAAAAAGGCCAAGGTAAAATTCGGAGAAATAATTTTGGATTTATGTAGATATCTCTTCAAAATACGATTTTCTGTGAAAGACAGATTGAAAATAATTCCCAAATAGCTGATACTAGGAGAGGTAGTATTTGCGAAGACATAAGAGGGTCTTCATCACTTGCTAAGATGGCAGTGTCATCGGAAAGTGTTTCTATTATTGTATCTTAGTTTCGGATTTTCAGCTGTATATAATTTTCACAAGAGAGGATCATCTCCTTCATTCTGACTCTAAACTAGTTTTCAGCAAAAAACGATAGCAGAAGATTGTAGTAAGTTTTAGTGTACAAATATATCATATATTTTGAAAAAGATTGACTAATCTCTAGGGTTGCTGTTCTGCAGTACTTTTTTCTTCCAGTGTTTCATTTGACTCTTGGACAATTCTTTGAACTTGCTGCACTGTTCAATGCTCTGGTTGAAATCTCAAGATTATATTCTATTTCTACACACTCAAAATCTTTCTTTTTTGAAAGGTTATTTTATATCGTGTCTTTCGTTGACCTGTACATCCTTTCTTGTATAGATGGCCACCCCACTATATTCCTCGTAGTTCCTTCAAAATAAATTTTCAATGAAAAGTGCTCAGTTATGCATAAAATTTTGACATCTTCTTGTTCAGTTAAAATATCCTACAAATATTCTCTAGCATTTCCTATTGAGCGTACTTTTTGATGTGGTATACTGAATCTTATGTGTCTTATGTTTTTTCTTTCGTAATTGGCTCATTATTCTCTTTACTTACAAAAAATTATCACTTTGATAGTGTTTTTTGTAAAGTTCAAAATTGAATTTCTTGAAACCTACATTGTTTGGCCAAAATTGTGGATCTTATAGTTAATCTTTTTTTATTGAATGGAACTTTGACTACAAACCGTTTTCAATTTTCAGAGTTATTTCTGGGTTTCAGTTTTTGACCTCTATTTGTGTCCCATCTGCTTTTGTTTTATTTTGGACATAGTCTCTGATGATTTCTCAGTAACATCTAACCTTACTCTTTGTATGAAGAACCAAAATTATTTGTTTATTCCAGTAAACGCATTTTTCTTTCAGTGTCCATTGATTTCTACTGTACCAAGTTGTTGTTTCCTGATCGGTTTTCTGGACTTCGGTTTTTGGTATTCCTGTTTATCGATATCCATTTTTTTTGGAGCCTGATTGCATACAAGATTGTGGGGCATACTTTCAACTTTATCTGCGTACAATCCTAAGTTGATCAGTTCATTCATCTTGGTTTGTTGAATTCGCTCTAATTCTGTCATCTGTGAACATTCAGTCATTTGTAAATTCTGTGTGGATGTTGGACGGTCTTTGTTCTTTGTGATGATTATTACTTCTCTTTGTTCTTGGGAAATAACCTCTTTTCCTTGGGTTTGGAGATATTTTACCATTTTTAGTTCCAGTGACCTCATTGTATTGACTTGCTTCTTATTCTTGTTATCACTCCTTTATTTCCTACTTCAACTTTTTGTTGCGTCTTTGTCTAATGTTCATATTTTTCCTTCAGTAACAACTAATTTAGTTGTCAATTATTTGTTACTTTCAATTAATTTCTTATTATCTTAGTAAAAATTTTTGTTTAATTCTCTTAATGAATTTATCTCTTAACTAACCTTTTCATAAGACTGGTTCATTTGTTGTTCCACACTATTCTGCTTCGTTTATTAGTATCATAAAATTAATTTTTAATATTGAGAGCAACTTTATTTCAATATATATTGCGAAACAATGATACAAATTCATGGAAACAAAAACGCAAAGTCAGCAAAGCTTGCACCAGCAGTACATTGGCGGATGGCCGTAGATAGTGAGATCACAGCACCGCAATCCACTTGACTTAGAGCTATGTTAACAATTGGAGTAGGTAATATAATTCCAGCCATTTAGGCTCTCTACACCCATCCCAGCAACAAGCCATGCTCAACTGTGCGCGGGTGAATTACAAATTTATAGAGAATTCTTACATATCAGTAAACTAGTAAGCGACCTACCAGGGTCCCACTATGTACGTACCCTTAGTCTCGCTAAAACTCGAGAACGGCTTACCGTTTCAGATAACTGCAGTCTTGATATATTTATGGAAATTCAGGAATACTTGAAACTAATAGAATATGGAAAAATTGCTAGAAATTTCAGCAAATGAAAACATGGCTATGGCTATTGTTACCATTACAAAATTACGGACACGCTGGGTTTAATGAATCCTGACATCTAAATTCGTAATTGCATAATATTGTCGAGAGAATGTTCAGAATGTGATCAATATTTTAGAATTGGGAGGAAAAATTCGATTTAAAATAGTTAAAATAATGATTCTGTAATGACAATTGGTTGTTGTGATGGGTGCTTCGCAAATATCCCATCTCAAAATGAGGTAGCCCTAGCGTTGGATTTATCTGCAATAGCTGCAACTTTTTTAGAAGGAGGAAGAACTGCATAGTCGGTCTGAAATAACCACTAAAGCTGCAAATCAACGGAACATCAGTAACATCGACAAAATAGCGCCTTGTCAAAGGTTCTTTTGAAATTCTAAGTGATAAATTGAGACGAATACACAATGGCACTCAAATGGTCGCTGGACCCAGAAAATATGAATTAAAGGTATTCACTATACAATAAAAATATTTTTTGCAGCAATGATTCTGTTGTCAGATGATTTTCGTCGACACTTCCGGTAATTATTCTATCAACTGTTACTGACGAACTAGATATATGTCTGGAATAATCTAAGTTGTAGCAGCTCATAAAAAAATTCAAATGAATGACTAACATGCTAGTGTTTTCGTATCATTATCAAATTGCGTTGATGTATTTTCGAAGCAGTTGCTAGATAGTTGATAGGGTCTAGGTTGACACCTCGATCGGATTGATAACCTTTCCCACATATTTCTTTCACTACATAGGCTCTAAAAAGGAGCATATTAATTATTATTTTTTTTTCGAAAATGGCGTACGATACAGACTTTTCAGACTGTGGTATCGATGAATATATTGGGAAATCCAATAACGGAACCAAAAAATTTTTAAATACTGCTCCAAACACACCAAAATTAGTGTGTGCAAAAGCTGTCCATCAGTTTTTCATGATAGCTGTTCGAAAAGAATGAAAAATATTGAAATTATAAGTGACTATGTAGTATAGTGATGTGACGTCGGAATGACAGTGCAGACGACTACAAAATCGGGCCCAAGACTGAGAAAATATATATATATAGATTTGTTTGACCGCCTACACAGACCCAAATCGGTATACTCTACCGACTTTTCGGTCCAAAAGTGACGTTGTCAGACCCGGCTCCGGGTCTGACAACGTTTTTCAATGGAATCATAATCAGGGGGTCAGGGGTGTTAGATATGAATTTTGAGCCGGGTCCGAAAAGTCGGTGAAACATCATATTTTATACAGAAATACTTCGGGGAACGGCCAGTGCGAAGGCGCTTCCGGCGACCTCGTCTTGCTGTATGTTAACGGTATACTCGATCAACGTCTCCAATCCCTAAATCTGGCAACGCTGTGCCTTGTGTTTAAACCCGAAATTCTCATTTTTCTACAACTTATACAAACCCGATATAGGGGACCGCCCTCCAGAAGATAGTTTATTCATTTCTTCCAAGCGGACCGAAAATATGATCTCATCTCACTGATATTTCATTCTTCAAACGAGTATAGTTGAAAGTCATAAAAATGGGGTACAATAGCTCGTCGTTAGAAGAAAACTACCTGAAAAATTTTTCGCATAAAATTTTATTAACATTCTTTGGATAACAACTGACTTACGAATCATATTCATAAGAGTCATGGAAATTTCAATCACCCTTTATAGGAAGTCGTTACGGAAAATTTTCGATATTTTTCTGAATTCGACTTATCCGAATTTTTTTATGTTCACCGATATGAAATGAATCTGGACAAAATTTTATTTGAGAAATATACAAGAATATTGGATGGATCTTAAAAAAATTAGAAAAGCACTGACGTGAGGTCATGAGCATCAGCGTGCTTATTCTTAATGCTGATGAATATCTTACGAGATATCAAGTATTTAGGAACGGTTTCTATGAAATTTGACAATCTTCTTTGTTTAAACGCTATCCGAACATCTTCCTAGTTACAAGTTTATCTGGTGGATATGTTAGTATGTTAGGAAATGTTGAGGAAACGAAATTCCAAATGCATAATTAATGCAGAACTATCCGACGTTTTTGGCCCAGATATTTGGACAATGGACAATCAATCGAGATTCGAAAGTTACAGGCATTTGAACAAACGATAGCTCGCTGTTCAACTAGGAACAAGCGCGTAAAAATTCCTGCCTAGCTTGTTTACTGAATTTAAGATTTAAAGGTGAATTGATTTTAGAAATTGAATGCTTTCCTCATTCGTCATCTTCAAATCTTAACTACAATTTTTTTTCAGTAAATACTGATTCTTATCACTTTTTTCCCACATAATTTAATCTGGTTTTAATATTGAAAACCAAATTTCTAATAATAATAATAATAGCTTTATTGTCCAACAGAAAATCCATTTACAGGACAAGTCACTATACAGGGATATAAATGTTACTATTAAGAATAACTGCTCCATAACCACCTACATACATATATTACACAAAATCAAAATTTTACTATGAATCGGACAGATGTTCAAGTGCAATTTTCATAAAAGTTTGTTGAGAGCACGAAAAAATATCACAACAGGTACAGCTACTATAATTATATAAGTTATTACACATTAAATTTATTGGAGCCTTACGCAGGATATTCTTTCTAGCTCTTTCACATTTAAAAACTGAAGCATTTCTCGAATTGAAACATGGTAGGTGGAAATTTAATTTGCTGAGAATTTCGGCACAGTCGATTTTATTATTTAAGATTTTGTACAGAAACATAACTGATCCTAAAGTTATTCTTAGACTTAAACTTGGATAATTCAGTCGCTGATAAAGATAATTATTATCACATCCTCTAGGAGGATAGACTCCGTCAATCTTGAATATCAAATACTTCCGTGAATACGATAGAGCTAGAGTTGAAATTTTCAGAGTAGATTTGAGTTATAAATATCTCAGCTGAGTTCGTTATTCGGATAAATCGGTAGAATAGTTTCGAAGTAACAAAATAAAATTTTCCAAATAAAAAATTTTTTATGGTGCACTTTTATCAGGCGTATACACCAATACCGTTTTCGACTTTGACAAACCAATAGTTTCCGAGATATGATTTTTCAAATTTTGAATAAATACGGGTGAAACTGAACTCTATTTATCCCTTGTTAATCATCTACCTACTCAGGGTCCAAGGGTCAGCGCTCTGGCCTGTAACGCGGAGTTTTAAAATTCAATATATCCCAACATGCTGGTCACAAAAACCAACGGTATCACTATGAGATGTTAAACCATTTCTGTTTTTTTAATACAATTTCACATTTATGACAACTTTCTTGGTCTCGGTAGAGTGAGATATCCCCATAGGAAATGCAAATTTCAAACGGTTTGATGCGATCTTCCTGATAAATCCTAAAAAGAATTACGTGGGTTATTGCATTTGGTTTCAGGATATTAATGAGATTTGGGTTTATTACTATTGCTTGGTTGTTCCAAGTAGAACAGCAAGCTATTGTTCTACCAAAACAGATAAACTTTTCGACTAGCGAGTCAAAAATATTTCCAATCGATTGGGTTTATGAAGATATAAATAAGGTCATTTAATTTTATCCCAATAAAACAATTTTTCGATACATCTTAGAAATAGGGCATCCCGAGTGCCTATAAAGCACTTCTGAAGAACTTAAATTATTTGAAACATTGAACATTAAAAAACTTTAACACCTGATGAATTTTCTTGAAGCCCGAATACTTCTAGTTATCCAGGTGAAAAAATGAGTAATTTGAAGAAGTTATCTCTCTGATGTTTTCTCTTCGTAAATGATATCTTAAAGATCTAGTTTCATATCGGCATTCGTCAAATTTTTTACAAAATATCGGAAACAAACTGAAAAACTGCAAATATTTCTCAATTACTGAAATTTTCAAACACATCACAGTGTGTTCCAAATATTGAGCTCAAAATTGTAAAAAATATTACTCATAATTTTTGTTTTTCAATAATGAAAAAAGTTTTATATTATTATTATGTCGTAAAATATTGAAAATTTTCCTTAACAAAATCCTTTAGAGATAGATTGAAATTTCTATTATAATAGTTTTTCAAATATGATTCATATGTCAGTTGTTATCGAAAAAAACTTTTTTATGCGGAAAATTTCTTACATACTGTCTGACGATGAGCAATTGTACCTGATTTTTATGAACTTCAATGATAATTCGGTTGAAGATTTAAATACCAGTGAAGATGAGTTATTTGATTATCGGTCCGGTTCGAAGAATTAAATAAAGCAATCTTCTATACGACGGTTCTCTCTATTGGGATTGTATAAGTTGTTAGAAGCGATAGATTTTGGGAGAATTCAGTGGATACATTTCATGTGACCTTCTACTGAAAAAAGTAAAAGATCCTCGTCAGTCACTTCTCAACATAAGATATGCAATTAGAGTTATTTGCGGTATAACTAACCGACGCGGTCAGTCCCAACGATCTGACAACACCGCAGGGACTGAAAAGGTTTGGAGAACATCCCGTCGGCGTATAAGTGGGAATGAAAAGTCGGTTCAGGATATCGGGCTTCAAAACGTGAATCAAGTATATCACTTTTTTGAATGAAAAAAATTTTTTCCCCTCTAAAGTTGCCTGAGGAGTTATATTTCCTTAAAGCAGATTTTCCACATATATACACGCAAAAACCATCTGGATCATACGGGTCTCAGGTAGCCTGTCGCATGTACCGGGACTGAACACGTCTGTTAGATAAATATATATATATATATATATATATATATTTATCTGCGGTACAAGTGAGCGCAACCAATGTTAAATCTCCGGTTCAAGTGGCATCCACGGTAAAACAGCATCCGATGTACGGATGCCACTTTACCAAGTCCAAAGATCATCACTAACCGGCATAACTCATCGCCCTCTTTCGTTTGCGCCTACTTTCAGCTGGACGAATTTTTGACCTATTTTTGGAAATGTTTATTGGAGGTGATTTTCGAACTTCACTGGACTTCCTCGTGGTGGCGCTCTGGTCGATTTCGTGTATATCGAAAGTATACCCGACTTGTCCAAATAACGCCCATCTTAGCATCCGGTGGGTCTGGCAACGTCGCAACTCTGCAGGTGTTCATGAAATGGAATGAAATTTTACGATCTCGCGTGACCTTGGTGCTCGACTGCGTTTTATAGTTCTTGGAAGTGGAATCACGATGCTAGTTGAGATTGAATATTTGCAGATGCGTTGATTCTCTTGAATCGCATATTAACAATTGGAACATATTGGAGTGGAGAATTGATATACAATTGAATATGAATCCTAGGTATTACAATTGTTCTTCTATTCAAGAGATGAAATTCTTATTATTTAAACGATAATTTGAAATTGGAAATGAAATTTGTGTGACTTTGTAGTCGATATTTTCATGTGGAAAACAAAACCCAATCTGAAATATTTTACAATATGACATTCAGTAAGTCTTGGAGATGTTGACGAGAATTTTTGATGATACAAATCGTGTGAAATTTTTATTTAGACAATAACCACCATCTCATATTGTTCTTGCAACCAACGTTTCGATAAACATCTTTTATCGTTATCAAGGAAAAATTTCACTTTCAAAAAAGCTGACAATTTCAATAATTTCCCATTTCATTTCGTGTCAAGAATGACAGAACTTTCAAATATTGTCAGCTTTTTCAAAAGCTATTTGTTATGCCTTGTGACCGATGGAAGATGTCAATCGAAACGTTTTAATCAAAACAATAAGAGATGGTATTTATTACCCAAATATTCTACAGGTCTTCGAAATCCAACGTGGTTTTTACTTGACTTAATTCATTCGAGAAATTAGTTGCACTGATGATTCAATACTTGGGGAAATCATTTTGTAGGTCTATTCAGGAGGGGCATTTCCACAAAATTTGAGAAGGTATCACAAAATTAAGTACAAACTAGACGTTTATGAGAGACTGAGTCTATCTGAAATCTGAACACTGAGATTATATTATTATTCGTTATACTCTCCAGACTTAAGATATTCTCGAAATCTGGAAAATTTTGTCCGTCCGTGAGCACGAATACCTCAAAACGAAACGATCACTGTAACTGAATAGGGTAGGTCTGTCGGTTTGAATATCTGGACTCTTGTTTACCTGAACAGTGTATGCTCAAATTTTTTCGAATATTTGAAATTTTCGGATTTTTTGTTACAAGATGTATCAAAAGTAGGTAGCTTAAAACGATTTCATCCGTCCGTGAGCACGATGACTCTCGATCAGAAAGAGCTTGAGAACTGAATGGGATAGGTAAGAGGGTTTGAATATCTCGGCTTATTTAGTTAATCGGAGAAACCTGCTCAGTAGTTTGAATATTTTTCATCAAGCTGTTTCATTATCCTCACTAGTTCTAATTTGAACATACAGGGTGAGCCATCCATAACTTTGCAGCCTGAGTTTTGAGCTTTGGAATGTAAAAACGAAAAAACGCTCGGAGTAGGTCAATTTTTGTAGAGAGGGAAAAAAGTGAGTTCAAATCAGTTTCATATCACTACCCCTCTGGTCGCAACCCCTAACAGCTCTCGTTCTTAATAGGGAAAATGGGTCGAGCAGCTGACAGAAGTTTTAGGACATTTCGTCAATGACTCTGCTTCAAGTACAATAAAAATGGAAGAAATGTATTGGGTTCCTCGTACCACAGATAATCCTTTATGAGATGAGATTGCTCAACGAAATAAACGAACATGACTTTGATCACCGATTACAATTTTGCGAAACAATGGGTGATACGATAAGTAATAATCTGGACCGCCATTTTGAATATCTGCTTCTCCAATGAATGCTCTTCTTATTCGAATGGATCTATAAAAGTCACAACTGTCCATATTGGTCTTATACCAACCCAAGACTAAAGAGAGATTCACACTCGGTATCCTGAAAAGCTGAATGTCTGGGTCGGTATCGAGGTCAGTATTTATGGCGACAATATTGTGAGCCCTTTTTCCATGCACGGCAATCTCAATGGTGATAATTACTTAGACCTCTCAGAAAACAATGGATTTGTAACTGTAAGCAATAGCATGGTTATTTAGGATTACGTTTAAAAAAAATCACTGCAAAATTGGAAAATTTGTGACTACAAATCTTAAGGATGTAGTGTAGGGTATCAATATTCAACATTTTCAAAATTATACAATTATATAGTTTTTTTATTTTTGCTAGAACTGGTCTAACCTAGCATTTCGCCCAGTAACCGCTTGACGTTGAGTTTTTAGGTCATCACATTAAGATGAAAATGTCGAGCTTAGTCAGCTTGACATACAACATGAAGACAAGTTGAATTTCCTAAACGATAATAACTGACTGCTCATTTTGAGGGTATATATGAAGATATTTCAGTATTCTCTTTATGTAATGTATGTATTTTGATCAGAAGCATAATTTAAAATTATTTTCATATATTTAGTTTTTTTACAATAAAAGGAAAGAGATCAAAGTTACTCTAGAACTATTTCATGATTCATCTAAACGTATTTTATATTTCTAGCATACAGGTTATTTTTAGCGTTATTTGCCACTTAAATGCCATAAATGTCTCGTATCAGTAGTGTTGGAGGGAATATGCAAAATGTTTTAGAATGAAATATTTCAAATAAGTAGGGAAAATTTGGAATTATAATAAATTATTATAAATTGATTGCATTTCTGTTGCGATTTGAATTTGATTGTTTGTCTTAATCAAGTTTAAAATATAAACAAATTTAAAATATTGAATTATTGTTTGGGCTATAACCATCATCTCTTGTTTTCGTTCTCTCCAACGTTTCGACAGACATCTTCTCACGTTTTCAAGGCAAAATATTAGCTTTTAAAAAAGCTGAGTTCAGAAAAATTATTCAACCTTTCAATTTGAAAACGTCAAATTGACAGATTATGAGAACTAGATAAAATTGAATTGGGACTTATCGGTGGTTTGAAGATTTCTTTAAGTTATTTCGAACAATCAGCGTCCAAACTTCCGCTAACTCAATTGATGATATACTTGAGGGATCGAGAGCGATATTCATGTTCGAAGTGTAACTTAAAGAAATCTTCAAACAACAGTCCCAATTCAATTTTATCTAGTTCTCATAATCTATCGAATTGACGTTTTCAAACTGAAAGGTTGAATAATTTTTCTAATCTCAGTTTTTTAAAAGCTAATATTTTGTCTTCAAAACGACAGAAGAAGTCTGTCGTAACGTTGGAGAGAACGAAAACAAGAGATGATGGTTATAGCCCAAAGAATAATTCAATACAAGTTCCATCATCAAAAATTTCTCGTCAACAAATTTAAAATACCCAGACAAAGGAAGGGTAGACTTGGATATCTTTTGATAAAATGCTCATTTTTTCCTTTTTCAAAATCTCAAGAAATTTCTCCATATAATGGAGATTTCATGTGAAAAACATCAGGCAAAAGAAAAAGAATTTATTTGGGCAAACGAATATTAAGTTCTTGGTTCATTTTTGTATAAACTGCGTACATTCAATTCAACGAACAGAAAACTTATTTGAAACAACTACATAATAACTTACATAAAAAGGATCGAATGTGACTTTTGCAACTCAAACACTTGAGAACTAAAACAATGATGAAACTACATGAAATTAAAAAAACAGAAACATCAAGAAATATAAAAAAAAAAGATAAATTTGCAATATATATATATTGCTCGAGCGATCCTACATCTTATTTCAACATATCAATTGATATTCATTTTCTAAATTAGTAGGAGTATTTCAATCGGATCTCATAAAATTATTCTTCAAATCAAATGACCCTCTGAATATTTCCCAACATTACGATTTTTATGGATTGTGGCAACGTTGCATGATGCCCACTTGAATGAAAAAACAGTATACGGGTATCAACTGAAACCAAAAGTGGAAAAAATATACGGATGCAAAGTGATATCATAATTGGGCCGGACGTCAAGACATACCGCAAAAGAAGCGCCCGATATACAAGAAGTATACACGAGGATTTCATACCACACCCTTTTTGGGCGGATGTCAGTTAGTTCGCCATCTGTATATATATATATATATATATATATATATATATATTATATCTTAGTACATCCACAGAAACCGAGACATCATTTGAATTACGCCAAAGCTGCCTCCAGTAACCTACAGCCAATGTCATACTGAGTTCAAACGATCTGTAAAAATAAATCCATATTTCCAGCAAGACAGGAGAACGATTTCAAAAAAGTATCATGTAAACGAAACCATTATTTAAAAAATATAGAACAACAAAATTGAACACGAAAGAAGGATTCGTCGGTGTTGAAGGAAAGGAATGACTGTATATGCACTGAATAAGTAATCATGTAACTGCAGACATGATAAAATCTTACTTTGAAAAACAGGAAGAACTAGCTAACTGTAAGATAAAAGTGAAAGAATTAGAGGGATGTCCAAAATATAGTAAGAAATTTGTAGTGACTGGTTCATTACATAAAAAATATTTCCTATAAAGTGCATCCTTCTGGTATTTGTTTTCTCCAGACATAAGGACTTTTCACAACAGAAAGCCGCGACTTATCTATGAGTCATACTTATATCAGACACAACAGCAATATAAAACATCAAACTGGAAATGCACACAATGTAAACACCAACAGCTTTTCTATTCTATACCAGAACTTAAGATCACCAGGAAACTCAGTGTATACCTTGGAAACTCGATCAGAAGAATATCAAGACGTTGAAATACTTTGTGTCTCAGAACACTGGAAGTCAAAATATGAAATAAGGTGCTTCATTAATAATAACTTTCCATTTCTGAAGCCAAGTTCTGTTTTTTGACAATGGTACTGTTGGATGGCAAACCCAGCCGATAACAAACAACACGATCTGTATGCTTTATTGTTTGCTAACTAAATATTGTAAGCCAAAAGTTCAAAAGAATATATATATATATATATATATATAGATTTGTTTGACCGCCTACACAGACCCAAATCGGTATACTCTACCGACTTTTCGGTCCAAAAGTGACGTTGTCAGACCCGGCTCCGGGTCTGACAACGTTTTTCAATGGAATCATAATTAGGGGGTCAGGGGTGCTAGATATGAATTTTGAGCCGGGTCCGAAAAGTCGGTGAAACATCATATTTTATACAGAAATACTTCGGGGAACGGCCAGTGCGAGGGCGCTTCCGGCGACCTCGTCTTGCTGTATGTAAACGGTATACTCGATCAACGTCTCCAATCCCTAAATCTGGCAACTCTGTGCCTTGTGTATAAGCCCGAAATTCTCTTTCTTCTACAACTTATACAAACCCGATATAGGGGACCGTCCTCCAGAAGATAGTTTATTCATTTCTTCCAAGCGGACCGAAAATATGATCTCATCTCACTGATATTTCATTCTTCAAACAAGTATAGTTGAAAGTCATAAAAATGGGGTACAATAGCTCGTCGTTAGAAGAAAACTACCTGGAAAATTTTTCGCATAAAAATTTTATTATCATTCTTTGGACAACAACTGACTTACGAATCATATTGATAAGAGTCATGGAAATTTCAATCACCCTTTATAGGGAGTCGTTACGGAAAATTTTCGATATTTTTCTGAATTTGACTTTTCCGAATTTTTTTTATGTTCACCAAAATGAAATGAATCTGGACAAAATTTTAATTGAGAAATGTACAAGTATATTGGATGGATCTTAAAAAATTTAGAAAAGCACCGACGTGAGGTCATGAGCGTCAGCGTGCTGATTCTTAATGCTGATGAATATCTTACGAGATATCAAGTATTTAGGAACGGTTTCTATGAAATTTTACAAACCTCTTTGTTTAAACGCTATCCGAACATCTTCCTAGTTAAAAGTTTATCTGGTGGATATGTTAGTATGTTAGGAAATGTTGAGAAACGAAATTCCAAATGCATAATTAATGCAGAACTATCCGACGTTTTTGGCCCAGATATTGGGACAATTGACAATTTATCGAGATTCGAAAGTTACAGGCATTTGAACAAACGATAGCTCGCTGTTCAACTAGGAACAAGCGCGCAAAAATTCCTACCTCGCTTGTTTACTGAATTTAAGATTTAAAGGTGAATTGATTTTAGAAACTGAATGCTTTCCTCATTCGTCATCTTCAAATCTTAACTACAATTTTTTTTCAGTAAATACTGATTCTTATCACTTTTTTCCCACATAATTTAATCTGGTTTTAATATTGAAAACCAAATTTCTGATAATAATAATAATAGCTTTATTGTCAAACAGAAAATCCATTTACAGGACAAGTCACTATACAGGGATATAAATGTTACTATTAAGAATAACTGCTCCATAACCACCTACATACATATATTACACAAAATCAAAATTTTACTATGAATCGGACAGATGTTCAAGTGCCATTTTCATAAAAGTTTGTTGAGAGCACGAAAAATTATCACAACAGGAACGGCTACTATAAAATAATTATTACACTTTTAATTTATTAATAACCTTACGCAGGATATTCGTTCTAGCTCTTTCACATTTAAAAACTGAAGCATTTCTCGAATTGAAACATGGTAGGTGGAAATTTATTTTGCTGAGAATTTCGGCACAGTCGATTTTATTATTTAAGATTTTGTACAGTACTATAACTGATCCTAAAGTTATTCTTAGACTTATACTTGGATAATTCAGTCGCTGATAAAGATAATTATTATCAAATCCTCTAGGAGGATAGACTCCGTCAATCTTGAATATCAAATACTTCCGTGAATACGATAGAGCTAGAGTTGAAATTGTCAGAGTAGATTTGAGTTATAAATATCTCGGCTGAGTTCGTTATTCGGATAAATTGGTAGAATAGTTTCGAAGTAACAAAATAAAATTTTCCAAATAAAAAATTTTTTATGGTGCACTTTTATCAGGCGTATACACCAGTACCGTTTTCGACTTTGACAAACCAATAGTTTCCGCATTATGATTTTTCAAATTTTGAATAAATACGGGTGAAACTGAACTCTATTTATCCCTTGTTAATCATCTACCTACTCAGGGTCCAAGGGTCAGCGCTCTAGCCTGTAACGCGGAGTTTTAAAATTCAATATATCCCAACATGCTGGTCACAAAAACCAACGGTATCATTATGGGATGTTAAACCATTTCTGTTTTTTTAATACAATTTCACATTTATGACAACTTTCTTGGTCTCGGTAGAGTGAGATATCCCCATAGAAATGTAAATTTCAAACGGTTTGATGCGATCTTCCTGATAAATCCTAAATGAATTACGAGGGTTATTGCATTTGGTTTCAGGATATTAATGAGATTTGGGTTTATTACTTTTGCTTGGTTGTTCCAAGTAGAACAGAAAGCGATTGTTCTACCAAAATAGATAAACTTTTCGACTAGCGAGTCAAAAATATTTCCAATCGATTGGGTTTATGAAAATATATATAAGGTCATTTAATTTTATCCCAACGAAACAATTTTTTTCGATACAGCTTTGGAATAGGGCACTCCGAGTGCCTATAAAGCGCTTCTGAAGAACTTAAATTATTTGAAACATTGAACATTAAAAAACTTTAACACCTGATGAATTTTCTTGAAGCCCGAATACTTCTAGTTATCCAGATAAAAAAATGAGTAATTTGAAGAAGTTATCTCTCTAATGCTTTCTCTTCGTAAATGATATCTTAAAGATCTAGTTTAATATCGGCATTCGTCAAATTTTTTCACAAAATATCGGAAACAAACTGAAAAACTGCAAATATTTCTCAATTACTTACTGAAATTTTCAAACACATCACAGTGTGTTCCAAATATTGAGCCCAAAATTGTAAAAAATATTACTCATAATTTTTGTTTTTCAATAATGAAAAAAGTTTTATATTATTATTATGTCGTAAACTATTGAAAATTTTCCTTAATAAAAACCTTTAGAGATAGATTGAAATTTCTATTGTAATAGTTTTTCAAATATGATTCATATGTCAGTTGATATCGAAAAAAACTTTTTTATGCGGAAAATGTCTTACATACTGTCTGACGATGAGCAATTGTACCCGATTTTTATGAACTTCAATGATGATTCTGTTGAAGATTTAAATACCAGTGAAGATGAGATATTTGATTATCGGTCCGGTTCGAAGAATTAAATAAAGCAATCTTCTATACGACGGTTCTCTCTATTGGGATTGTATAAGTTGTTAGAAGCGATAGATTTTGGGAGAATTCAGTGGATACATTTCATGTGACCTTCCACTGAAAAAATTAAAAGATCCTCGTCAGTCACTTCTCAACATAAGATTTGCAATAAGAGTTATATGCGGTATAACTAACCGACGCTGTCAGTCCCAACGATCTGACAACACCGCAGGGACTGAAAAGGTTTGGAGAACATCCCGTCGGCGTATATGTGGGAATGAAAAGTCGGTTTAGGATATCGGGCTTCAAAACGTGAAAGAAGTATATCTCTTTTTTGAATGAAAAAAATTTTTTCCCCTCTAAAGTTGCCTGAGGAGTTATATTTCCTTAAAGCAGATTTTCCACATATATACACGCAAAAACCATCTGGATCATACGGGTCTCAGGTAGCCTGTCGCATGTACCGGGACTGAACACGTCTGTTAGATAAATATATATATATATATATATATATATATATATATATATATATATATATATTTATCTGCAGGTACAAGTTGGCGCAACCAATGTTAAATCTCCGGTTCAAGTGGCATCCACGGTAAAAACAGCATCCGATGTACGGATGCCACTTTACCAAGTCCAAAGATCATTACTAACCGGCATAACTCATCGCCCTCTTTCGTTTGCGCCTACTTTCAGCTGGACGAATTTTTGACCTATTTTTGGGAAATGTTTATTGGAGGTGATTTTCGAACTTCACTGGACTTCCTCGTGGTGGCGCTCTGGTCGATTTCGTGTATATCGAAAGTATACCCGACCTGTCCAAATAACGCCCATCTTAGCATCCGGTGGGTCTGGCAACGTCGCAACTCTGCAGGTGTTCATGAAATGGAATGAAATTTTACGATCTCGCGTGACCTTGGTGCTCAACTGCGTTTTATAGTTCTTGGAAGTGGAATCACGATGCTAGTTGAGATTGAATATTTGCAGATGCGTTGATTCTCTTGAATCGCATATTAACAATTGGAACATATTGGAGTGGAGAATTGATATACAATTGAATATGAATCCTAGGTATTACAATTGTTCTTCTATTCAAGAGATGAAATTCTTATTATTTAAACGATAATTTGAAATTGGAAATGAAATTTGTGTGACTTTGTAGTCGATATTTTCATGTGGAAACCAAACCCAATCTGAAATATTTTACTATATGACATTCAGTAAGTCTTGGAGATGTTGACGAGAATTTTTTGATGATACAAATCGTGTGAAATTTTTATTTAGACAATAACCACCATCTCATATTGTTCTTGCAACCAACGTTTCGATAAACATCTTTTATCGTTATCAAGGCAAAAATTTCACTTTCAAAAAAGCTGACAATTTCAATAATTTCCCATTTCATTTCGTGTCAAGAATGACAGAACTTTCAAATATTGTCAGCTTTTTCAAAAGCTATTTGTTATGCCTTGTGAACGATGGAAGATGTCAATCGAAACGTTTTAATCAAAACAATAAGAGATGGTATTTATTACCCAAATATTCTACAGGTCTTCGAAATCCAACGTGGTTTTACTTGACTTAATTCATTCGAGAAATTAGTTGCACTGATGATTCAATACTTGGGGAAATCATTTTGTAGGTCTATTCAGGAGGGGCATTTCCACAAAATTTGAGAAGGTATCACAAAATTAAGTACAAACTAGACGTTTATGAGAGACTGAGTCTATCTGAAATCTGAACACTGAGATTATATTATTATTCGTTATTCTCTCCAGACTTAAGATATTCTCGAAATCTGGAAAATTTTGTCCGTCCCTGAGCACGAATACCTCAAAACGAAACGATCACTGTAACTGAATAGGGTAGGTCTGTCGGTTTGAATATCTGGACTCTTGTTTTCCTGAACAGTGTATGCTCAAATTTTTTTCGAATATCTGAAATTTTCGGATTTTTTGTTACAAGATGTATCAAAAGTAGGTAGCTTAAAACGATTTTATCCGTCCGTGAGCACGATGACTCTCGATCAGAAAGAGCTTGAGAACTGAATGGGATAGGTAAGAGGGTTTGAATATCTCGGCTTATTTAGTTAATCGGAGAAACCTGCTCAGTAGTTCGAATATTTTTCACCAAGCTGTTTCGTTATCCTCACTAGTTCTAATTTGACCATACAGGGTGAGCCATCCATAACTTTGCAGCCTGATTTTTGAGCTTTGGAATGTAAAAACGAAAAAACTCTCGGAGTAGGTCAATTTTTGTAGAGAGTAAAAAAAAGTGAGTTCAAATCAGTTTCATATCACTACCCCTCTGGTCGCAACCCCTAACAGCTCTCGTTCTTAATAGGGAAAATGGGTCGAGCAGCTGACAGAAGTTTTAGGACATTTCGTCAATGACTCTGCTTCAAGTACAATAAAAATGGAAGAAATGTATTGGGTTCCTCGTACCACAGATAATCCTTTATGAGATGAGATTGCTCAACGAAATAAACGAACATGACTTTGATCACCGATTACAATTTTGCGAAACAATGGGTGATACGATATGTAATAATCTGGACCGCCATTTTGAATATCTGCTTCTCCAATGAATGCTCTTCTTATTCGAATGGATCTATAAAAGTCACAACTGTCCATATTGGTCTTATACCCACCCAAGACTAAAGAGAGATTCACACTCGGTATCCTGAAAAGCTGAATGTCTGGGTCGGTATCGAGGTCGGTATTTATGGCGACAATATTATGAGCCCTTTTTCCATGCACGGCAATCTCAATGGTGATAATTACTTAGACCTCTCAGAAAACAATGGATTTGTAACTGTAAGCAATAGCATGGTTATTTAGGATTACGTTTAAAAAAATCACTGCAAAATTGGAAAATCTGTGACTACAAATCTTAAGGATGTAGTGTAGGGTATCAATATTCAACATTTTCAAAATTATACAATTATATAGTTTTTTTTTATTTTTGCTAGAACTGGTCTAACCTAGCATTTCGCCCTGTAACCGCTTGACGTTGAGTTTTTAGGTCATCACATTAAGATGAAAATGTCAAGCTTAGTCAGCTTGACGTACAACATGAAGACAAGTTGAATTTCCTAAACGATAAGAACTGACTGCTCATTTTGAGGGTATATATGAAGATATTTCAGTATTCTCTTTATGTAATGTATGTATTTTGATCAGAAGCATAATTTAAAATTATTTTCATATATTTAGTTTTTTTACAATAAAAGGAAAGAGATTTAAGTTACTCTAGAACTATTTCATGATTCATCTAAACGTATTTTATATTTCTAGCATACAGGTTCTTTTTAGTGTTATTTGCCACTTAAATGCCATAAATGTCTCGTATCAGTAGTGTTGGAGGAATATGCAAAATGTTTTAGAATGAAATATTTCAAATAAGTAGGGAAAATTTGGAATTATAATAAATTATTATAAATTGATTGCATTTCTGTTGCGATTTGAATTTGATTGTTTGTCTTAATCAAGTTTAAAATATAAACAAATTTAAAATATTGAATTATTTTTTGGGCTATAACCATCATCTCTTGTTTTCGTTCTCTCCAACGTTTCGACAGACATCTTCTCAAGGCAAAATATTAGCTTTTAAAAAAGCTGAGTTCAGAAAAATTATTCAATCTTTCAATTTGAAAACGTCAAATTGACAGATTTTGAGAACTAGATAAAATTGAATTGGGACTTATCGGTGGTTTGAAGATTTCTTTAAATTATTTCGAACAATCAGCGTCCAAACTTCCGCTAACTCAATTGATTATATACTTGAGGGATCGGGAGCGGTATTCATGTTCGAAGTGTAACTTAAAGAAATCTTCAAACAACAGATAAGTCCCAATTCAATTTTATCTAGTTCTCATAATCTATCGATTTGACGTTTTCAAACTGAAAGGTTGAATAATTTTTCTAATCTCAGTTTTTTAAGAGCTAATATTTTGTCTTGAAAACGATAGAAGAAGTCTGTCGTAACGTTGGAGAGAACGAAAACAAGAGATGATGGTTATAGCCCAAACAATAATTCAATACAAGTTCCATCATCCAAAATTTCTCGTCAACAAATTTAAAATACCCAGACAAAGGAAGGGTAGACTTGGATATCTTTAGATAAAATGCTCATTTTTTCCTCTTTCAAAATCTCAAGAAATTTCTCCATATAATGGAGATTTCATGTGAAAACATCAGGCAAAAGAAAAAAGAATTTATTTGGGCGAACGAATATTAAGTTCTTGGTTCATTTTTGTATAAACTGCGTACATTCAATTCAACGAACAGAAAACTTATTTGAAACAACTACATGATAACTTACATAAAAAGGATCGAATGTGACTTTTGCAACTCAAACACCTGAGAACTAAAACAATGATGAAACTACATGAAATTAAAAAAACAGAAACATCAAGAAATATCAAAAAAAGATAAATTTGTAATTTATATATATTGCTCGAGCGATCCCACATCTTATTTCATCATATCAATTGATATTCATTTTCTAAATTAGTAGGAGTATTTCAATCGGATCTCATAAAATTATTCTTCAAATGACCCTCTGAATATGTCCCAACATTACGATTTTTTATGGATTGTGGCAACGTTGCATGATGCCCACTTGAATGAAAAAAACAGTATACGGGTATCAACTGAAACCAAAAGTGGAAAAAAATATACGGATGCAAAGTGATATCATAATTGGGCCGGACGTCAAGACATACCGCAAAAGAAGCGCCCGATATACACGAAGTATACACGAGGATTTCATACCACACCCTTTTTGGGCGGATGTCAGTTAGTTCGCCATCTGTATATATATATATATATATATATTTATCTATCTAACAGGCGTGTTCAGTCCCGGTACATGCGACAGGCTACCTGAGACCCGTAGGATCCAGATGGTTTTTGCGTGTATATATGTGGAAAATCTGCTTTAAGGAAATATAACTCCTCAGGCAACTTTAGAGGGGAAAAAATTTTTTTCATTCAAAAAAGTGATATACTTGATTCACGTTTTGAAGCCCGATATCCTGAACCGACTTTTCATTCCCACATATACGCCGACGGGATGTTCTCCAAACCTTTTCAGTCCCTGCGGTGTTGTCAGATCGTTGGGACTGATCGCGTCGGTTAGTTATACCGCGAATAACTCTAATTGCATATCTTATGTTGAGAAGTGACTGACGAGGATCTTTTACTTCTACTCTTCTACTCTACTTATACATAGTCCATTGAAATGTTACATTTTAGGTTGCGTTTTTTAGAGGACGCAATTTTATTTTTTTGATGTGTAGGGGGGGTCAGTGTAAAGCTAAAACCAAGTTTGTGGGGTCGCCACCCTTGCCCCACGGCAATAGGGGTTGAAATGGTATTTACGATATATCTCTTAAACTATTTATTTTATAAAAAAATTTATTGAAATTTTTGTTGCAAATTGAATTCTCTACAACTTTGCTCCAGTAAATTTTTGTCGTAGAACTATAAATAAAAAGTTATAAGCGAAAATCTCCGGAAATTTGAGAAAAAATTTATATTTTTCGATGTAACTTTTTTTTTCATTTTACGAAAAAATGATGTCTGACCATTTTTGTACATCGTTTTTGAGGAACAACTTTTATTCGCATCATTTTTTCATTAAGTCAATAGCTAAGGTTTTACAGCGCTCCGAAGTTAGTACTATTTTTCAGTACTCAGGTTTTATGTACGGAGATGTCATTGCAACTAACTTGCTGTTTCTTCATGCTTTTTCCGGATGTAACACAACTTCAGCTCCTTACAATATCGGTAAAATGAAATTTGTGAAAACCCTAGAGAAACATTTAGAGTTTGCAAGTGGAACGGCTTCTCGTTTTTCAACAAAAGAGTTGACCCTGCTTTGCTCACTGTAATTGGTGAACGTTTTTATCTCTTTATACGGTGGTAATAAAGATGATAATTCTCTTGACAGCCTAAGATACAAACAATTCGCCAAGGCAGTGACAAAAGTACATTTAACTTATCCTCACTTCCTCCAACACAAGACACAGCTCGCTTTCATACTTTCCGAGTCTACCATGAGGTCCAGTCGTGGCTTGGTAATTATAATGATCCTGAAGACTGGGGCTGGAAAAATGTGGGAAATTATTGATGCCAATGCAGAACTCTAAACCTCCAGCACCCCTGAGCTTCTAAAATTGATCTTTTGCAAATGCGAAGGAAACTGTGGAGCGATGTGTGGATGCCGAAAAGCAGGAATGAAATGTTCTGCAGTGTGCTTCCATTGTTCTGGAGAGACTTGCAGCAACGTAATGGAACTCTCAGATTTAATAAATGAAAATGATTTTGATGATGAACCGCCAACATTAACACCCCTTCCTTCTCCAGTTCTCCCACTGGTATTTAATTCAGAAAGCCGATCAGATGCTGAGCCGCAGCCTGGTCCATCGAAACGACTGAAGACGGAGTAGTTCTAATTTAGAAAATCACCGTGGATTATGCCTATTGGGGATACCACGTAAAAACGCGCGCCTCTAGACTCTACCTCGTGGGTGGTGGGGAAAAGAGTCAATAATTAATTATTAATAATATTGCAAAATTTGTAATTGAAAAAGTTATAATAATAAAGTAAAAAAAAAAGAAAAAAAAACAATAACTGATGACATGTTATAGGTACACACGTATAATATAGGTATAGTTAAGAGTAATGAAAAGTAGTACTCACTTCGGAGCGCTGTAAAACCTTAGCTATTGACTTAATGAAAAATGATGCGAATAAAAGTTGTTCCTCAAAAATCGATGTACAAAATGGTCAGACACCATTTTTTCGTAAAATGATAAAAAGTTACATCGAAAAATATAAATTTTTTCTCAAATTTCGGAGATTTTCGCTTATAACTTTTTATTTATAGTTCTACGACAAAAAGTTACTGGAGCAAAGTTTTAGAGAATTCAATTTGCAACAAAATGTTAATAAATTTTTTCTATATAATAAATAGTTCAAGAGATATATCGTAAATACCATTTCAACCCCTATTTTCAAGATGGCGGCCGTGGGACAAGGGTGGCGACCCCACAAACTTGGTTTTAGCTTTACACTGACCCCCTACACATCAAAAAAAATTGCGTCCTCTAAAAACGCGCAAGGTAAAGCCTAAAAATGTAACATTTCAATGGACTAACAATCCCAATAGACAGAACTGTCGTATAGAAGATTGCTTTATTTAATTCTTCGAACCGGACCGATAATGAAATAACTCATGTTCACTGGTATTTAAATCTTCAACCGAATTACCATTGAAGTTCATAAAAATCAGGTACAATTGCTCATTTTTATGACTTTCAACTATACTCGTTTGAAGAATGAAATATCAGTGAGATGAGATCATACTTTCGGTCCGCTTGGAAGAAATGAATAAACTATCTTCTGGAGGGTGGTCTCCTATATCGGGTTTGTATAAGTTGTAGAAAAATGAGAATTTCGGGTTTATACTGATGATCCACTAATAAGTGGTGAAACTAGTCTGCCACTACCCTTCCCGATAGCAACACAAACTTAATGTTTTTGCGCCTATACAGCCTTTGTTGTATTATTTTGAAATTCTGTTTTTTGACAATGGTACTGTTGGATGGCAAACCCAGCCGATAACAAACAACCAACTATTCATGAATATATTCGTAAGAATTCTAAATGTGCTCGGTCTACGTTTAATGTATATGTCCTACTACCTATATCAAACTAGTTTATTATATATTAGGGCATTAAAGTAAGCACGGATTGAGAGAGGACTATGATAAAATCCCAATGATAATGAGTGGTGATTTCAACATTATCATATCAAAAGAAGCTGAACACCTAATAAAATTCTTGGTTAAGAAATTCGAATAGAAACGGCTCACTGACAGAACCGTCTATAAGGGCACTTCCATTTGTGCACTATTTTGAGTAATTTTGGCAAATTTGTACTCGAAATTATTTTATCTTTCAAAAAACTATTATTTCTGTTTTAGGTTATGTATTAATGGAACTTGGGTAATAAACGAAATAGGAAAATAAACCTGATCAGTATCTATTGTAATTCGTTGAATCCTGCATCAAGATGTAACCTAATTCGGTCAAATCATTTCATTGAAAATATCCCCATCGGCAATATCAAATGAAGTTTCACTCGCGGAGTTCTAGGCACACTCTTTTTTTTTTTGGTATGGATGTGTTTGTTAATTGTTACCGTCTAATTGAAAATGTTCTTGTTAGGTATAATGAAGTATTATATTATAAAATCCTAAAATATTGATGGCGAAAGCTGAATTTATAAACTGCTTTTTTTTCTAATTGAAGTCTGATTTTAACCTAATTCTGATTTTTTATTTTCAGGTTGTTTGCAGAAATATATGTATATATAAGTACATATTGAAATATGACAATGGAAGGAGAAAGTTTTTAGGCGCGTGTAATGCGGCATTACGTTTTTTTTTATTGGAAAAATTTCCCATCTCTAATTTTTATATAATTTAATGAATTCAAAATGCTCATGTATGTATATTTTTTTACTTAATAAACCATTTCAGCTAGCTGTTACTTAATAGATTGTTTATGTACATATGGTAAATAAAATATTGAAGGAAGTTTGTATTCTGAATTTTTCAGCCATGTATTTTGACAATAATAGATATTCAACTAAAAATCATTCCTATCTCTTATATTCATATTGAATTGATTTAGTTCGAGTTCATCTATCAATAATATATACTTTAATTTTTTTATTACGCTCATATCTATTTCATGACAGTTTATCACTTGCTATTCAAAAATATTGGTTGTTTGTCATTCATCTGATTTATTTCCTTTGATAAAACCAAATATCTCCCTTTCGCCTTTTTGTCATTATGTACAAAGCGCTAAAGAGCTTGTAACTGGCATTACTATACATAATTTGAAAGGTCTTGACATAACCTACAAAACGACGCTATGCATGATTAGTTTGAAGATTGCGTTCAACAGTTATAGACGTGTGAACATGGAGTTCACTAAGGCCGAAATTCGCGCTATTTTAGTTTTCCTTCGTTAATGGCAAATCAGCTTGAGAAACGTTCCGTGAGACTAATGGTGTTTTGGGGATGGCACTCTTATCAGTTCGAACCGCGGAGGAATGGTTTCGACGATTCAGAGTCGGTGAAAACGACTCCAGAAGGCTGGATATACAAAAAAAAGTTCGATGTTTGGGTGCCGCATGATTTGACGCAAAAAACTTTCTGGACCGAATCAACGCCTGCGATATGCTGCCGAAACGGAACGAATCTGACCCATTTTCGAAGCGGATGGTGACTGGCGATGAAAAATGGATCACATACGATAATATCAAGCGAAAACGGTCGTGGTCGAAGGCAGGTGAATCGTCCCAAACAGTGGCAAAGCCGGGATTGATGGCCAGGAAGGTTTTGCTGTGTGTTTGGTAGGATTGGATGGGAATCATACACTATGAGCTGCTCCCATATGGCCAGACGGTTAATTCTACCATCTACTGCGAACAACTGGACCGCTTGAAGCAGGCGGTCGACCAGACGCGTCCAGAATTCGCCAATAGGAAGGGTGTGTGAACTCCAGACCACACACTTCGTTGATGACTCGTCAGAAGCTACGGGAGCTCGGATGGGAGGTTTTATCGCATCCTCCATATAGCCCAGACATAGTGCCAAGTGATTACCACCTGTTCCTGTCCATGGCGAACGCCCTTGTGGTGTAAAGTTGAACTCAAAAGTGGCTTATGAAAAGTGGCTGTCCAAGTTCTCTGCAAATAAGGAGGGGGGCTTCTACGAGGAAGGTATTATGAAGTTGCCGTCTAGATGGAAACAGATTATCGAACAAAACGGCGCATATTTGAACTAAATCTGATCATTGTAACTCCAAACTCTAAAGCATTGAATAAAGGGCAAAAATGCGGAAGGGAGATATTTGACAACCTATTATATTGAATTCAGAAAGTTCATTTAATTCAATTTATATCTTTTTTTGACAGTCTAAAATTTGGGAAAAAATCTTGTACTAGTGAATACTAATCAAAAAGACCTTTTGTTTAAGTTATCACAACAGGGATGGCGCCAATTGAAATTTGGCGGTTGGGGTGCATGGAGCCTAAGGGGTGGCTTACCCCATAACCAAATCATAATAGTTCTCTCTACTTGTATAGCATTTACATCGAATTACGTTTCTCTAACTTATTTAGTTTCAGAGATATTCCCATTGAAAATTTTCAAATTGACTGTATTTTCACGTACTGATGCTTTGTATATTTGGATGCACCAACAAGTCAACAAACTATTGAAGCTCATGAAGAACTTTGACATTTATTTGGACCAGAATACATTGAGACGAAACACCAAGTTGGGAGATGAATCTACTGAAGTGGTTTCAGATCCGCAAGTCGGTTAATAAATTCTCTAGTAACATTAGCAGTTATGCAGTTATGTCGATTAACTGTACCGTTTAAACAAAATGTAGCTTCGTCTGAAAACACCACATTTCTTATAAAATTATTATCACGGTTGCAAATATTCATCATCGTTCCACAAAGTTGTAAACGTCGGTCGAAATCGTGTTCGAACAGTTCTTAAACGAGGCGACTTTGTATGGATGATATTTTTCTCGCCTTTATATTCTTTCTACTGAAAAACGGCTAATTCCATGCATAGTGGCGAGGTCGGTAGCATTTAAGTGAGGAATTCTTCCAAGGATATAGCAACATTTTGTGCTACACCTTCATTAGTTGCACCTTTTGACCGCCCACTTTTTAGTACATTGCTAACCGTTACACTTGCATTTTACCTTCGCAAAGTTTTCATCACTACTGAAAGGGATATTTGTGCATTAAAATGAACAATGTTAAAAAGGTAACCAACTTCTTAATACGTCGTTTTCCATTCCCTATAACCAATCATCATCAATATTTCTATTCTTTCTCTGTCACTTAATTCGGCCATTTTAGGATCAAATTAAAGCAATATTATCTTTCAAGTTCAAATTCGAACACTAATAAATTATTTTGACAACTACTGTCATCTCTACAATGACTTTCACGGACTAGTAAAAACCATTTAATTTTTCCTTTACTCAGTTACTTTTCTTTTGATATCTCGGTAGGTATTGAAATAAAAAACATTGAATCCGCTATTTTGGTACTCGTAATAAAATGTTTCATCAGAAACTAAAGTTATATACAGGGTGTTTCATTGCAAATTTTAAAATTGACATTACTTCCGGTAAAACCGGAAATTCAAAACTGGAACATGCAGTCGCTGTTTTCTTAGACATAAAGGAGCCTACGACACAACTCGACCACTTAATATTCGGAAGGAGTTATCAGATGGCGGATTTAGAGGCCAAATGGTTAAATTTCTCACATCATTCATGAAGGAAAGAAAATTTAGCGTGAGGGTCGGCGATTCGTCGTCGATATCAAGATTATTAAAAAACGGTATAGCACAGGGTTCTACATTGAGCTGCAAATTATTCAACATGGCAATGAACAGGATAGCAGAGGATATAGATGAAGCAATAATAAGATCCCTCTATGTAGATGATCTGGTTATCATCTGTACAGGAAAATCAATGAGCGTTATAGTTCGGAAACTTCAGACAGCTATTGACAAAATATTGAGGAATGGTGCAGACTTGGGCTACGAATTCGTACGGGAAAAGACGAATTGTGTACACTTCTGCCGTCTCCGAGAACCACATGGTGATCCACAACTTTTTATCAATGGTAGCCTCATAAGATGCTCCGACAGTGCGAAATTCTTGGGACTCACTTTCGACTCAAAGTTGACGTGGAGAAAACACATCCAGAACATAAAAAATAAATGTAAAAAGTTATTAAACTTGCTGAAATTACTGAGCCACACAAAATGCAGTGCAGAATCTAAAAGTTTATTGCGGATACATCAAGCAATTGTCCTGTCCCGCATTGACTATGGATGTATAGTCTATGCATCGCCACGAAAATCAGTGTTAAAAATGTTGGACCCAATCCATCATGCCGGACTGAGATACGCTATGGGAGCTTTTCCAACAAGCCCCAGGTACAGCATTTATGATGTGTCTGGCTTTACCCCGCTGACAATAAGAAGGGAAAAATTATCGGCCCAGTACATTTTGAAACTCAAATTCTCTTCGAATAATCCAGCTCAAAGAATTTTCCAGGATGAAACTACAATAGCCAAATACCGCCAAAAACCTAATATAACTCGCCCAGCTGTTATTGGTTTCTTCGACTATATGGAGAAAAGAAACATCATATTACCACAAATTCTCCCTGATGATATACAAGAAATTCCGCCTTGGCTTATTAGAATGCCGGAAATAAGATTTGATATGGAAAAATTCAGCAAAGAACTTATAAATCATGAAGCTATAAGGCAATTTTTCAAATGCCTCAGGTCTGAGTTCGATACTGGTCTATTCATTTACACAGACGGTTCCAAAACTGCAAATGGCGTAGGATGCGCTATTTCCATAGACGATGAAATTCATTCTTGGACGCTCCACCAAATGTCGTCTGTTTACTTTGCAGAGTAATATGCAGTATGGCAGGCGTTATTGTACTGTGCTGTTGAAAGAAGCCTAACACAAGTGGTAATAGTAACTGACTCACGAAGTGTGCTACAGTCGATGGAAACAATATATAATAAAGACCCGATGACTAAGGATATAAAAGCATTAATTCATTACCTTCAGGGACAGAACTTCGATGTACGATTCATCTGGATACCAAGCCACGTGGGAATAAACGGAAATGAAGCTGCCCGACAAGCAGCTCAAAAGAACGGACGCATCAAATCTCATAAACCAGAAATGCAACGAAGAATGGCAAGAGGTATGGTCGAGCAAAGACACTAAACTGGGACTAATTCACCCAAATGTCAAAGATGCTGTACCCACTCATGAATTGAAGATGCCGAGAGGGGACAAAACGAAAGTTGCCCGACTCAGAATAGGTCACACCCTGTACACCCACGGATACTTGCTGAGAAGTGAGCAACAACCAACCTGTGAAAATTTTGGCAACCCAATGACGGTGACACATTTTTTGCTGGAATGTCCTGCCTACAGACTGGCAAGGATAAATTTCCATATTAATCCCGAGCTAAGAAAAAATCTTTCTACCCATAGAGAAATCGAGAACACTATCAAGTTCTTGAAGGAGATAAATTTATATAACTCAATTAAAAATATTCATATATGTATGTAAATGTTGGAGGAGATTAGCCGTGGATTTAGTAACATGTGAAGGTTATTTGGGTTCTTGGCTAAAGGGGCTATTTATAATCAAACAACCATTGGTACATACACCTATAGTTCGGAACTATATTGGTTCCTTCATCAGGATGCTGAAAAATTTTTTATAGATTATACAAAAACCCAGTTTATACTAGGTATGGGGATAAAAATCTTAACAATAAAAATATCTCTTTAATACAGGTATAAGAAAGAACTATCAACAACAAAAACATAATGTTACTCACATGCGTCAGTTGCTGTAGAGAAAAGAGGCAAACTGAATGGAAAACATTCCTCAGAAAATAGCTACGAGGCTATAATATCAATTTATCAAAAATGGAGACATGCAAAAACCGACAGATTCAAAAACGGATACAAACAGTCTTTTTAGGTTAGGAGAGACCACAGACGAAAGCAGAGAAGGCAAAAGAGACTAATTTCAATTTTCAATTTCAAATTCATAAACAAGGTGTACCTTTGAGGCCAATCGTTTCAACTTTGAACTCTCCCACCTCCAATCTCAGCAAATTTATGGCTGACCTTCTCTCAACTGCTTTCAAGGAGAATTTTAGCAACTATTCTATGAAAGATTCTTACGAGTTTGCACAAAAAGTTAACAACCTCCAATTGCCTCCAAATTATGTGATAGTTTCATTAGATGTAGTTAGTCTGTTCACCAACATATCGTGGGAGATCACAGAAAGAATCATAAGAATACATTGGGCAAGAATTGCCTCAGTCACAAATATACCACAAGAATGTTTTTTAAGGATCCTCAAATTCCTGTTTGATGCCAATTATTTCGTTTATAAAGGACAATACTTCTCACAGATTTTCGGCTGCCCCATGGGAAGTAATCTCAGCCCCATTCTAGCATTCATCATCATGACAGAATTAATAAATGTTTGTCTCCTAAGCCTTTCTTTTGAACCAGCCTTCCTATATCTATATGTGGACGACATTATCACAGCAATACCTGCAGATGGACTGCAGGAGCATCTGAGGGTGTTTAATTCCTATGATGAACACATCCAGTTCACGGTGGAAGAGAAGAATGAGAATTCGGTTCCCTTCTTAGACACAAAAGTTATCAGAGCCCCAGACAACACCTTGAGATTAAACTGGTATAGAAAACCTACTAGTTCAGGCAGATACATCCATTATCGATCAAATAATGATTGGAAAGTGAAAGTGAATGTGATCCTTAACTTGAAAGATAGAATTCATAAGATTGCACATCAGGATTATCAAAGGACAGCCTTCAGAGAATCGTATAACGTCCTCAGAGAGAATGGCTACCCTAAAGGCCTTCTTAATAAACTCATTTACTGCACCCCAACAACACAAGAAGAACTTTCCATTACACCCCAGAACAATGAAGGAAGAATTATCAATGGTACCACCAACTCAGAGTTGGATATCCCAAAATTTGCCTCCCTGCCCTATCTTCCTGGTCTCACCAATAAGTTGATCCACATTCTATCCAACATCAGAAATCTAAAGATTGCCAAATATAACGTTTTCTCAAATGGAGCTCTGTTTTCCAGATTAAAAGACAAAATTCCTCTTTTTAACCAGTCTGACTGTGTTTATTCAGTCCCTTGTAATGATTGCCCCAGCATCTATATAGGACAAACATCACATCAGGTCTTTATCCGAAAATTGCGCGCTGTCCAATCATGCAGTTAAAAACCTTCACTCATTTAATTTTGAGCAAGCGAAGGTCCTCTCCTTTTGCAAAAATTATCATAAAAGAATATTCCAAGAAATGTGCTTCACTAAGGAAAACAACAATAGTGTTAATAAAAGAACAGACATAAAAGGTCTCAGTAACATTTATAGTTATCTCCTGCATCTAGACTTAAAGATGGCCCCCGTACCTCGATAAACGCCACCGCCTCGTTTTCATAGATTTGAAATTAGTCTCTTTTGCCTTCTCTGCTTTCGTCTGTGGTCTCTCCTAACCTAAAAAGACTGTTTGTATCCGTTTTTGAATCTGTCGGTTTTTGCATGTCTCCATTTTTGATGAATTGATATTATGGCCTCGTAGCTATTTTCTGAGGAATGTTTTCCATTCAGTTTGCCTCTTTTCTCTACAGCAACTGTCGCATGTGAGTAACATTATGTTTTAGTTGTTGATAGTTCTTTCTTATACCTGTATTAAAGAGATATTTTTATTGTTAAGATTTTTATCCCCATACCTAGTATAAACTGGGTTTTTGTGTAATCTATAAAAATTTTTTCAGCATCCTGATGAAGGAACCAATATAGTTCCGAAATATAGGTGTATGTAACAATGGTTGTTTGATTATAAATAGCCCCCTTTAGCCAAGAACCCAAATAACCTTCACATGTTATATGTATGTATGCAGATAAGTGCATTTAATGACATATTATCACAACGCTCATTAATTTATTGTTGTCGGCTTATATGTTTTAACTATATAATTATTAAAATTCTCTTTTATATATTGTATTTAGTCTATACTACGAGTATATGTGATCGTTAATCGTATTTTCGCTGATATTTATATACTGATGTCCTTTTTTATTATGTTATTGTTATACTTCTATACTTCTAAACTTGTATGATCGTACACTGTTGTAATTTTATACCTACTTTATCATTGCATATTCTTTTATCTCTGTGCATTGTCATTTGTATTGTACTTTTGTACCTTTTTCGGCTAATGACCTCAGTTGTCGATGCCGAATAGCTAAAATAAAAAAAAACTGTTAAAAAATATGAAAACAAATAGGCAATCCACTTCAGTATCCATCTCCCTAATTTCATTTTGATATCTTCACAATTCCAGAGATATTTACTTTGCACTTTTCAAAACTTCAAGTTATGTGGTCTTAATCATCGAATAAATAGAAAGACCTCGAAAAAGATGGGTGGAAGATGAACCTACTTGAGGCGAGTTGCGATGAAACACTGAGTAGTTATTTCTAATTTCTTCATTCATCGTGAAGGTTGTATTGTATCAGTATTGGACTCTTCCAAAAGAGAGGAAAAGATTCTTGAACAAGTGCGCAAAAGCCTCTGACCTCACGCCAGTGCTTTTATGTTTTTTCAATTTGAAATATTGGTTTGTTGATTCTTTCACATTCATTGTGGCGGTGTCTCTAGTATCACATTGCAACATAATCCGGGAAAAGGAAAAGGTTTTAGAACAATACCTCATTACCTTCCACTACTGCTTTTCTTTATTTTTTTAAGATTTTAATCTTTCGCTAAAAATTATTTATCTTTCAAACGGTCCTTCGTTCACACATAACGTTTGATATCCTCTGATATCCTCAACTACCTATATTACAATACACGTAGCATCTCTATTCCCTAATGAGTTCAACGGGCATCGAAAGAAAATTTATATCCCTCGCCTCGATTTATATATAAATTATTAGAGACGATAATAATGAATTGTGTATGACCTTTCTGTCAAGCCGACACAGTCCACTCCCTGCGGATTACACGAAGCTCGGGGGTGACATTTCCCCTTTCAAATGTTAAGCTACTGCTTCGAACCACGCTGATACGTGATCTGGAACTTCATGTGCACTTGGCCCCGTTTGCTTGATATTTTTGTCTCATTAGGTTGGATTTATGGCTTATTTTTATTTCTTTTTCCTATAGTCTGTGCTGTTTTTTGTTAGGCAATTTGTTTTGGGATTCAGCTAAGGATCTGCCTAGACGAATTTCGCCAAGGAGGTGAAGCTTATTCGAGTTTCATCCAATTGCGTGCCAGAGATTTTGTCTTATTTGTTCTTCGCTTACTAACGTTTCCACTTGAAATCATATAAATATAAAAATGATTAAAAAAAAACGATAATAAAATTCTTGAGCTGTCAAGATCATCTTGATCAAATTGACTTGTGCTAGATACATCGGGGTGGAATAGTGGAGATACGAGTATGACATGATTCGAAAGGAAAGGGATCCGTTCTGCCTTATTGATTCGCAATTTCAGTCAAATTTTGATATTTGTTGAATTTTTCTATTGTGTTTGTGTTTACAAATAAAATACAAATTATATAAATAAATACTGTAAAATTTCACCTATACCATTCAAGTGATTTTGCGCGCTTGTGCTAGTAAACTTGTAGAACATCGTGCTGAAATGCCTGTTATTTTCGAAAATCGACCCAAAAATGGTTTCAATCGATTGGGTTCGACTTCCTTATAAAGAATCCGTAGTCAAACTAGTTTACGTCCGACCGGCCGGTTCTAAACTATCTATCTTCCTCAGCAGATAGGTTGAGTTTTCAGATTAGTTTAACTGACCAAATATCCCTATCAAATTCTTATTTGGCAGAATCCGTGAATGGTTCAGGAGTTGTGAGCATCTGAAATTTGGTTTCCTCAATAACTCCATCGGATCTAGTTATAACTTGGAACGAGGTTGCAATAAAAGCTAGCAAAATTTCATAAAAATCGACAGCCTGAAATATTCCCAAAACATTTCTTCAATACCTCATACCTTATAAGATGTAAGAAGATACATATAAGAAGTTAAAGTTGTCAAAATTTACAAATCAAATTCGTGCTCTGAATATGTTTCATGTAATGCTCGTATGTAGAGGTTTCATAGCATTCGATTCCGAAGAATAATCGCTTTAGTGTAATTTGGATTCGAATATATAAGGTATTTCAAGTTTTTGTAGGTCCGAAATTCTGGTTTGATGATGAAGGGAGAACTTGTTTACAGATAGAAACATTTTCTTGATTATTTTGCCATTTGCATTCGAGTGATTATATTTTGATGTAGTACAGTTTTAAGTGGAACATGATTGAGGCTGAAATAAAACTAAATGAAAGCTGTTAGTTTGGTTATTTTTAATTCTAGATATTTGTAATTTGGACTTGCATATATGAGTTATTTCAAAGGACAAGAGCTTACTGAAAGAAAGATATTCTAAATGGTTCTGGATATAACTGATATACCTAGTGAGGTTTTTTGGCGAAACTGAAGGAAAACGTTCCGTATTTATACAAATTTGAGATATAGGTCATTCATCCTGGTGGTTGTCTTAGTATCGCACGGTTCCAGAGTACGGAAAAAAGCTCTAGATCAAGGTGAAAAAGCTCCTGACCCCACGTCAGAGTTTTTTCTATTTTTTTTTTAAATTTTGGATAAGGGCTTCTTTAAATGTTCGGGAGAAACTTGTGAAGAACATTTGTTCAAACAGCCAAATAGATTTGACAATGTCAAATTTGAAATATCTGTGTTTTTGAGCACTCGTTCTAGTTTACAAAGTAACAGAACAGCGTGCTATCATTTTGAACTAATGTCAATTTTAAAATATAGAGCCGAAAAAGGTTTCTATCGATATGGTTTGACTTCCTTTTAAAGAATTCGGAGTCAAAGTTGAATAGGTCTGGCCTGCCGGATCGCCGTCTTGCCGTATACTCTCTATCATCCGAAGCAGATGAGCTAGAGTTTGCATATTTTCAGAATAGGTGATTTGTCTAAAGATTTCGGTCAGAATCGTTATGGAACCAAATACTTTCCATGGTACAGGAGTTATGAAAAACTGAAATTGGGTTTTCTTAGTAAATCTTATAATACCTTGGAACATGTTTGAATGAGGTTGAAACAAATAGGTTTGCACAGACAGAAGGAACAATTTTGGCCATACAGGACCAAGTTGTACCGACTAGAATCTACTTAAAGCATATCCTTTAACAATAGGTGGAAAGCACAAAATGTAGGTTGTGCAATAACGCGGAGGAATCAGTGCAACATTTGGCCTCGGAATGCTCAACCATAGCGGATACGAAATATCTGACCCATCATAACAATATGGGGAAGGTTGTTCACCAGATTTTAGGCCTCCAGAAAGAACTCATCTGGCACTTCACACCGCACCACTTATACACTCCGGAAACTGTGCTGGAAAATCATCACTCTAAGGTGTACTGGGACTTAACAATTACCACGGACAAAGGGGTCGAACACAACCGTCCGAATATGGTGGTGTGGGATAAACTGAACAAAACCGCCACTATAATAGACTTTGCAGTGCCTCAAGACCACAACTTAGGGAAGACATACGCAGAAAAAATTACGAAATATGAGACGCTGGCACTGCAAATCAAGGATATGTGGAAGCTTAAACCTGTCATCATCAAGCCTCTGGTGATAAGTGTAAACGGCCTTATTCACCGGAAAAGCACCCAACATCTCAAGGAGCCAAAATTATCGAAGAACACAATTACATGGATGCAGAAGCCAGTTGTTCTGGGAACTGTGAACATCATTCGGAAAGTCCTCATTGACCGAAAGTGAAGTCGACCTTGATCCCTTGGCGTCCGGTGGATCACTCAAAATCCTACAAACTTGTGTGAATATGTAAAAAAAAATTAATTTCAGAAATTTCAAAACTTTGTTAACATCGAATAATTTTCAATGAGTTCCTTGTTTTCTCAAATCAATATTTATTGAATACTAGCTGACCCGACAGACTTCGTCCTGTCAAAAAGATTTGTAATGTGGCAGTTTTTGTGCCTACGTATTTTAAAAAATTCTCCTGAACAGAACCGTCACCCTGGTGATAGGGCGTTGTGAATAAAAAATAATTAAATAAAATATATATAAGGATTTAAAAATAAGTAATCGCTTTATTGTTAATCATGTGAATCATAATTATTATTATTATCATTGTAGTGCTTTGTGGTATACGATGTTTTTGTTTGATTACCTGGCGCATAGATAAACAAATCTGATGGTTTTCCAACACGGGAACAGGCAACATACAATTGACCATGTGAGAAACATGGGTTTTCTAGATTTATAACACAAACACTTAATGATTGCCCCTGGGACTTGTTTATAGTCATAGCAAAAGCAAGCCGCACTGGAAACTGTAGTCGTTTAAACTCAAATGGCACATCAGTCGGAATCATTGGGATGCGGGGTATGAGAACATCTTCTCCTTTATACTTTCCTTTGAGTATAGTTGCTTCTATCACATTGTTTAGTAATTTTTTTATCGCTAACCGTGTACCGTTGCAAAGACGCGGTTGGTTGATATTTCGCAACATTATAACCACCGATCCAACCTTTAATTGAAGATTGTGAGGTGGCAATCCTGGCAAATCCAGCGAGTTTAAAAATTCCGGTGGATAGTTGACTACATCATCTTGATTAGTAGTCGAATCAACTGATTTATATATCCTCCATTCGCCTGTAATTTGTTCTTGAATTTTGAAATTTAATTCATTTACATCTATGTTTTTTGTAGCCAGTGTAGCTCGTTCGCTCAACCAATCATGGTTTCTGTAATTTTGAGAAACATCTGGAAACACCTTCTGAATAAGTTCATCTTTTGATTGAGTTAACTGACAAAAACTTTGAGGAAAGTTAATGCAGCCAGTCAACATGTCTATAGGAAATTTGCCATTACCAATGTCAATGAGTTGTTTAGAGAATATGTTTCCAGATTGGTCATTTTGCAACTCGACACGCATATTCTTGCTTAAATGAAGTACTTTGACATGTTTCCCCAAATTGGAGGATTTTAGACATGCATTGAGTTCATCAGCTGGTGTTGATCGTGGAATCACTGGCAATGTTTGACGAAAATCTCCTGCTAATAAAATCATTGCACCACCAAATCGGTTATTATTGCTCCGTAGATCTCTTAAGGTTCTGTCTAAAGCCTCCAAAGATTTTTTATGTGCCATCGTGCATTCATCCCAAACAATCAATTTACATTGCTGCAAAACCTTTGCCATTGCAGAGTTCTTCGAAACGTTGCAGGTTGGAGTTTCATTGCTTTGCATATTTAATGGCAATTTTAATGCTGAATGGGCTGTTCGACCACCTTCAAGCAAAGTTGCTGGGATCCCGACGAAGCGAATGCAAGTGCAATTTTATTTTGTGAGCGAATTGTTGCTAATATTAATGAAATCAAAAAAGTTTTTCCTGAACCACCAGGTGCATCTAAGAAGTATATCCCTCCAGTTTCATCATTTGTTACTTTCATAAGAGTTTCAAATACATACTTCTGTTGTTCATTTAACGCTTTTAACCAAGAGTTGCATCGAGAAAAACTGTATGATCTAAACATGCTTATGAAATAAACATAAAATTTATTCAAACAAATCTTCCACTGTTAAATGTGGAAGATTTGTTTGAATTAATTCTTTCAAAGCGTTGAGATCATACAGTTTTTCTCGAAGCAACTCTTGGTTAAAAGCGTCATGCATTGGTCCAACGCACACACGCACATTGTTTTGATAGATATGATATTTGACGTTAGGAACACACCTACATTGCTTAGACAACAGTGAGTGCTTGTAATTTAATATGAACTTTATGTTTATCTTTATACTGGTTTACCTAGGTATACATATATCAATGTACCCCTCCCAGAAGCTAATTAAAGCTTGTGCGAGTTAGGTTAACCAGTGTGTGTTCTGTGTAGGCTTTGTTACTTGGTCCTTACGCCACCTTAGGCAGAGCACTGTTAATTTTAGACCCAACAGTGAATGGTGGCCGCATACCGAAAGCCATAAAATTTCTTTCCTAGCCCCGGACTTGAACCTACGACATGACGGGTTTCCGCGTCAAAGGTCAAGGCTTTATTCCACTAAGGCCCGGTTGTACAGTCCGAGTTCAAGCCTAGTTCAAGACTGAACCCAACTCAAATAAGAAATATCTGTTGTACAGTGCGAGTTCAAGGCTGAACTTCACTCAAACCGACCCTCAAGTTGAACTTCCAAAATCGGGCGCTCAAGCCTGGTTCAACAGAAATTTCAGTTCAATCATAGAGTTCAATTTACAATTTATAGGTTATATGTCAAATAGTTGTAGTTGAAAGGCTTGCTAAGGTAGTATTTTCGTGAATGAGTTGTGTTCGTGTTTCACTCAAAAACAGAATTTTTTAATATGAAATTAATAGAAATGGATTTTCAACTCGACAATAATCTTGCGGAATTGACCGATGATGAAGATTTTGTGGAAGCAGTGAATTTTGCTATGAATTCGAGTAGAATGCCGAAGAAATATAGGGAGAGAATGAACTCTCCTAACATTTCTTTAATTTGAACATCTACTTGATTGAATTTCGCATACTTTGCAGGTCCTCCGCCTGTGCCCAGCGAATAGCATTTCTCCTCTGAGAATTTTTTTTTGTGCGTTTCTTCAAGTTTTCGTATTTTTTTTTAAACAAAGGGAGTCTCGGAATATTAGTCCACTTTCACTATTGAACTCCCGTTCTATTCTCTTCCAGTATTCACCTTTCATTTTATTTATATTACTATCAGTTTGTTTATTTTCAATTATATTGCTGTATTTTTTAATAAGATTTATTAAAATGTTCTCTTCGGAGCACGTGAAATTTGCGCTTCGCTTTACGTCTGACATTATTACTGACACTTTTTTTTCAATCACAACCACAACAGCACTCATCAACTAATCTTGTTCAAATAGAACAATTCAAATTTTCAAAATTATATTTGCGCTCTTGTCATAGAAGAATTTTAATTTTTCTTCTTTTTTCCATTTGTCCAAAATTTGTTGCTATTCGTATCAAAAACGCATGTCTCAAAGGAAGCGACGTTGCCATTTTCTGAAGAATTGTACTCAAGGAAAGTTCACTTGAACTCGCCTCAAACATAACCTGTACAACCGGATGACATATCTGAACCTGGCTCAAGAGTGAACCGAGCTCAGTTGAGCTTCGAATTGAGTTGTCACTGTACAACCGGGCCTAAGTTATGCGACACGCATAGCAATAAAGCTCAAATTGACTTCGTTTTAGTTACAAATCATTTGTATGGGAAAAAGAAAAGGGCTATTTTTAGGGTTTTTCCAGCAATAATTCTAATTTTTCTCACCGTAAAAACCATCCTTGAACTTCAACGAACATTTTAAAAGAAGATTTGGCCAAATTGGTCCAGGCGTTGTTGAGTTATGCGCTTACCAACACATTTTGCGATCCATTTTTATATTATAGATGATAAATGATGTTTACCGAAACGTTGGTACAAAAGATGTCAATAATAGGTGGAAATAGTTATTTCGCTTGAGTGCCATCGTCGATAATATCCCATCATCAATATCTGAATAAGATTTGATTCTCTAGAATCCGAATGTAAGTAAAGTCCGATGCAGACGCAATCAGCCTCCGGAGTTAGACTTATAGAAAGCATTATATCCACCTACGTATCCCGTTAGTTGAGAGGGGAATTAGGGACCGCAACAAAGTATATTCTTTTGTCCTGCGGGGACTTCGATCCTGAGGGCTTATTCCCAATTGCACTTGAAATCTTTCCCATTTACCCATTTCATTTGGATGCTCGTACATTCAGTATTTTTATCGAAGAACCCTCTGGACAAGTAACGGAAAGCTTAATTATGAACCTGTTTATTTACTCCGCAATTTTTTTTTCAGTTGAGGGCTTCCTCATCGTCCTTTTCATCGAAATCGCTAACGAATACGCCATCCAGTCAGGATGCAGGTGATTCTCTGTGATTCAATTTTCCGTTTTAATTATTCAGAATATAGTTTGAAAAGGACACTTGTCATATTATCAACTGGAGGTCTCTGAAAAGATTTTTAGCAAATGTACATCGTCAGCGAACTGTTAGAATATTTTCGAGTGGAAGGAGTATCTTTTATGGTATCAAAGAATTTGTACATAATTAAAAAAAACATCCAGAGGAAAGCATTTCCATTTTTAACTACTAATGTTTCCGCCATACCTGAATATCAGTGAAAAGACCCATTCAACTGAGTATCGCTTAACTTTTCCGTAGAACTCATAATCGAAACTGAACAACTGCCATTTTCCAAAAATGAAATATTGTAAAGTATTTTCATCACACTTCAAACGAAAATGAGTATAACATTATAATCCCTTCTTTTTTAAGTAGTGCCTTGGATATATAAACTTTTCACTGTGTAAGTACATTAAACACTTGGTTAAGTTTATTATTTTCCTTTAGGATTAATATGCAATGTTGTCTACGAGCGATTACTGTTCTTAATATTGATGACATTTTGGAAATTCTGGAAATATAATGATAAAAAAAATTTACTCTAGTTATTTCCTTTAAAATGTAATGATGAAGGATATTATCTTGGTTATCTCCAGAGAAAAAAATATGGGTAAAATATCATTTATATTAAGTACACTTGAATGAATAACTTGATGTATTTGTAGTGGTGAATGAAAAATCCCTGAAGGTAATATCAATAAGATATTCTTCACAACTCGAGAGGAAAGATTTCTTAAAAAAATTTTCTAATACTTTATACCTCATAAGATATTCGATTTTGTAAAGTGGATTTGAATATTCAAGGTATTTCAAAGTACAAGCGTTTGCCTGTTAAAATGAAATTCTGGTATGATGATAGAAAACCTTTTTTACCGATAGATACATTTTCCTGATTTCGTTGCCATATACTTCAAGTGATTCAATTGATTATTATAGATTGAAGTAGCACAGTTTAAAGCGCAACAGGGTTATGGCTGAATTGACACTGAAGGTAAACTGTTAGTTTGGTTATTTTCAATTTAAGATATTTGTAATTTGGACTTCAATATATAAGTTATTTTAAAGGACAATATCTGAGTGGAAGAAATATATTTTCAATGGTTTTCGATGTAGTTGATATACCTACTTTTGGTTTTTCAGAGAAGGGAATTTGAGCGTCTACCAAACATAAGGAAAACTGTGAGTAATAATAATAATTAAGTCTTTATTTCACAAGAAATCTCAAGGGGAAGTTCACCCAAAGGTGCTCTACCACTTGACCCAAGTAGTTACTTTTAATATGAGATATGGGTTTGTTCATTCATCGCGGCGTTTGTATTAGTATAACACTATTCCAGAGCACGGGAAACGTCTCTGGAGCAAGCCCATAAAAACTCCTAACCTCATGTCAGTGCTTCTTTGAATTTTTTATTTCTAGATGTGGGCAACTTGGAGAAGGATCTGTATTCATTAATGGAAAAACACTCTTGTAAAACAAGTCCTTCATGATTCAATATTTCAACTTGTTTGGTAAACATTACAACACATACAAGTCACCACTTATGCAGGCAGCCAGTCAAATTGGATTGATCATTCAACACTATACTACATCGTCCAATGAAATCGCTCAATTTTTGAAAACGGACCAATAGAAACAAACTGTATCTGAAAACACTCAACCTCACAGTGTTTTCACTTTTAGAAATTTGTTTTTATCAAATGCCTAATTTGCATAGGAATATTGATACGTCCGGATAGCTTTGGCCGTTGGTGGAAGTAGCGGTCGTCATGGTTACGATAAACAAGCAAATGTTAGCGATAACTTCAACAGCACATTTGGCAGTTCTGTCAATTTATTTTCGTATTTTACCATAAAGTAGATAAAAATAAAACGTTTTGGGAATTGCAATATTACTTCAATTGAGGAAAGTGTGAAGAAAAGTGTGCCGCTTAATACAGTGAAGTCAAGATCCTACATTTGGAAACAATTAGAAGAATTCTGTGCTGCCCGGGAATACCTTGTAAATGAAAAAACAAGTTTGTCAGAGCTCAATAATATTATGCTATACTGGGCTTTCAATATGAAGAAAAGAGATGGATCAGACTACAAGAAAAGTGTCGTAAAAACCTTGTGGAATAATACTGCCAAACAGCTGCAGGAAAAATTCTATTCCGAATGGGGCGTTAGGTTCGATCCATTCACAGACGTGGCTTTTAAAACGGCGCGGGATGCACGAAATGCCAAGAGGCGTATTTTGCAAGTGGACCCTGAGAAAAGAAAAATTAGTGCCAAGGCGCTGTCTTTGGAGCAACACAAAAAGATGGTCAACTTATGTAAAGAAGATAATCAGACGGTTTGAACAGGAAATTTTTTTTTATTGCTGCATTGGAGCTTGCTTGGCGCGGAGGAGAGGGTTCATCATGCCTAATTTCGCATTTACAATTCGAAATTGAAAAAGATGGTAATCCCACGAGCCGACTTGCCTACAATGCGATATTTTCTAAAACAAGACAAGGTGGTGCCCAAAAATTTTCGGAAACGAAATGGCTGACTCCCAATATTGAATAAGATATTTGCCCGGTGAGGTTATATAAGCTACTTGTATCCAAAAGAACTGCAAACATAATCACTGAAAGCCTATTCCTTACTCCACATAAGAATTGGAAATATGGTTCATGGTTCAAAAACTCCCCAGTTGGTCCCAATACGATAGCTAAATGGACAAAATAATCGGCAGAACTCATTGGCATCAACACAACCAAGTCGAAGATAACCAACCACTCGCATCGAGTACTGCTGTCAGCCAATTAGCCAAAGCAGGGATTGGCGAGGAACAGCTGATAAAGATAACAGGCCATTCTTCTGCAGCGTCAGTGAAACCGTATCTCCAACTGGACCAACATCATCACAAAAAAATAATCACCTCCATAAGGAATGAAAAAAATGTCCTTCAAGAAACAACATCAGTATCTACTTCATCATTCGAAAATAATGCTCGTAATGTGTATAATAATTGTACTATCAATAATTATTATTTTGAGAATAAAGATGAATAATTTGTTTTTATGCTTCTATCTGGTTATTTTTGAATAAAAAACCATTTTTTATTTCGTTTGATTTATATTGTTGAATGATCTTTCCAAATACCACACGAGATTCGATTTTTTTTTGAGAACACGTTTTTTGAAAAATATACAAATTTCACTCAACAAAGTGATCCCGAAATACCACTCGCCTTCGGCTCGTGGTATTTTAAGGATAACTTTGTTTCGTGAAATTTAAACGCATAATTCCCAAAAAACAAGAGTGTTCTCAAAAAATTCTCACCTCTAGTGGTATTATTCAGGAATAATTCATTATAAATTAGAAACTTAATTATCATTCTAATAAAAATCCATAATAAAAAATATCACGTTTCCAATTGGAGCTATACTTGATCACCTGATATCTACATGATCAGTAACCAAGATCAATCAAACCATATTCTCCGGAAGAGGTAGGTGAAATCGATTTTTCTGTGAGCATGATAACTATCGAATGGAATGAGGTATCGAGATGACATTTTCAGGGTAAATTGGCGGGATTAATAGATATGTCTGTTAGGCCCGAAGACCGAAAACGCTCAGTGGCCGGAAAAAACGTCCACATCGCGTTCTGGCTGTCTTCGAATGCACAGAACGCGTTTTGGTTGTTTTTAAACGCTCGCAACGCGTTCTGGTAATTGTTTAACAGCCGGAACGCGTTTGTCTAACGGCAATTGGTTCAAATGTAAGACCCTGTAGTTTTTTACATTTTTAGAATAATAAAAATAAGTTGCTTCCGAACATGTTTGGTACTTGTGGTCTAGCATTTCTTTATGAGCACTGAGCACATACAAAACTATTGTATATTTGTCGACCCTGTACCTATTAGAATCAACATGTGATACATTTTTGGAATCAGCTCAGCTAGAGTAATCCGGAAATGGAGACAAAATAGTTCAATTTAAAAAAAATGACGGTGATGTCATTACTCGAAAATAATTCACGCTGTATATTAGATTATTATTTTAAAATAAGGTAAATTAAAATGAAAATCGATGTGTTTCAGGATTATTTCTTAAAATGATCTGATTAGCTAAAAATGAATTTGTTCCATACTTTACGGATACAATTTAAATGTACTATGTAATTCGATATGTCATTCAAACAGTTCTTGTAAAAATAAGTAACGTACCTATTTAAAGTACACAAAAGTTCGGAAAAACCCGTCGTTTGTATTTAATTGTAGTTTTCAATAATTGAATTGTTTCTAATAAAGTAATTAAAAGAAATATAAATTCAAGTTTGTTTTTTTCTTCACCATAAGTTGGATTTGTAGAAAATAAATTGAAATTCATTTGTTCAATAAAGAACTTTTCGCTCTTTCATTCATGCATTTATATATTTTATGCTCGACAATATAAGTTTATTAGTGTAACTTTCTTCCTAGAACTGAAAAACAATTATAAGAAATTTAATATTGTTGAAATGATTTGGCAAGAAAAACCGAACCCATCTTTGGTATCCAATTGTAGTTGTCAATAATTGAATTGTATTTCAATTTTGTTTTATGAGGGACAATAAGAATTTTATACTACGCAGGTATAAAGCGGCAAATAATTCAAGTCGAACATTAAGAACGCGTTGTGAGCGTTGAACAATTGATAAAACGCGTTCCGGCTGTTTAACAATTACCACAACGCGTTGCGAGCGTCTAAAAACAGCCAAAACGCGTTCTGTGCGCCCGAAGGCAGCCAGAACGCGATGTGGTCGTTTTTTCCGGCCACTGAGCGTTTTCAGTCTTCGGGCCTAACATGTCGATTACGTTCTTGGGTGATTTTGGTGCAACGGAACGTGATTTTTTCACTTTCAAATCAAAACAGAAATGGAAAAGCCCTAACATGAGGGCACTAGCTTTTGCGCGCTTGTTCTAAAATCTTTTTCAGCTCTCAGAAATAGTGCGATACTGAAAACAACCGTCATAATGAATGTGGAACAATCAAAAAGCGTATATTTTGAATTTTTTTCTCCAGTTTTGTTTTAACTATCTTCTACTGAACAAAAGTTTATTCCATCGATAATCATATAGTAGTATATATTTCTTTCAGTAAGGTCATTGTCTTTGAAATACTTCATTAATTCAAGTCAACATTACGAAAAAAATTTCCCCAGGGCGATTATTTTCTTGATGATAACGTAGTGAATGAAACACTGAAGGACAATCACAAAAAATTTTTGTCTGAACCCATTGACAACTTCTTCAACAAATTTATGATTGTCGAAAATGGAACTCATCAAATTAATTTTAGAAATTTTAGAAATAATGAAATTTTATGTTCTTCAATTTACCAACTTTCGATTTGAACCTTTTATTTTTCCTTTCCTAAAAGTTGGAAAAGGGATATGCATACTCAACTTTTTTTATGAACCTCTGTGACTTCTTCATTATATCAGAAAAACTCTTTGATCTTCTCGTCAAATGAATTGGCTTCTATATTTTTTAGATTCACCTTGAAATATTAAATTAATTTACTTTACCTTCCTATATTTACGGGTATCTTTAACGGTTTTTGAATTTCAAATTATTTTTTCAACTTAAAATCAAATTTGAGAGTCACGAAAATATCTATATTTCCCTCAATATTCCATATTTCGGTTCGGAATTTGGCCTGAGCTCCGAATCTTTGTTGTCAATTATATACTGTTAAAAAAAGTTACCCATTGTCTCCTCACAACATTTCAATAATCTCTCTTTCGAATTAGACACCCAGTATATTTTTTCATTTTCAAAATGAAAATAGTCTACTCTACAATTTTTCTATACCTACATTTTTATCTGGATTTTGAGCTATCCCCGTTTGTTGAATTTCATATTATTTATACATAAAGTCCTGCAAAACACTTGGAATACTTGCTGTTCGTCGTCGTAAACTTCAATAATGATTTTCTATGGATTGACTTGAGTCATTGATATCTCGATGATAGAAGATATGGAGAGAACAGAGAAAATAACGATTTATAGAAATTAGGGCATATTAAATCAATCTGAAATAAAATAAACGCAGATAACTTAGAATCCAAACAAGATAGGTATAGTGAAGTATAAGGAAAAATTGTGGAGTGGGTTGTTCTCAAAAGGAAACTGAAAAAACATACTGTGTGTCTGATTTGAAAAAAAAAGGCTTTTTGATTTTGTGAGTCGACAATTAGATATTATTGACATATAATTGAAAACTGAAATTTGAAAACTGTGGCCCAGATCAGACTAATATTATATCAAATATTTCACTGAAATCTTCAATATTGAGCGAAATATAACCATTTTCGTAACTCTAATTCATTTTAAAAGTTTTTAATATAATTTATAACTCAAAAACTGTTTGAGATAGATAATGGGAAGTGAAGTGAACTAATTGAAGTTTTTTATGGATAATAAAATGAAACTGATACGTTGTATTCCATTCAAAATAAGAGATCGGTTACCAAATTTGCATACATCTGGTAATACTGAAAAATTGAAAGTATTACAAAAATGTAACTTAAATCACCTAAAATTGATCTACAATATTTGAAATATTTAGCATGAATAGTTCCATAATAATTTAAGAGGCCACTCAACTTGGTAAACCCGTTATGCAATTCTTAGTTCTTTGATTTTCATTATCAGGTTTAACTTTTGTTAGATTAGCCCTGATGGTGTCTTGTGTGTTAAAGGCGGTTTTAATCCCATTAGTGCACCACCAAATGACTTTACGGAAGTTTCGAAGTAACTTGAAAAATTCTTCAAACCACAGATAAGGACCAATTCGATCTAGTTTTCGGAGTTCTGTCAATTTGACACTGAAAATTGAAAAATTTTCCAACATTGTCAGATTTTATAAAAGCTAATTTTTTGCCTTGAAAACAACATGATGGCAGTTGGTAGGGATTATGATTATTGTCGAAACAATAATTAGACACGTGTTTCATCATCAGAAACTTCAAGTCAACAACCTCCATATATCAACACATTTTTATTGAAATATGATGAAAAGTTTATCAAAAATCGAATATTTTCAAGAAAACTTTTTAAAATTGTTTTAAAATTTTCTGACCTGACAATATTTACAAAATCTAGTAGACTCCTTTATTCCATCGCCATTCAAACGATTCGTATATTTCGAATCGATTGTATGGATATTCCAGGAGTTATTGATAAAAACAATTTCAGTTACTCGTAATTGATAGACTATTCGACGGATTTGGTCCAATAACGGATCGATCTAGACATTTCGAGAATTATTCAATTCTGGAAATATGATCTTTTCGAAGATTGTAACAGCCAAATTTCTCGATGTCGATAGCTTCACCGAAATTTAGATCGAGACTCTGTGTTCCCGTGTGGCGCGGAGTATGGAAAGGTGGGGTCGACTTGACTGACCTTCTTCGATTCTGGATCATTCACGTATGGAAATGTTGGAGAGTGTATTTCTCGGTATTTCTCGAATTGAAATTAAGTTTCAAATAGAGAGTTTGTCGTGGCAAACAGTTTTATAACGTCCGGTAAGACCTGTATTTGATCAGACAAGGTTCATTCAATTTTAAATGTCGTATTTAATTGTTTTATGTGGAGGTTATTACAAGAGCCTCGAGCATTCTTTTTTTTTGGACCGCCATCTTTGGTTCTCCGCCTATTTTTCAGAGAAATATCTGATGATTCAACTTACCTTCTCAATATTTGTGCTATACCTGTAACCAATTAAGCGTTTATCCTCTCTTCAGAGATCTGTTAGTTACTAGCTTCAGTCGGAGAGGTGGTCGGGGTTATTAGGTTGTAGCTAGCCCGGAACCTATTTTCAAAATAGAAAGCAATCTTGAAGGCCTTGGTTCCCACACAAAAACAAATTTATCCACTTTCAGAGATTTATTAATAACATCGAGTAAATTGCTCAAATTAGAATAAAAAGTTAAGAGTGAAATATTGAAAAATAGCTGCTTACAATTGGATTATAATAAATAAATAATTTCCAATTATTATGAATAGCTTCGAAGCGCAATGTCTCAAGTGCAAAATGAAATAGAGCACACGAAATTATATAAATTGGATATCGAATAGAATTACAAAATATATAACAGAATACTTCCATTAGCAATTAAAATCCAGGTGAACTGCTCCTATGCAGGAAGAACCATCTGATTTGGTACGATACTGTACACAGCACCATATAAGGATTTCCAGGTTCTGATCACCAAGTTTTCAGGTGTGATGGATTCTTCGAAGTTGGATGTTGGTCAACGAAGTTCAACTTGGAAATATATATTCAAATCGAAAATCTGGGCTTAACCCAAAAACTGTAAAATTAACTTCTTTCAGAGACCGTTCAGAAGAACATATTATTGTCCTTGCCGTCCATGTTTCGTATATAAAGTTGTGTACTCAAGTATAACAAATTACATATGTGAAACGACAGCCACTTTCCAAAAAAAAAATAATAATAATCTAACAAATGAAATTGGAACTGATTTTAACCGTTACATTGAATTTTGAATATGAAATGAAAAATTTTTAATGAGTGAATTGAATTGAAGGGAACACTTTAGTGCAAGTTTATTTTATATGGAGTGAGATTTTGAATATGAAAATGATCTGAATAATGAAATCTTTAAAAAAATTAATTTTGAAGCGAATGAAAATGGACCTGAACGGCAAGGATGAATCGAATTTTGTTTAAAAACATCTTTGTTGGGCAGAGGAGATTGTAAAAACAAAAAAAAAATATATTTTAAAATATAAAGGCATCTTACCTCAATTTTTAATTCAGTTTTCACTAAACTAATAGAAACTATGAAATATTAACTAAATCTCAAAATTTAATACCAAAAAATATCTATATCAAGAACTCAACTCTGAAGACTTATCTCATTCATCAGACAAAGCAGAAAAGAAAGAATTGAAAACATGCGCCAATCTGCAAATCTGAATTCTTCGATACACGTACAAATGCAGTGGCGGAACAACAAATATGTAATGAATAAATTTAAATTCCAAAAAGAAAAATTGTAACGATCGTATCGTTACATACCTTGTTGTTCAGTGATTAGTTTCTTTACGTTTCTCAGTTTCTATATTTCCCTCATGAATTTTTATCCAATCACCTGTACCATTGTGTTCATTTTTTTTAACACCTGGATATGTTTTCTCTCCCTCAGTTATATTATTATCGTTTTGTGAATTAATACATTAGGGATTGCTGGAAACTGTGGAACATTATCGGTTCAAGTACTTATGAAATTGATTTTCACAGCCAATTTTGCCGGAGCTGAAGTTTTACCGAAATACTGAACAAAACCTACTGGAGTAGAAAATTTACCGAAGACCTGAACAAAATCTGCCGGAGTTAGAATATTACCATATTTGACATACCTTGCCGTGGCTGAACAAAATTACCGAAGTTGAATTTTACGACGTACTAACAGATGTTTCCCTGAGAAGTGGAGAACTGAGAGAAGAAATAGTTTTTGTTGGAAAGTTTGTCTACAGGGTGGTAGACTTAAGACCCATTTTCCACACCAGACTCATCTTGAACACCCCGGATGGTTGTATGGTCTTGTTATCACATGAATTAGGACTCAAGATAGGCAAGATATTCCAGCAACAATTGTAGATGTCACCTGTTGATTTTTATAGTCAGAAATAAATCAGTTCCACTTGAAACTTTTGATTTGGACAATTTAACATTTTTACATTCTATAAATATCTAGTATTGGTAAAAGAGTGGAATAAATTTCGATTGTTCGAGTATTGACTATCATTGACCGGTCTGGAAGCATCTTTTTAAGTTCTCTGGGTGGTAAATGTGGGAGGGTTTTGTGCTATAGCTAGCCGGAGCAATTTCGAATTAATCAATCTAAATTTTATTTAATAAAAATTTTTTTACCGTTACAAGAAGAGAGTTTTGCGCCCGGACGGACATACTCAAGTTCGATGGTGAATTCTTCATCAACTCAATCGATTGGGAGCATTTTTGGTTCAATATGGGGAAATTACAGACATCTGGGCAAAACGATAGTACATTGTTAACTGTTCTGCCAGTGTACTGGCCTAGAAAAAGGCGCAAAATATTCAAAATAGAGTTTTATCATTCCAAGAGTAATTCCTTAATGTTTAAATAATTCGGTAAAAATGCCAACGCGATCTGTCCTCACGTAAATGCTTTCTAGATTCTTTAACAAGTGTGAAAAAGTTATATTTGAATTTAAATATTGAAAATTGCAAATGATTAACTTTTTCACTAACTTGAAAAAGTAGGCTTATCGACCGAAAATTTGATATACATTGTCAAAGTTTATAATTGGAAATAGTTGAGTAAAACAATAATTGCCGACAATGTTCCAACAGAGCTTACATAATCATTATTGTCGCCATAATCTTAATAATTGGATGTTGAAACTCTCGTTCATTTTGCAGCAACCGACAACAAGGCAATGATGAAGATAATGAACCTCTGAGCAATAATCTAAACTACGTCTATAATCGTAATCAATTAAGTTCACTTTGAGGTTTAAGGAAACTGGAGTTCAAAAGAGAAGACAGAATGAGCCTGAAGGAATATATTCGAATTTGTTTTGAGATTAAATGAGTTCGAAAGCTGTTCAACTGTTCCGATCATTCCTTTCCACTCATCCTCTAGTGGAGTTTCAAATTGGTTCAATTATTCTAACAGGCATTTTCTGCATCTATTACGCGATAGATGAATAATCTAACTATATGAGTTATCCCTTCGTCAATCTCCTTATTTTACGAGACACAAGATGAATGATTCAATTACTAAACGGGTTAAACGTGCCAAAGAAAATGAGAGCTCAAGAAAATTTGGCTGTAAAATGAAAATAAAGATTTATACTAATTTTTTTCATGAATAAAATTTCATTTACATAAGCACAATTATGAACAGACGAACAAATGAACGTTTACCTAGAAGTATACTTATAAACTCATATAATCAGTAATTGGATTTATGAGGGGAGTATGATTTACAGCATCCTGGACTTAGATGACACGCACTTAGCTATAGCTTCCTCCTAGGTTACATTTTAGATGTCGGTCTGGAATTTAGAGTGTTGTAATTGAAACCGCACTTTTTGGGCTGTCTTTTGTCGGTTTATTTCCTTAGCTAGTTAATATTAATTTCAATCTCGTGTCTACATCTAACTTATGAGGTCCAACAACCTGAAACACGTGTCTGCGGTTAAAGTACCTTGCTTCTCTCGTATATATATATATATATATATAATTTTTTTTAAATTCTGCTCCGCTTGGAAAAACAGCTTGTGTTTGCTCTTTTTGATAATAGAGTTGTACATTGTTGGATCGGACGTAAATTCCTTAGAATCGCCTGTACGTTTGCCTGACCCATTTTCAACATTTACTGAAGTGCATGAGTTGAATTTTTCCTTTCTTGAAAAATGCTCATGGCACAGTATATTTACTGAATTGAAGTTGAACTCTCCTTGAATTTTTCTAATGTGAGGACTTTTTTATATGAGTAACTCAAGAAATGAAATAATGAACAAAATTGATAAATATCACATTTTTGAGAAGAGTTTTGTGCAAGATCATGAATCAGAAAATATTTTCAGTGCATTTCATGAATGAATATAAATTTTAAAAATTCTGTACAATTGTATAGAATCGTGAAATGGCATAGAAAATATAATTATTTAATTATTATCCAGTTAATTTCTATCCAAAGTACTTAGGAGTTAAATTAGATTCATCTCTCAATTACAAGGCTCATTTAAATGATCTTAGCCTAAAACTTAAAACTAGGAAAAATATTCTTCAGAAATTAGCTGGATCATCTTGGGGTGCTGATGCTTCCACTTTTCGCACAGCATCTCTAACCCTAGTCTTTTCTGCAGCTGAGTATTGTTACTCTGTTTGGTTTAATAGTGCACATACACAAAAAATCGATGCAAAATTGAATACATCCATGAGAATGATTACTGGCGCCATAAGATCTACACCGGTTCATTGCTTACCAGTTTTGTCTAATATTGTCCCTACCCACTGCAGCTCTGAATTCTTGGAATGAATATCATTCTTTTCCCAATTTATTCCCAATTATTTCATATATTCCACAAAATAGAATTCCCAGATTGAAGTCAGGTAAATCATTATGGCATAATAAGTTCTTCAATATGAACATAAGCGATAAAGAATTATGGAAGACTGAGTGGAACTATTACGAAATGTTGAATAAGTATCTCGTTTCTGCTCCTTCTGAAAAAATTCCTGGTTTTGATCTTTCAAGAAAAATTTGGACAGTTCTTAATCATTTGAGAACAGGTCATGATCGTACCAATAGCATGCTTTTCAGATGGAACTCAGTTCCAAGCGCAAGTTGTGAATGTGGAGAAGCCGAAGAAACAATACATCACTCATCAATTTTTGTTCTTCGGTTCTTCAGTTCTTTTTTCTGCTCTTGTCTTTTATTTTCAGATTCGATGTGGGCAACTTGAAGAAGTCTCTGTCTGTATCAATAGAAGTTCACTCTTGAAAGAAGAAGTCCCTCAAATTAATTATTCAATTATTTGACAAGACATCGAATAAAGTCTTAATTTTTATAGTTGAAATCTGATAACGATTTTTTTTTTCAATTGAATTGTCACGATCACGTCAATAAAACATTTTCGTGAACGTGAACAAAAAAATTCTAGAAGAATGGCAAACGAAAGAGTAGACCTAACATGGCAGAGAAATTTTTGCTTCCAAAATTCTCAGGAAAAGAAAACGAATTCCACACATTCATAAAAAGCGTTCAAAGTTACTTTGACATGTTCAGATTGGAAAATGATATGGTTAAAAGATACTGCTTCGCGGTAGTAAAATCAAAATTAACGGACAGGGCATTAGCCGAGGTGTCAACCTCTGATATCCCTGATGAATGGGACGTTTTGAAACAATTTCTGTATAATAAATTCGGTGATCAAATAAACTTAGACGTTCTGGTTCATAATTTGCAGTTCATAAGCAAAAAACGGAACCAAGATTTACTGAATTTTATCGAGCAAATAATTGCTATGAAAATACGAATAAACTATAGAATCGATGCCGATAATATGGCAGTCCCGGAAAAATTGTTATATAAAACAAATATTCTAAAAATTTGTAAAACAGTATTAATATCAAATTCGCCAGTGGAATTGAGAAAGTACTTAATAACTAATAATAATTTATCGTTCGATGAAACAGTCAACGCAGTGAAAGATTACATCAGCAATATGACTCAGTATGAGTTTGTTACGTGTTACGAGTTTATCAAAAATAATTTAATCGAAATACACCCAGAATATTTAAATTTCGATATGACTAGATGCAACAAAAGGTGACCAGCTAGCTCACACAGGGTGGGTTACCCTCTAGAACATGGAAAGAATAATTATATATATGGGCGCCAGGTAATTTGAATATCTGGCCACCTATTTCCGAAATTACCAAATTATGTCAATTGAAAATTAAAGATCAATTACTTTGAAGTAAACAAATGAGAGTTGGTAGGAAAGAAAAAGAATTTGAATTTTCTGTACACCTTATGCTATATTTACTTTCGGAAACTTTGCTATCCTAATGCTAATCCTATTTTCCTAATTACTAAAAGCCTATTTTTTCTATCTGTATCTAAATCTACCTACTAACTTATACCTAACTACTATCCTATTTTCCTAACTATTTTAATCCTAAAATTCCTAAATTTCTATTTATACCTAATCTATTATCTATACCCTAAATATTCAACCTAATCATAAATCCCACTGTTATATACAATTTCACAAATATACAAAATATAAGTAAATGTCCCCTGGGGGGTACTTATCCAAAAAACATTCGGTCTAGTAATACAAAAATATTCCTAGCTGCTATCACAATCCAAAGTTCCAATAGCCCTTCCAGCACTACATTTAGTAGCTCACGGCAATCCAACCAGTAATACGATTGTATATTTACAATCCCAAAAAGTAAAATATATTATGTACAATAAGAGAACCCCTTGATGGTGGTTGGGGTTATCGTGAGGTATCTGAAGAAATTATTAATAAAATCCTCGAGTTTCGAGATCAGTCAGAAAATAATGCTAATTTTCCAGCTTTCTTTAATTAATTTCTATACAATGATGGCTTTAAATCCCCGAAGGAAATCTCAATAAAGATATATGTACTTCTCTTCGTGATACCAGAATAATGAATTTTACGTTCTTCATATGTTCGTCAAGTTTCGAGAAAGAAAATTCATCGTAAAAACTGTTATAAACATGCGCGCATATGAAGCGGAGATCTGTTCAAACTCTGGCCGCTAAGTGAACGAAAAGAACATACGCTGCTCAAACAATTGCCTAGAGGTTCATTATTTCGCTTTGAATAAAATACGCGTAACAAGTTATTAGATAAAAGCCGTCGTAACAAATTTCAGCAGACTCCGCAAAAGTCTGGTACTTTTACTTTCAATAGACCTATTAATACTTCGAGGAATTTTTATTCGAATTCCTTTGATTCAAATAGAGCGACGCATCAGAATGCAAATTATTCAAATGAACCAATGTACCAAAGAGTACATAATTCAAATGTAGTTCAACCAAACTTAAATGTATTTCAGCCAAATTCAAACTATAAAAATACAACACCACCAGAAAAAATGTCAATTCAGACTAGGAATTATCCGCAAAAAAGAACCCAATACTCTACCCAATATCAGAATATTAATCAACAAAAATATTTTAATCCTCAACGTAATTTCGTTTCGGAAGAGTTAACAAATATTCAAAGAGATGATCCTCAACCATCTACCTCTAAAGGTTTTCACCATGAAAAAGGTTTTTACCAAAATAAAGATGTTTACCAAAATAAAGGTTTTTATCAAAATAAACGATTCGATCAAAGTAAGCAAAATTTTCGTGACGCAAAAGAAGAAGATACATTGACTTGAATAATTCTTTTGATAATATTAATCACTTACCGTATGTAGAATTTCAGAACCCCAAGTGTAAACTGTTAATAGATAGTGGGTGTTCAGTTTGTCTTATTGACCTGAAATTTGCATACAATAATTTTAAACAAAATATTTTTAATACTATAGATAATACTATATAGATACTACCCTCACGGCATGCTTTAAATCTCAAACTTCGAATGAAAAAGTTTTAATAGCTCTATTTTCAGAATTCAATATGAACGATTATCATCCTTTCATTCTATATAAATTTCATAAAAATTATGATGGTCTCATTGGGACAGACTTTCTAAACAAATATAATTTGTGAATCGATTTCAAGAATGGAGTATTAGAGAATGAATATTGTAAGATACCATTCAAAATCCAACAGGTTTGTCAAAAGCCTATTGACATGCCAATTGATCAAAGATTAATGAATAATGTATTGAAAAATTTTATAGGTAAATGTTGTTACGTGTATATGGACGATGTAGTTATTTTTTCGGAAACGATGGAACAACATTTGGCAGATATTCATAACATCTTGGAAACACTTAGAATGGATAATTTAAAGTTTCAGTTAGATAAATGTTATTTTTTTAAAGAAGAAATCGAATTTTTGGGACATGTGATAACCAGGGAAGGTATTAAACCGAATCCGAATAAATTGAGAGCTATTTCATGCTTTCCTATCCCTAAGACTCAAAAAGAAATTAAATTATTTCTTGGTCTAGTAGGATATTACAGAAAATTCATTCCTAACTTTGCAAAAATCACAAAACCTTTAACATTATGTTTGAAGAAAGATGAAAAAATAAATATTGACGATCCCAAATACATAGAAGCAATTCAATTGTGTAAGAATAATTGATTAATAATATGAATAATGAATTACCCTATATTAATATATCCAGATTTTAACAAATCGTTCAATTTAACCACAGACGCATCAGGATTTGCTGTCGGTGCAGTTTTATCACAAGATCAAGTCCCAAATGATCTACCTGTAGCTTTTTGCAGTAGGACATTGAATAAAGCTGAAATTAACTATAGTGTAATTGAAAAAGAATGTCTCGCTATTTTACACGGTTGTTCTGTATTTCGCCCATACCTTTATGGAAGGAAATTTACAATTTATACAGACCACAAACCTCTTGTTTGGTTATTTTCTCTTGAAGAACCTAATTCACGTTTAATGAGATGGCGAATTAAATTAGAAGAATTTGATTATGAAATAAAATACAGAAAAGGATCATTAAATAACGCAGATGCTCTCAGCAGAATAAGGCTAAAGGAAAATAATGAAACTAATTACGAAAAATTTTTAAAAATCGATCAATTATCAAAACCTTCTAATATTAAGGAGAAAAAAGGAAATATTTTTAGTTGCCCGAACAAATATGCTTCAGCTCATTGTATATCAAAAGATTTAGAAATGAGTAAAGGTATTGCATCACGATTCAAAAGTAAATTTGGAAATGTAAACAAATTAAAATCTCAAAATAAAACTGTTGGCGAAGTAGCATCAATAAGAATTGAAAATCGAAATATTTACTCTTTAATAACTTAAGAATTTTATGATGATAAACCAACCTATGAAACGGTATTCGAAACTCTTATTAATCTGAAAAAATTATGTGAATTTAACGATGATAAATATTTAGCTATTCCCAGGATAGCATGCGGATTAGATATATTGGAATAGACAATTATTTTTAATATCATAAAATACATTTTTAAAGAATCAGATATCAATGTTAATATTTATTACATACAAAATGACAATTTTAATGAAGATTTAAATTACATAGAAAAAGTTGAAATAAATCCAATTGAAGAAAATTCACTCTCCATAATTAATCATATCTCAGATGACGAATTGGAAGAATGTATCGATCTATTAGTAGAACCTGATAATGAACTACCAAATTTAGATAATAAAGATCTAAGCGAACTAAGAAATAAAAACATTATTATTGACAGTCACATAACTGTTCATAGTAGCGCGGAAAATCCAATTTTAGAAATTCCTTACACAGAGAGATGTGTAAATGCTTTCTCTTTACAAATAATATTGAAAAAAGCTTCAAATTTCAATGTAACAAAAATAAAATTATTTGGAAACAAACTCAGGTTAAGAGTTGATGTTAAATCCATTGAAAATGATATATTTCAATTCATTAAAGAATTTGTTCAACCGCAGAAACCTTATAGTATATATTTTATATCTCAAGAATTAGAAAAACCATTTATAACGATTTTATAGAATAAATTCGATCACAAAACTTTAAATTTCAAAATTGCAAAGACATTTCTAGAAGATGTTGAAGATCAGGAAGAACAAACTCTTAGGATACAACAGTATCATGAAACAAAGACTATTCATCGTGGATTCACAGAAAATTTACTCAGTTTAAAACGTAAATATTATTAGCCTAAAATGGATAAAGATGTCCAAAACTATATTAATTCATGTGAGATTTGCCAAAAAAGTAAATATCAACGTACACCTATAAAATTAAATTTCAAACCAAATCCAATAGGAGCGACACCTTTTTCTCATATTTATTGTGATACTATAAAATTCGGACAAAATTATTGTTTAAGTATAATTGACTCGTTTTCGAGGCTAGGACAATGTTATTTATTACTCCAAAAAACTGGAACAGAAATTGTGGACAAATTAATAACTTATTTTAGTCATTATGATGAATAAAATTACATGCGATAATGGACTAGAATTCAAAAATAGTGTAGTCCAAGATTTTTGTAAGATTCATCAAATAGAAATACATTACATAACAAATTATAATCCGAATTCAAAAGCTCTAGTAGAAAGATTTCATTTTACATTAATTGAACAATTAAGGACGTTACAACATAAAAATTCAACATTTCAAAATAAATTATCACAGGCTATTTTGAGTTATAATAACTTATACCATTCTAGTTTAGAAAAGACTCCTATGCAAATTATAAAAGCAGATTTAAATTATTCACTACCAATTGAAAAATCTCATACAGAAACAATTCAAGATTATATTGAGAATTACGTAGAAAATCTTGAAGAAATTTCTGAAAAATTAAAAGAGAAAAGAGAGAAAAATATTGAACAAGTAGAAAAATTGAATAAGAAAATTGAAGCTACTAAGGATCATACTATAAATGAAAACCCCGCGTATATTGAAAGTCCTATAACTAGAATATTAGACCCAGTATATAAGAAAATTGATGTATATGAAGTCGATTCACATCGTATTGAGGATAATAAAAATAAACATGTTTATCATAAGAAAATAAGGAAGCAACGAAAGAAAAGGAAAAAATAGGGGAATTATAATTGTTTATTATTGTTTTCAGGTTCAAGATGAATATCTTTACCGCCATAATCGTATAATTCAAACAATAATAATATCTTCTTTTGAAGTAATACCATTAGAAAGCAATGTATTGCCAATATTATTGGGCAAAGCTTATGTTACAAAAAGAAATATACAATTAATCTATCATATCAATTTAGAAAAAATTGAAAGTTTAATCTTAAAGTACCAAGAGGAAATTAACAGAATAAAAAACCAACAATTAGGTATTTCAAAAGAGGCTCATTATCGATATCTTCAAGAATCAAATTTAATAAATTTCAAGAGTCTGGAAGAACTATTAAATGAAAAAGTTGGAATTAAAAGAGGCTTGATAAACGTTGGAGGAAAAATATCGAAAATACTTTTCGGAACGCTTGATTCTGATGACGAAGAATTATATAAAAATTACTTTAATAGTATTGAGAAAAATGAGAAAGTTCTCATGAGAAATCAAAAACAAATAGCTACAGTTGTTAATGATTTAAAGAAAAATATGATGACAAATTTCAAAAATTATCCGAATTGTTACGAATTGTCCCAGCACTCAGAGAAGTTGAGCAAAGGCACCTTATGATGTTCGAAATAAAAGATATAAAAATATTTTGGATGAAATTCAAATTGCGGTTAGTTTTGCAAGATTACATGTTCTTCATGAATCTATTCTACCGTATGCCAAGTTTGTAGAATTGGTCAAAAACGTCACTATTTTACCTGTGAATCATTTGAAAGATTATTATCAGATATGCCACACAAAAGTGATATTCAAAAATAAAGTTTTACTTTTTCTAATATCAATTCCAACAATTTATGAAGAAAATTTCAATTTGTACAAGTTTTACTACTTGATCCAGAATAATTTTACCCTACCCTATTCCGAACCCTATATGATCTCACAAAAGGAAAAATTAAAATGGTCAACGAGTCAGTGCCACTCTATTGAAGGAGACTTCCTATGCGATCAAGATTCTCTGAATAAACCGCCAAAGTACTTGAAAAATGTTTTGAAGAAACAAATGGAAAACTGTCCAAAATCAACTGTAGTCCCCACATCGAATTTAAAACTTTTGGAAGATGGAAATATTCTTTCAACAAACAACTTGGAAATACAAGAAAAGTGCCCTCAACAAACGAAATACCATTTCGTTCCTCAAACAGCAATTCTACGGTCAAAATATGTTATTAGTAATAATCAGAAAGAAATTTGTCCAGTCACTACGATAGATGAAGAAAAATATATTATCCTACCAAAAATGGATACCCTCAAGAAGGAAGACTCAGAACAAGAAAATTTCAAGAAAGAAGACTTCAACCAAGTCAACGTTCCAGACATCCATTTAGAAGAAATCGAAAATTGGAAGATGAAGCCTAGTGAATTTAGTTTATTTTTAATTTTGATAATTCTTATAATTGTTATATACTTTATTGTGAAATATTTAAAAAGGAGAAAGGTACAAAACTACACCCAAACAGGGTGATACTTTTAGCCAAGATGGGGAGGAATTAGATATTATCCACCCTGTATTCTGATCATTGCAACAATGTATTAATCCATTAGGAAATGAATATTACCATGTTGTATTTGGTCAGTCAGCATATTGCTTATCGCATTAATTTGTTATCGCGTCAATTTGTTATTTGCGACGCCTCTCCACAATGCTCTCGTTGTTCTAAATTATTATAAATAGGAGAGACGTCTAATGATGCATGAAAAAAATATAGATTTGATCTTCTCACGTAGTACATTGCTTGTAGATTGTACAGTTGTTTTCTAAATAAAGTTGAATTTTTAAAAACACAAGTTTCTCCTTAAACAACATTATTATATCTATTTATTTTATCCAGTTTTGTATAATAAAGAAAAAGTTCAATTCTATGGTCAAACGAAATAGGTTAGCATTGTTAAAGAAGGGAAATAGGTAAAGGACGAAAGAGGCAAAGGGTGAAGACGTTGAGACTGTTGAGTATAAAGACTTTGAGTTATATTGAATATTTTTTGTTGAGTGTGAAAATATTAGTGCATAACAAATCAGAGGTGTGATATATGGAAAAATATTCACCCAAAACTGTTCAACTAACGGTTAGAAAATGTCATCTCGATGTGACAAAAATGTCGTGGTGAGAGATGGGAAATTTTAGCATATTCAAAGAAACTTGAATGAATTTTTCATCAAGAAATCAAACTTAATCGATTGAGATTTGTAGGCTCCACTTCGAAAATTACAAATTACATTTGGTCAAAATGAAAGTACTCTGATTTACTAGAAACAAGCGAGGAAAAAATGGAATAAACTAACAGATCTTCAGACAATTCTCCCTATGGAGCTAGTGAAAAAACAGTGAAAAACTGTAAGTATTTGTACTACATGGATCAAAAGTCCCGAGACTAACCCAGAGATGGCACTCGTAGTAAACCAGTAACAACGTCTTTCAAGAGTAGGGAAGAGGGGGGCAGGTTCGGACACGGGGCACATCCGGACATTTCACTTTTTCCGCCTCTCAGTTGCTCTAGATATTTGTTATTGGACATGTTGACAACAGTGGTGATTTGAACACAGTGTAATAAACTACGCGGTATCAAACGGCTGATTTCATCGATAATTTTGTTTTTGTTTTTAAGTGCTATCAAAAGTAAGTATTTCACACATTATTCCTAAGGAGTTCAGCAATTTAGGGTCATCATATTTCACTTTCTAAGAGATGCACGTGATAAATTAAATATTTGTGCACTACATAACCTTTATTTCAACAGGCAGAAACTTTCCGAACTAACGGTTACGTAGTTGCCAAACTGATCTTCACTGAGGAGGAAGATTCGGACAATTTGGTCGGGGCACATTCGGACTGTCCGGAACTGCCCCAATTATAATCAGAATGGTTCGAACTTATATAAAGAAGAAGCAGGTACCAAACGTGCCAGAAGAAATAGTGAAAACCGCTGTTAAAGAGGTTTTGTTTAAAAATATGTCGTTACGGCAGGCTGCTGCTAGATTTGGCATTAAAAAATCCACGCTTCACGATAGAGTATCGAAAGCTCGAAATATGGAGGATAACTCCGATTCCGGGACCGAAATGACATCTAATAATTCAGGATTATCCAAATATGCGACCCGTCAAGTGTTTTCGCCGATAGAGGAGCTTGAACTTGAAAAATATCTCAAGCAGTCATCCCAAATTTTGCATGGGTTAACTTATATTTCTACCCGTAAATTGGCTTATGAATATGCATTGAAACTTAATAAAAATTTCCTGCGAAATGGCATGACAATCGACAGGCAGGCATCGAATGGATGAAATGTTTCATGAAACGGCACCCAAGACTTTCACTTAGGAAGCCTGAAAATACAAGCTTTGGCAGAGCATCAGCTTTCAATAAACAAAATGTGGACACATTTTTCAATAACTACGCTGATGTCCTTGAGAAAAATAAATTTCACCCAAGTCGAATTTGGAATACCGATGAGACTGGCATTTCCACTGTGTTACAAGCTCCAAAAGTCATAGCCGAAACCGGAAAAAGAGTCGTGGGTCAATGTGTCTCTGGAGAAAGAGACACCTTAGTTACCTTCTGTTGGGTTTATTTCTGCTACCGGTTCTGCACTTCCTCCTATGTATGTATATCCTCGAGTGAGAATAAGGGACCATTTTTTGCATGGCTCTGTACCTGGATCTAAAAGTTACGGAACAAAATCAGGGTGGATGACCGCACCAATTTTTGTAAAATTATTAGAACCTATAAAAAAGATTACTTGTAGTAACCCAGCAAATCCAATCTTGCTGTTAATGGACAACCACGAAACACATGTGTCAGTGGATGCCATCAACTATGCCCGTGAGAACGGGATCGTTTTGCTGTCATTTCCACCCCACTGCACGCATAAAATGTACCCTCTCGATAAAGCTGTTTATGGTCCGTTCAAGCAAAAACTGAAAACATCTTTTAATGATTATATACTAACAAATCCAGGAAAGCCGATAACAATTTATGAAATTGCCAGATTAACAGCTGAACCATTCTTGCAGTCTTTCACACCTAAAAATATCATAAGCAGTTTCCAATGTACTGGGTTGTGGCCCATAAATCGACTCATTTTTACTCAGGAAGACTATCTTGGAGCATTTTTGACAGACCGGCAAATGCCTGATCTCCAAGAAAAGGAAGCAACTGATATGAACATCAATTCTAACCTTGAGTTGGATTCTATAAATCTTGATAATTCAGCACCTGGAATGAGTCAGCCTTCTACATTTAGAGAGTCAAAGTATTCATCAGTCAATGATAGTGATGATAGAGTTGCAGAAGAGGCCAATACTGCTCTTGTAGTAACGACGATTGTGCAATTGCTTCTGGAAGAAATTATCGATGCTGCCACCAAAACTTTCATCAACATAATATCTATGGAAATTTTGAAACCTGCAGACATTAGGCCATTCCTGAAAGCAGGTGAGAGGAAAACCAGTAGGAAGTCTCGACTTGGCAAATCAAGGATTTACACTACATCATCTGAAAAGAAGAGAGTCGAAGAAATAGAACAGGCTAGGCGAATTAGAGCAAATGCAAAAGGGATCAAGAGGAAACTGCCACTGGATCTGCAGACTTCTGTATCCAAAAACTTTTCAAAGGATGCAATAAAAAATAAGAAGACACGTAGTAAGCATAAACGTTTGACTGACAGCTCATCTTCAGATTCAGATGGAGTTGAAATGAAAACTATGACCAGAAAAAACAAATTGACCATAAGCTCTTCTGATACAGATATTGTTGTGATATCTGACCACGACGACTTTGACAAGCTCATAGGTAATTGCGCGAATTGTATATTAATTCCAAATTATATGTAATATTTTGTTATTGTTCCAGATGATGACCAAATTTTGCCGGGTGATTTTGTTTTAGTTCGATTTCCAACAAAGAAAATGTGTTTCACTGCGTCGGCCAAGTGATAGAATTGTCGGAAGAGTATGGAGAATATGTTGTTAAATTCTTAAGGCATTCCAAGGGCTATTTCATGTTTCCTCCTGCAGACGACATTTCAGCCATTTCCCGACCTGACATTGAGTCAAAGTTACCCAAACCTATAGCTACTGCGGCGACACCCCGATTGGCGAGTTTTTTGATGTTCAATATTAACTTCTATGGTTTGAATTTAAAATAATATTTTATAATCCATGTTGAATGAGAGTCAGTTGTTAATTTTCTACATCTAATTAAAATTTGGGATGAAATGTCAGTCATATTTCTTAATTCCTTTCCATTTAATTCCCCCATAAATAAGTACAATAGTCCTTACAGATAAACAGTTCGTTTTGATGTGTTTGGGTGAATAATTCTTACCGTTACATTTACTATACTATTAGGATTATACTCAAATATTGATATCTCAGTATTATTTTAGCATTTTCATCCCCATATTTGAACGTCCGAAACTACCCCAGGCATGTCCGCAACTGCCCCCATGTGGGGTACATTCGGACAAATGATAATTTACTTTTGTTTGTATTTTTCAATGGCAACTCAGCAATGATCAACCAACATAGCTTAACAGGCAGTTAACAAGATGTCACTCTTTGTATTGACATATTTGTTATTCCTAAAACTACACTACTTTGGATTGTACAGCCGATTAGCAAAAAGTGTCCGAACCTGCCCCCCTCTACCCTACTAACCTTTGCTTGAAACGTGTCAAAATTTTAAGTTGATCAGACCAGAAACAGTTGAGTTATCGAGGGTGGAGTAAAGTCGTTTTTAGTTTGTTTAAAAAATGGAAAAAACCGAGTTTGTAGTTCAGATAAAACATTGTTTTTCAATGGGTAAAAACACCGTGCATGCGAAACAATTGATTGAAAAATCTTGTCCATCAAAAGCAACGATTTGTCGGTGGTTTGCCGAGTTTAAACGTGGTCGTACTGACACAAATGACGCGGAACACTTGGGTAGACCTGTGGAAGCCGTTACACTGGAAAATGTAAGTGAAGTGACAAAAATTATAATGAAAGATCATAAACTGAAGCTCCGTGAGATTGCTGAGATGACACAGATATCATATGGAAGTGTATTTGCTATCCTTCATGAAAAATTGAGCATGAAAAAGGTTTTTCCAAGTGGGTGCTGAGATTGCTTTCGATGGAACAAAAACAGCATCGAATCGCTGATTCAAAAAGCTGTTTATCGCTATTTACTCTCAACAAAAAAGATTTCTTGCGTCGTTACGCGACCATGGACGAAACATGGATACATCACTACACTCCAGAGTTGAAGCGGCAGTCATCTGAGTGGTGCACAGCTGGCAAAAGCCGTCCGAAGCGCCCGAAAACGCAGCAGTCAGCTGGCAAAGTCATGGCGTCAGTTTTTTGAGATACGCATGGCGTTATTTTCATTGACTACCTCGAAAAAGGTAAATCGATCCACAGTGATTATTATATTGAGTTGCTGGTGCGTTTGAAGGAGGAAATCGCAACAAAGCGACCGCACATGCAGAGAAAAAACTCTTTTCCACCAAGACAATGCACCCTGTCACAAGTCGATGAAAACAATGGCAAAATTTAACGAATTGGGCTTTGATCTGATTCCCCACCCCCCATACTCGCCAGATTTAGTCCCCAGTGACTACTGGCTCTTTGCTGATATTAAAAAAATGCCCCAGGGAAAAAGATTTGGCTCGAATGAAACTGAAGCTTATTTTGGAGCGAAAGATTATTTATTTTTGGCGCTCTTGTTCACCCGAACAGAGTGCCTATCATTTTGCCCGAATGTCTGTAATTTTGGAATATCGAGCCGAAAATGGTCTCAATCGATTGGGTTCGACTCCCTGTTGAAGAATTCGTGGCGAAAGTTGAGTCTGTCCGGCCGGCCGTCCGGCCGTATCCTCTCTAGCATCCAAAAGGAATCAGCTAGAGTTTTCATATTTTCAGAATAGGTTAATTGTCCAAATATCTCGGTCAAGTTCGTTATTGGGCCAAATCCGTCGGATGGTTCAGTAGTTATGAGCATCTGAAATTTTGTTTCCTCAATAACTACTAGAATATCCATCCGATCAAGTTGATACTTGGAATGTTATTGAGGGACGCTGAAACGAAACGGCTTGCAAAATTTCGCAGAAATCGTCACGCTAGAAAATTTTTAAAAAATTCCCCAAAAAAAAATGTTCAATACTCAATATCTTCTGAGACTTTATTTAGATTCAAATAAAAATCCGTATATTAATTGAGGTTACCGATATCTTACTCATCCTCAAATTTCATTGTCGTAGCTTTCCCCTTCTGAAGATATGATCATTTTTTTCATTTACTCAAGAGAAAAATAGAAATGTCATGAAGTCCGAGCTTTGTCATTGAAAGATTTGCCATCACAGATCGATATTCGTTTGACAACTTGCGGACCTAGATATCAGTGTCAGTTGGCGTAATATCAATCAAAATTTTCATAGAATTCATAGAGGTAGAATTCGATGTCGATGACGTTGTCAAAATTCAGAAAAGCACAGACGTAATATTAATCAAAAAATTTTTTATCATAGAGAAAGAATTTGATGGCGTTGTCAAAACTCAGAAAAGCACTCGATCAGAGAGCTTATAGATTTGTTAAGGTTTGAATATTTACTCGCAAGTAGGTCAACAAGAGCGCCAAAGCAATCTGATCTCACGTCAGTGCTTTCTAAATTTTTATAAACATGGTGTTGAAACATTGGAAAAGCGTTGGAACGATTTTATCAACCTAGAAGGTTATTATGTTGATGGTTAAAAAGAATTTTACAAAAAAAATTTCGTTTTCATTGTTAGCCTCGGGACTTATTGATCCATGTGTTATGTATGTAGCATATTTGTCTTAACCCCTTCACTCTCATTTGCCACGGGATAACAAGTACTAAAATGATTTCTCAGACTTCGCAAGCTCAAATAACAAAACATTGCTGGGATAGCAGTAAATTTTCATAACCATGTTACTATTTCCAAATAAAATCGATTTGAATGTGTGGAAGGGCCCAAACTGGCAGAAAAGGTCACTTGTATTTCAGACAGTAGTGACTGTTCTAGTTAATTAAACCAGCAGAACAGCGTGCTATCGTTTTGCCCAAATGTTTGTAATTTATGAATATCGTTGTGGAAATGATCTAAATCGATTGAGTTTAACTTTCTTATGAAGTTTTCGGGGTCAAATTTGAGTATGACCCGCCGTATACTTGCTACCATTCGAAGGAGATGAGTTAGAGGTTTCATATTTTAAAATGGGTAAATTATCGTCTGACCTCAACAAAAAAATGAGTATTTATTTTCATGAAACCGAAAAAAAAATAAAGAAGGTTTTTTTCGCGCTTGTTCTAGTACATTAAACTAGTAGAATCGGGGCTATCGTTTTACAAGGTGTCCAGGAAGGGTATCGGGTATTTATTTTTACACCATATGCGGAACGGGGCGTCTAGAAGGAGTAGGGAAGGGTTCGTGGCTTTCGCCATTTTGTGGAGTTTTAGTCACAATGGAACAGTATTCGAGGCTGCATCGCGCATTTTGCGAACGAGCGTATTATCGTAATGGTGATTCAATAGTGACTGTTCAACGTCTCTACCATGCGGAATATCGTCCATGCCACGAGCCAAGTGACGATAGCATAAGTACATGGATCAGGATGTTCGAGAATACAGGTGCGACAGTTGAAATTAAAAACTCTGGTCGTCCTCGTTTAGTTCGCGATGAAGAAACAATTAAGAAGTTGAGGCGTCGGTTCGTCAAAATCCGTCTTTATCCATCTGAAAGCGAAGCCACGCGTCGAACAAAAAAAATTGTCTTTACATTCGATTTTAAAGAAAGACTTACATCTAAAAGCCTATAAAATTCAATTGGTTCAAGAATTGAAGGATGTAGACCATGTTAATTGACTGAATTTTGCGAAAGAAATGCTGCAGTGATTTAATAAATTTAACAACATACTGTTTAGTGAAGAAGCAAATTTTTACCTGAATGACCACATTAATGAGCACAATTGTCGGTACAGGGCAGTGGAGAACCCGAGGTGAAAATATGAACGACCCCTTCATAGCCCAAAGGTCGTGGTTTAGGTCGCTATGTCTGCTAAAGACATAATTGGTCCTTATTTTTATGGAGAACAACGAGGCCGAACAATTAATGTGAATAGTGACAGTTAGTGCGATATGTTGCAAAAATTTTTTGGTCCCAGAGTTGCAGGAGTTTGCAGGTTTCAACTGAAGAACGTGGTTTCAGCAAAATGGGGCCTCTTGCCATACCTCAAATGATTCAATGGAAGTGGTTAACGGATTATTACCTAATAACTCATTTCGCGAAGGGGTAACATCAGCTGGCTTTCCAGAAGCCCAGACTATTTTGCATGGGGATACTTTAAAAGTAAGGTTTATCAAAACAATCAGACGAATCTAAACCAGTAGAAGCAAAACATGAGGACAGAAATGGCAGCAATATCAACAGCTATGTGTCAACGTGTTATCGCCAATCTTCGATCCCGTTTAGGAAAGTGCCAGCAACGCAACGGTCATCATTTAGATAACACAACCTTTTCCAAATAATTCTCCAATTCATATGTTGATAATAAACAATAAACTTTTTTATTGCTCACAAATGTTTTTATGTTTTATTGAACTTTCAAATACCTGATACTCTTTCTGGACACTTTGTATAATGAGCGCCCTGAAAGATTCTGACCTCACATTAGTGCTTTTCTGCAGTTTCTCTATTTTCAAGCGAATATTTTGAAAATGACGGAAATAATATGATAGGTTATCATATGAACTTGTAGTCGAAGCACACTACGTGTGTTTTATTTTGTGTATCTCTGTTAATCACCTCAAAGGATGTATAGACAAAATAAAAATCCATTCCTGCTTTAGCGAAATAAAAGTTACATTTTCATTGAAAGTTTTCATTACCCTTTTCAAACCCCATATAATTAGCAACCAACTGCCTCGAAGCCATTTCCTTCGTTGCCTCCTGCAATATCCAAACTTAATTTAATGATCCGAAGAAGAATCACCATTGTTTAAGACTCCTTTAGTGTTCCTTCCATTACTGTTCAACTCCTCTTTTCCTTGATATGATGGAATTTATGAGGTGAAGCTAATTCGGAAATGCCAAAGAAACACTCGAAGGTCATAATGCGAATATTGACAACCCTAAAGTTCGAATTAGGCTTCTTCACGGGCTCTTCCATGAAGAAATTTTTTAGATACTTTGACACATGATAGATCCTACTCAAAATGGAATGGAGAATGAGCATGCTTCTCAGCAATTGTTACTTTAACGATTATAATTGTTGACTTGCTTTTGCCTTGCATTATAATGATGAATTGATGAAGAATAATTTACGGGTGATCTGAGTTCTGGAAGTGGAAAGGCGGAGTTTTTAAGGGTAGAAAACGATTTATCTCGATTTCCGGCAAAACTACAAGTTCTACGGGAGTCTCGTTACGGTGCCCGTGAGGTGAACACATGCGTTTCCACAGCGATCGTATCGTTCCATTTAGTGAAATATTTGATATATCCAATATCAATTATAAGTATAAATACAGTGCAAAATATCACTGTAAGTTAGTAAAATTTAATTATTACCGAAATTACACATCTGTAGCTGAAAACAAAAATAGTACAGGGTCGGTTTCAGGATGGAACCGACCGCAAACGAACATCCACCAAATCTTACTGAGCTCAGCAGCACTGGTCACAGTACTGTAACGCAAAAATTTCAACAGTCGCAACCATCTCAATCAATGACCTATTCTTCTAAAGTTAGTCAATCTCAATTTCCATCAAGAAAACAAGCAATAGTGTTCAACACCGTGGAAAATGTTCCAACATTTGAGTATACTCTAGCGGTAGGAAAACTGATAGGACCGAGTAAAATCTGCTATGCGTCGAAAATATCGAACAATAGAGTTTGTATTTATCTATCAAGCGTAGAATCAGTAGACACATTCATGTCCACCCATGGTTCAATCAAAATCTGTAACCAAATAATCCCAGCTAGAAGATTGATAACCCCTTCAATGAGGCTGGTACTATCTAATGTATCTCCATCAATTCCACACGTTATTTTGGAGAACAAATTAATTTCAATTGGATTGAATATCGTGTCGCCTATGAACTTCGTGAAAATGAACATTCCTGACCCTGCTTACTCTCACGTAATGAGTTTCAGAAGATATGTTTTCATAAATCCACAGAATCCGGAAAATATTCCAGAAAGCATAATAGTGGAATTCGAGGATACTCAATATCGTATATTCATCTCCTCAGACGACGCAGCTTGCTTCATATGCAAAGGAAGAGGTCACCTAGCATCCAAATGTCCTCGAAAAAGTATAGGTAATGATATACCAAACCCATCACCACATGATTCAAGACACGAACCTGAGCAGTCAATATCGGTTATGGAAGTATCTTTAACACAAAAAGAAGATTATCAACCTGGCCTAAAACGTCCAATCTCGGATACCCTTACTCCCAGCCCTGAAAATGAATCACCAGAAAAAATTTTTGTTAAACCAAAACCTACAAATTAAACGTTAACGGACAGCTTTCGAATGAAAAAACTCAGAAAAATGGCACCCCCCAAGGATCTATTATCAGTGTCACTCTCTTTTTGATAGCCATAAATAACATTTTGCGTAATATTGACCCTGCTGTGAAAGCCAACCTATACGCTGACGATCTCGTTATATACAGTGTGGGTTCTGAATTGGACACCTTATACCTTCTAATACAAAATGCTTTAACACAGATAGAGAAATGGTCAAATATATCTGGCTACTCTTTCAACCTGAGTAAAACAAAAAGCATCATCTTCTCGAAAACAACAGCCACTCTAATCACTGCTCTGAAGATTTATGACAAACCTATACCACAAGCCCAACAAATATAATTTCTAGGAATGATTTTTGATGAAAGACTTAACTGGATTCCACACCTGAAAAACTTGATCTTGAACTGTCAACAGGGCATAAAGTTGCTACGGTGTCTATCTAACCGTACATGGGGAGCAGATCAACAACTTCTTATTAATATTTACAAGACACTAATACGTTCCAAAATAGATTACGGGTCACAAGCTTACGCCTCAGCTAAAAGTCTACAGGCCCTTCAAGCTATTCAAAACACAGCTCTTAGAATTGCTACAGGTGCCTTTCGAACCAGCCCTATTGATAGTCTACATGCCCTTACAGGAGAACTACCCCTGGATGAGAGAAGAGAATACCTAAGCCTCAATTATGCAGCTTCTCTCAAGGCGAATAAAAACAATCCGGCCTATCATTTTACTTATACAGACCGTTTTGGAGATTTATTTAGAAGACGAAAACGCATTCACCTCCCCTTTTACCAACGTATAAATCAATATCTAGAACTCCTCAATACTGAAGTACCTGATATAATCGAAGACTTTCAAATTGATACTCCACCTTGGATGATTCCAGATCCTAATTGCGATATCAGCTTGCTTGAACATGACAAAAATTCTACACCAAGACAAGAACTTGTGAATTCCTTTCATGAAATTGTTGGAAAGTACACAGACTTCCAAAAAATTTATACAGATGCCGCAAAGAGTACAATGGGAGTGGCCACAGCCGTCATAACATCAGATATTTCAATCTGCAAGAAACTGAACCCTAACAATAGCATACTATCAGTGAAACTCTATGCTATCCGAAGTGCTCTGGACTACATTATCGATCTATCCGATGAAAAATTCCTTATCATAACTGACTCCCTGAACAGTATGACTGGACTTCAACAGATTTTCCCAAAATCCACGCACTTCAAGATGATAAAGAACTTACTTAGCAAATTACAGAGGAAAAACAAAAACGTCCATTTCTGCTGGGTTCCTTCACATGTTGGCATTAGTGGAAATGAAAAAGCTGACCAAGAAGCCAAAAACTATAACTCCACTGTAGATATTATAGACAACAATGCAATCACTAAAGACGATTTCAAATCACATCTCCTACATAGAATTAAATCAATCTGGGAGAATAAGTGGAAACAGAGCCATAGGCAGCTGCTGAGGATCAAGCCTAACACAAAGAGATGGAAGGAAACTCATAGCCGAAGTGACCAAATACTTTTGAACCGATTACGGATTGGCCATACCCGTTTAACCCACAGCCACCTTTTTACTAAAACGGAGAAACCCAAATGCCCTGAATGCAACTCTATTCAAACAATACAACACATTTTCGAAGACTGCCCCATGCATCCAAACGCTAGGCACCGCCATAAGATGACTTCAATTGAACAAACTTTAGGTATAAAATGTGATATCAGTGAAGTGAAGAATTATTTAAGTGAAATAAATGTATTAACAAAATTGTAAACCGTATTTTGGTCTCTAATAACCCAAGAGGTTGATGAGACTTAAAGCTTGTAAATAATAAATAAATACAAGTTCTACGGAAAATAATTAAATCCGTTGTTCTTAATGCCACAGTCACTGGTGCAGTATATGAGCTACATGATTCTTCAATTAAATTTTTTTTAATGAATTTCGCCACTTGCTGTTCTATTTCTATTATGTCTTCAATTGTACACCTGTATGGCCTCTTTCTACAAAATTTGTCCTCTATGAGATCAATTGCTTCATAATCTTTTAAATTTCCCACAACTTATTCTTATCTTTGGCAAACATTATTTTATATTTATTTAATATTTCATCATCTAAATGATCTATATCTTTTCTAAAATCTTCCCAAAATGTTCATTAAAATTTAGTTCTACTATATCTTCGCTTTGGCTTATAGTAAGAGTATCATCCTGCCTCAATCTAAATACTTTTGTAGTAAAAAGGCCAATTAAAAAGTCATGAAAATGTTCATTTTCTACAATAATCTATCATCTACTTCTTTTTCGACCTCGATCAACAGTTGAATTCTATGAAAACTTATCAAAGGGAAATGTATGTTTACTTCGACACCGTACCGGCCGCATAGATGATCTATACCGGAGTAATACAAACCACCGAAATTATTGAATACGGAGGAAAAATATATAAACAAAAGATCTGAGGGTTGGATGCAATTTTATTCATTGAAATCAATGGAGAATGAATTATTGAGAATTGATTTGATCAATTAAACAATGAACAGATATAAAATGAAATCCCAATCAACGACAAAGTTTTGCCCAAAAATTATGCCTGAAAGAGTTGAATCCGATTCCCGAGGTTTCAAAGTTGTTCAAAATAAAAAGAGAGAACTGAAATTAACATGTTAAAATTTAAGCATGTTGATTTTAGTTTGATTTGTCTTAATGAGTTTTTTGCGATTATAATATTTTTCTGTATATTTTGGTGTCTAAATTGATTGTTATTATTGTACCCTGAGGATGGATATAAATGGTATCCGAAACTGTAGAGAAATGAATCGTTGAAAGTTAATATTTTTCCTATCTACCAATTCTCTCACAGGCCTAGTAGACTATAAGATAATTTGGAATTATCACTGTATAGTAAGAGTATTTCGACATTTTTGTTATTGTTTAGTTAGATGATGAAAAGCCTTCGGAAAAACCTTCGGAGACTTTAATATCCCTATCTTCTCTGAAAAGTGTGAGAAAAATACCTCAGTAAAAGATTCTTGAATATATTTGATTTCAAACAGCATATTGAAAGTCCTATTTTATGGGGAGAAATCACAAGTATCTCTCTTTCTTGAAAACAGATATCATTCAGTGCTTGAGTTCTTTCATTAACATTATGATAAGCAATCAGAAAAAGGATTCGTCAAAAAACAAAATTATAACTATTTCAAAGGCGATGTCGTATGAATCTACAGAGCTAGGCTGGTTCAATCTTCAAGATGTAGATGGCGCTTTCATAGACATGTCTGGAAGGTTCTCCACGGTCTTTGTTGAGACTAACAGCCTTCAAGATTTCAGTGCTACACTATGCTGATGAGGGGCAGTCACCCCGAAACCGGTTCACAGTTGCACTTGGGGTCTTAACTCTCTGGGACATCTTACGTCAAACGTGGCAAGCTCGTATCATGGAAACGATAATTTCTTTATAAATAAACATAAATAAACAGCTTTATTTTTTCTACAGAATAAAAACCCAATTACAGAAAAATTAACAATAGTATATGTAAATAATAACACAAAAAAAAAACAATATTATGCTAAACCATTGAGGTATGCCCGCTTAAAGGTAATTACACTATCAAAGAAGATATCACGAGTCCCACACAAGCCGTTTACTAGGTTACACATATGCTGAACGTTCGAATCATGCAATTATTCCTAAGAGGGACCAGATCTCATGTTTGGCCTTGGAACATAGAAATTAACCTTCTCCAGTAGGTAAGAGCAATCAATTCAGATGCGCCGGCAGTCTGGAGGTACCCCGTCTAGACCGAATAAAGTGCCAGAAAGTCTTTGGATCCTGGCGAACTCTCTGCTCGGATTACCGAAGAAAATCGTGATAGGCTGCATTAATCTTCGACTTCACAATAGCACGCAAGCATCTGTATTTTGTATAGTAGAAATCAGTATTGAATTTTTTATAATTTCTGAATGCCTTCTCTTTCAAATAAACATAATCGATTATTTCAGGTGTGAACCATAACGGAAATGGACGCCTCTTGAATAACTTACGAAGAATACACCTATCAAAAATATAATCCAGAACTGAGTAGAACCTGTCGCATGCAACGTCCGGGCGATCAACCCCCAAAAAAATCGATTCCCAATCAGTGTCGAAAACCAATTGGTATAGCCGAGGGAAGTCAGCCTTCCTAAAATTACATTCTTTGTTGCTTCTACTTATATTTGACCGCAAAGGAACCTTCATCGGGCCCCCACCACTGAAACTGAAATGTAGCAGCGGGTGGTAAAGGTCTGCGTTAACAACAGCGAAGTCATCGCTACGCACATCACACTGTAGGTTAGAAAATAGTAAGCATCTTTCCATACAAATTAGTAATAGTATTGAACTGTTCCAACCTGAGTATACTACAAAATGATCTGTCACACTTTTGTAATCAACTGAATCTGAGTTAGTAAAGGAGGGAGCGTTGAAATCTCCCACAATCAGTAACTTTGTACATAAGAGAGCATCAATACATTGCATCGAGTCAAAAAATATTTCAAAAGATTCCTTATCAATATTTGGTGGGATATAGAGCACAATTACCCAACATGTAACCCCTGGAAGTACAATCTTACAACCCACCACATCAATACATGGAACTATACCTCCAAATCTGTCAAGTCAACACTCTCGGAACGATCTCTGTCATAAACAGCCAACAATACTTCACCACTAGCGCCACATCCACTAGAATAGAGATCACGATCACGTCTATAAATATTATAATGAGCGGAAACAGTTCAGCCTCACCACCGAAATCCTTCAACCAAGTCTCAGTGAGGAGAACAATGTCAAAGTCACAACTATCTACCGCGCAAGGGAACTGATGAGTCTTCGAATTCAAGCCACGAACGTTCTGGTAGTTGCTGGAAAACGAAAGACTGCAATTGAGTGGAACTAGTTTAAAGACTCAACGACGGAATTAAACGAATTTCCACTCTTTCACCTCTTTCCCTGAGAGCTGCAACCTCAGACATCACCTTGTCATAGTAGTCCATCTATCGGTGTGTCCTGTCTATTGAAAGAGATAAGCCGGAGTAATCAGGAGATGTCCTCAACTGTTTGAATTCTCTATTCGCCATCCGAACCTTCAGTGGGCGAGGTCTAGTGGAAGCCGAATTTAATTTTCCCAGATGATGTAAGCTGAATCCACCAATAGTGAACTCTGGGTTGATAGTTTTCAATAATTTTTCAACATTCCCAGCCTCCTTGACCATCCTTGCTTCCCTCCGGTAATCCATAAATTATAATATTACTCCTTTCCACGCGATCCTCAACCTCCCGAATCACTTCCTCGAGTTGGCCTCCCTCCAACGTCGACATCCTGGAACCCTGATCCATAACAGACTGAACACACTCATTGAGTTGTCTTATTTGCTCTTGCAACGATACTATGACTGCCCTCAAAGAATTCACATCCCCTCCGACGCCCTCACAGCTCTTTCAGTCCCAATTTATAGACTTCTTCTAGTTTACAACTCTTACATCTGAAGAAGACATACCCACACAGCCATTTCCGAACTTATGACAGCATACAGTGCTAGTCAACACCAAGTGGCTTTCATAGTTCTTCTTACAGCAAAAACACTGAGTAGAACTCATGATTTCAGAAATTCTCTATTCACAATACAATTTCTATACGCGGCAACACCGATGCACCCCGAAAAATCCTGATCCTCGGTAGAACCAAAGAGTAGAAACAAGAGGGTGCACTCGGTCAAATTAGTACTGAAAATTTTGTTTACGTATTTCGAAGCGAAACCACAGAATCGCATAAAACGATTCCTCCCTTGACTCAAAATCCCATAAGAGCAATGTAAATCGAGGCAACACCAATGAAATCACATTTCGTTGTCACGTGCAATAAGATAGCCAATCGGTTCCTAGTTCCTGTAGCAAGAATCTAAACAGAAAAGGATTTTAATCGACATGAAGAATTTGGAAAAATCATTTTTTATTTATTAGGAAATATGAAAGCACTTTTCTTTCATCACAAGCGTTTCTGAACGAAGTCCTTCAGGAACCAATACGCAATTTCGTGAGTAGCAATATTTCCACTGTTAATTTGTATTTTCATCATTTGCAAACTATTTTAATTTATTACTAAAATATCTTATAATTTAGAGGTACAACAATTCAACTGAGAAAATTGTAAAAGTTCACATCTTCTAAAATTTTTGGTCATTGCCATACAACTTTGAGGAAGAGTTCAATAACAGAACATTTATTTCCTGTGGAATATGTGTGAAGACCAGAGAGAATTCATAAGAAACAAGAAAATATCATTTGACACAATGGATGAATTAAATAGTAATGTTACTCACATATAGTCCAACAAATGCTGCAGTTTTGTGAACAAACGAATAAGAAACATCCTTTTTCAAAATCGTATGAGAAGAATAAATTTTTTTTTAATCGATCTTATTATATGTGGATCAAAATTGTTTTATAAGCATTTCTTAAAAATTTTCAAGTATTTCCTAATACAAGAATGTAAGAATAATGTATAATATATTTTCATCAAAATTTTAATGGAACCATTATATTATGTTTGCAAGTTAGAAGTCCTTTGATTATTGATGACAAACTTCTTAGGAAGAAGTTAATTCCTGTCTTATGAATTGTTTCACCAATTTCAAAGTTACACAAAATAAGCTGACGAATAATTGTAATCATAAAAGTTTGTGAATTTTGCTGATCAAAATTTTTACCAATTCTAGACAATAATTTTACTTTCATGTATTGAATGTCTAAATAATGGGCTAAAACAAGAGGACAACAAATAAAAAGGAAATTTTCTTTAAAATTAATTTCATATAGTTACATCAAAAGTTAAAGAAATTCATTAAAAATTTGTAGTCAAGTTTCCTTCAGCATTATCAATCTTTGTTATATAATTATCTCGGTTCCATCTTAAGCATTCTCAGAACATAAAAAAAAAATAAAAGAGCAATTTCCTATTCTATAAAAATATTCATACATACAAAGGGATCAGATTCCTGAACTTGATATCCAGTTGAACGGTTACTTTTGGAAGAAAACACTGAGAAATATTAACTTAACATCATTTGTGCTGCAGTATATTGAACTTTCTAATTTTTTTATTTTGCCTCTTGTTACATTCATCATTCTGTAAATTTTGATTTGCATACTTCATTATGTAAAAAATTCTAATTTTTAAAAATAAATTTAGCATGTATTTGAGCAAGAATGATGAAAAGGGATAGTTCTCAGCCTTTGGATTAGCAGTTAATGAGGAGATGTAGTGGCAGCGGCTTTCATGTTTTGTGATGTTTGCACATTGCAGTTCACCATTTGTGGAACATGTTTGAGTTCCCTTATCGATTCCTATTCTATCGGTTTGTGTACCTATATCAAAGCTTTTCGGTCTCTTAAACAGGTTCAAAGTAGGAACAGCCGTTATATAAGTAGCGGCCAGTCATTAAATAAGGTTCGAAGTTATCACTGCAAATCCTGTTTCCTCAGAATTGTCGCAGAAGGGTCATCTGAACTGGGAAATCTAAAGAATCTCACACCCGAAACATTCGAACAGTAGTTAACTGAACATCTTCCCTTGGTTTCACTCATTTTATCTACAAACCAGACTTCTCTGCAGAGCTATGAAAAAGCTTAATCCAAATATGAAAACCCGTGCGGAATGAAATTCTAAATTTTCTATACAAAATCAGCGATAACTTTTACTCCATATATCACACTATCATTAAAAATTTTCGAATGGAGGGAAAAGAATTCATAGACAAGTTTTATAAAACATGCCATTTAATTCAAAGGTTTTCATTAAATTAAGGATCTGCTATGATTTTCAGAAATACCCGGTGAATTGTTTTGCGGATTAAATTCGAATTTGGAGAAAAGAGAGAGATATATCCTTCTCTTATTAGTCCCGCCCCTTTTTTCAACGATAGAATTCTCAAGGTCATTGAATCGTTGACGAGAAAGAGGCCGGAGTGCTCCATCTTTGTAAGTTAATCTTTGGTAGAACACGGCAGAAGCGGAAACACAGGCTCATCAACGTGTTGATCGACAAGAACGCGAAGCGAAGAGAAACAGCTGTTTCGCCCGATATCGCGATATCGAATTCAAATTGTTTGTTAAATATTTTCCACAAAGAAAAACGACCACAAAAAATAGCGTCCAAAATTAATGATTTCACTCGACAAATTCACACCTTCGGGTACTAGATTCTTGAAATAAAAAGAGGATGATTTTTATCGCGGCAAAATACTCAACAAATCGATGAGAGAAAATATACGTCTACTCTTAACTGGAACTAATCATGCATGATAATGATGATAATTTTTGAGATTATCTTTCATTATATTAGTTCACTTAGCCGTGCCAGCAAATAGGCAGTTAAATTCACCACAATTACAGCATTGTTTTTAGATATATTTTTCGTTTTGTGATTGACAACACTGACATCCTTTCCTTTCGAATATCAACACTTTGCATGTCAATTTTCGTATCAGTCACGCCAACTGCGAGAATAAAATAGAAAAAGGCACTAGGAGGTATAATCTACATTTTTCATTGAATTCCAGCAAATTTCTCACAATTGAAATAGAGTAAATATCGTATAATACTCGTTGCAGAAGGCAATTCCAACACGAATGCGAAATTCGAAAACGAGAGACGAAGAAGCGAGTTTTTTAATATGTGCCCATTCTGCAACTTGTTTTAGAATATACTATTGATAGAGTTGATCATAGACTTCTAATTGATAAGCTTGCTATAAATGACTTTTCGAAGGATGCTTCAAAATTTATTGAATCCTATTTGTATCAGAGAAATCAGGTTGTAAATGTTGGTAATGCGTTATCACAGGATATGAAAAAGCAAAGGTATTCCTCAAGGTAGCATTCTGAGACCATTACTATTTTTTATATTTGTTAATGACCTTCCTGACCGTTTACGATTATTTACCCCACTGTTGTTCGCAGATGATTTCAAGCTGTCTAGGAAAGTCTTGAGTTTACTTGATTGCTTCTGATTACAGAAGAACTCATATACAGGCTGATTCCGGAGGAGAACTTCAGATTTTAGGTGAAGTATACAGTAGCCAATATAGTTTCGGAACAATGTTGGGTTTATGGTTAGGGGCCTTCATTGAGAGTCTACAGGGTGATTTGTCCGATTCGACCGATTTTTCTTTTATTCATAACTTTGGTATGGCTTGATCAATCTTGATGAAATTTTCAGTGTAGAATAATATTATTATCTTCTTTCAATGATTCCAACATTTTTTCAAAAATACAGAATGGGAATTATGATAAGTTCAGATTACGCCACAAACTAACAAAAAAAAACAATAATATTCTTTCACTATTATATTAAAAGAATTCAAAACCTCACCAATTAGAAGAAAATTAGATGAATTCAATACTGGGTTAAACAGGTGACAGCTTTCATAAGCGTGATAGGCCAGCAACTCAGTCGAGATGGGGTAGGTTCGACCAACAGAATCAATAAATATACCAATTAGTAAACCGGAGGCGCCACACAATTTTTGCTTTTAACTATCACGCTCACTATCTGGATATAAGAGATCTAAATTGTGAAATGATCACTTATTCGAATACCCAAAAATGTTGTATCAATCAAGAAATAAAAAAAAATCAAGAAACCTTGATCTATATTCTATTATAATAACTCCGCAATAATATTCACAAATTAAAGGATTTTTAAATGAATGAGATTGCGTGACATTAACGGTATTGAAGCTAAATCTTAATAAATGATAAATCCCAGACAAAGAAGATTGGCCAAACTTGCTTTATTCCGGTAAGACGTTCTCATAGAAAAACAAAAATTATTTGAAATACGTTAATGGTCCGCCCTGTACATCAAATTGATTATACATCAACATAATTACACATGATATTTATATATACAGAATTAATATCGCAGGTAAATACAAATGCTAGATATTAAGAACCTAGCTCCTACAAAATTACACAATTAAGAAACAAAAACCGATAATCAAAACACGAAAGAACTCGATTGTACTCCCTCGCTGAATTCTTGTCAATTTTTCCGGAAATATGACTCTCAGGCGTAAACAATCAATGAAATTCATACGACCTTAGACTAGCGGCCGAGTGTGTAAACGAGGATCCAGCGAATGCAGGTCCAGGTGATGGTGGACGGTCTTTCTCACGGGCTCTTCGAGATTTCCAAAATATTATGGCTCAGGTAATCGACAGTGTCGTTCAATTATTGCCAAAAGCTATTCCCAGACCCAATTAAAAAAAGGATCGTTCTGATCCTTTGCACAATCCAAATTTTTCGAAAAATCCACAATTTATTAACCAACTTCAGTGTATAGTATATCTCGACACGTGAAAAGAGAATGCCCGTGATCGAAGAGGTTCCTTATCAAAATCTGCGCCACATGACACATTGTTCTTTTGTGTATTATTCGATTCATTCTTCGCTTTATTTCCATTTGGTTTATTTTTATTGTAAATATAACGACCCGTTAGAGTATGCAGGTTGAAAAAACACCCTGTACATTCCTTTTTCAGAAATTTTCTACTTGCTTTAGATTCTGCCATAAGTTTACATTACTGGAGCGTTTTTATTTTTTTTTTGGCACACGTCCATTTTTCCTAGAAAAATTTGAAAAATTTTCAAAGATGAACAATTTCGTTTTTTCGCCCCAAGGCATTGAGAATATTCTGAACTAGATGGTAAAGCCTTATCGTCCAATAATACAAAGCTCTTCCGGAGTCCTAAAATAAATTTTCCAAGTTCGAAATTCATTTTTGATCGCTCATATTCAGATGTATAAAATCATTTAATTCAAAAAAGTTCTTTATACGTACGTCAACCAAAAAAATCTACATACCACTACTACAAATACAGAATAAACATTCGAAACATATGAAGGGCAAAATTATGGATTAACACAAAATTGAGTCATTATTCAGATGATTTTCGGCACATTTCCGGTTTTCTATGAAGCGAATATTCCTAAAACATAGTAGTTTCGTTCAAAAATGTACTCGCTTATGGCCTTATGGTATGTAAAATATTGAATTACGAAAGTATCATAAATAGTTTTAATGAAATTAATAATTCTCCATGAAAATTAAATCTCTATTTAAATCAAGTTCTTTAAGATCCATGGTTACCATCACAGTGAACCACAGAATGAGGATATTTAATGAATAATCTGTCACAAGAAGTGTATTTCAACATGCCTCAATTATTTGCTCATGCGGAATATGCGGATATGATTTTTGTTTATGGTTTTTGTAACGGAAATAGAAATTAAGCCAAAATGGAATACCATAGACGATTTCCCAACCGACGTCAATCAAATAAATGTACTTTCGGACGAGTATTCCATTATTCTAAAGAACATGGGCAATATCCTAGTAAGGCAGAGTACATTGATAGGCCTACTCAAAATGAAATTTCGATTCAAATTGTTGAACGGGTGGAGGAGGAACCGTCTATTAGTACTCGTCCAATTTGTACCGAATTAGGAATTTCGCAGAGCAAAGTGAGCAAGATTTTGAAGAAAGAACAATTCCATCCATACCACTACAAAAAGGTGCAAGAACTGTTGCCACAAGATCTGCCCCAACGATTACAATAATTTTGTCGCTGAGTTATTAGTCACCAACGAACTATTTTTCGTATTCTATTCAGTGACGAGGCTATGTTCACTAAGAATGGAATTTTTAATATCCACAATTCCCACGAATGGGCAAGAGACAATCCGCATTTGAAGAAGAGTCATAATACACAACACAGATTTTCTGCCAATATTAGTCTTGGAACAATAGACGGAAATTTAGTTGGCCCTCACATTTTTGCGGGAAGATTAAATGGTGAAATTTACCTAGATTTTTTGGAAAATATTTTACCAAATCTATTGGAAAATGTACATATCCGCTCTATGTACTTTCAGCATGACGGAGGACCACCTCACTTTGCATTGAATGTGAGAAATCACCTGGATCTAAGTTATCCGAATAGATGGATTGGTCGTGGAGGCCCTATTGCTTGGCCACAAAGATCGCCTGATTTGAACCCTTTAGACTATTTTGTGTGGGGATATCTGAAAACAAGAGTTTATAAGGTTGAAATTAGAAGTAGAGAACACCTAGTTGAAAGAATTTTCGAGGAGTGTAATATCTTGAAGCAAAATCAATCCCTCATTAGTAGGTCAATTGGAAATTCAATAAAAAGGTCTCGAACACGTATTCAAAAGAGGGGAAATCATTTCGAACATTCTATGTAAATTTTGTGTTAATCTTTAGTTTTGCCGTTCATGATATGTTTCGAATGTTTATTCTGTATAAGTTGTACATTTTTTGGTTTAAGTAGGTAGGTATGAAGATATTTTCTGGATTAAATGATTTTATACATCAGAATATGAGTGATTAAATATGAATTTCGAATTTGGAAGAACTACTTTAGGACTCAGGAAGAGCTTTGTATCATTGGCAGACACCGGTTTACATTATAGTTCAGAATATCCTCACTGCCTTGGAGCGAAATAACGATATTGTTCATCTTTGAAAAATTTTTCTAGGAAAACTGGATGTGTGCCAAAAAAACTAAAAACGCTCCAGTAATGTAAACTTATGATAGAATCTGAAGCATGTAGAAAATTTTTGAAAACGGAATGTACACGGTGTTTTTTCAACCTGTAAACTTAATGTGAACTTATCATAATTCCCACCCTGTTTTTTTGAGGAAGTGTTGGAATTATTGAAAGAAGGTAATCATATTGTTCTACACTGAAAATTTCATTGAAATTGATCTAACCATACCAAAGTTATAAATAAAAGAAAAATCGGTCGAATCGGACAAATCACCCTATAGACTCTCATTAAAGGCTCCCAACCATAAACAAAATATTGTTTCGAAACTGCCTTGACTAGTGTATACTTCACCTAAAATCTGACGGTCTCCTCCGGAATCACCCTGTATATGAACTCATATATCAAATAGTGTAGAACATTGGTTAAAAATGTCTCTCAATGTTGAACAGTGTCATGTTGTCAGCTACTCTGGAAAATCCAAGCAAATATATTTCGATTATGACATTATTGAGCGCAACGATTTGGGAGTAATTTTTCAACAGAGTTTGAAATTTAACACCTACTTTAAGTTCATCGCCAACATAGCAAGGATTTAGAATTTTTCACTACTATTTTACGTTATCAAACACTTGTACGACCTCACCTTGAATATGCTTCAGTGATATGAATGCCATTAACCATATGTCATGTCGACAGAATTGAAGAAGTTCAGAAAAAATGTAAACGCTTTTTACATCTGAAAAATATAATGAATACCCTTTCATGCAATTCTATATTTCTAGGTTGGATGCAGTAGATAACAATCGTAAAACTTTGAGAGGTTCTCTTTCGCAGGAAGGAGCAAACCGTAGTTTTGTTACCTTGGTAGATGTCTATACCTTTGATGAAAATTTACAAGATCTCGGACTTTCTCTCAAACAAATTTCGAAATTGATAGACAAATTTGGAGCTTCCTCTAGGGATGAGTATAACCGAATAAATCTAGGTTAGTTCATAGTTCAGGTAGAATAGATCGGTTATAGCCTGCAGACGACAAGCAGGCCGATATTAAACAGAAACTTTTAACAGAACTTTTTATGCTAGAATCAGATCTGGCTGATAAGCGTTTCTCTGATGAGCCCCCGGCTTCATCCACTCCAAAAATTCCATTATATAGTCCTAATACAGCGTCAGAAATTATGACATCCCATTTTTCAAAGAGAATCCCAGTGTATAAGTGGGGTATAAAGAAATTTTCCGGTAGGGAACCTTTGGTTTCATTTCTTGATTTGGTCGAGTCATTTAAAGTATCTCGAGGTTGTACTGACCAAGATTTATTCGAATCAGCCTCAGATTTGTTTCATATGGATGCATGGACCTGGTGGCACAATCATTATATTAGGAAGAGTTTCAAAGATTGGTCTGAACTGGTAACCGGTTTGAAACAGACCTTTTTACCTTCTAATTATGATCAAGTTCTAATGGATGAAATGAAATCTAGAAAACAACAATTAGGTGAATCTGTAGCTGTTTTTATTAGTTCTATAGAAGCGCAATTTAATAGACTAACAAACCGTCCTCCTGAACAACAAATTGTCTCTACTATTCGAACCAACTTACTGCCTGATTTTGTTAAAGCCTTGATTCTCCAAGATATCAATTCCATACCTCAGTTGGTTTCTCTGTGTAAGCGTATTGAGGATACTTTACCCTCTGAGTTGCCTCATAGATTCCCGAAGGGATTAAGTGTTTCTGAAGTGAAATCTAGTGTAATTTGTTGGAACTGTAAATCAACAGGACACAAATATTCGGTTTGTAGAAAACCTAGGGAAGTTTTTTGTTTTGGTTGTGGTTCTGAAGGGAAGACTAAACTTTCCTGTAAAAAGTGTCAAAAAAATGTGCAAGCTGGTGGATCTACGGCAGCAGACGGCCACCAGCAAGAATTAAGTCCAGTTCAGCCTGCCACAAAAGTTCAAAATTTAGGTCAAACCAGAAAGTCAACAAAAAATTAACATCTCTCGATAATAATCTTTTTGACCGTGAATCTTGGAGAGAATGGCTCGTTACTGATGAAAATTTTTATAATAACTCAAATAATGTTCCTAAAACACCTGAAGTTCTTAGATCGCAACCACAAAACCCCTTATCGAACACCAATTTCTCTACTCAACCCCTATTAAATAGACTTGCTCATGATAATCGACCTTACCTGAATGTATCTGTTGAGGGTGAACAAGTATCGGCTCTACTAGACAGTGGCAGTAACGTCTCAATTCTCGGCTCACCTTTTTTATATATCTTACAAAAGCTCAATCTTCCTATCGATTACGACGTCTCTGTTAGCTTAACAACGGCCGATAGTCATTTACAGAATACCCTGGGGTACGTTTTGTTACCGATTACCGCTCATGATACTCTGAAAACTCTAAAAGTGCTTGTAGTACTTTCTATCTCTCATGAGCTAATTTTGGGGATGGACTTTTTGAAACTTTTTAACATTAAAATCGACTTTTCTAAATTTATTTACGGTACATCTTTGTTTTCTTCAGCTGCCATCCATGCTATTCAGTCTTCAGATAATTTATCTGCAGTTCAACGAGACGAACTCAATGAGGTAATTGATTTGTTTAAGCTTATTGGCCCAGAACATAAGATTGGTAGAACTCATCTGCTTACTCACTCTATTAAAACTGAAGGCAGTCCTATAAGGCAAAGACAGTACCCATTATCTCCGGCAATGCAAACTGTTCTTAATAAGGAAATTGATGAGTTGATCAAACTCGATGTGATCAAACCGGTGACTGAATGTTCGCCTTGGTTGTCTCCCCTTATGGCTTGTTCAAAAGAAAATGGCAAGCATAGAGTAGTTTTTGATGGTAGGAAATTAAATTCTGTAACGGTCCAGGACAGCTATCCGATGCCTCTGATCGACACAATAATTAGTAAAATTAAAAATGCCTCCTTTTTAACTTCCATAGATTTGAAATCAGCTTTTTTTCAAATACCTTTAGACGAAGAATCCAAAATCAAAACAACTTTTTCAGTACAGGGTAGAGGTCTATTCTGTTTCAATGTTTTACCTTTCGGCTTGAACAATTCAGCTCAGGTAATGTGTAAGTTGATGGATATGGTCGTTGGTCCATCGTTGGAGCCTTACGTTTTTTATTATCTCGACGATATCATTATTGCAACGCCAGATTTCGATACGCACTTGACTATTTTAAGAAGACTTTATAAAACTTAAAGATGCCAATTTGACGGTTAACTTCGAGAAATGTATGTTTTGTCGTCCCTCTTTGAATTTTCTCGGTTTTGTAGTCGATGTGAAAGGTCTCAGAACGGATCCTGAGAAGGTCCGGTCAATTTTAGAATATCCTGTTCCCAAAAACACCACACAAATTAGACGTTTGTTGGATTAATCGGTTATTATAGACGGTTTCTGAAGGATTTTTCAACCATGTGTAATCCAATTTCTGACTTATTGAAAGGTCGAAAAAGGGTCAGAGTATTTCGTGGACGAGGGAAGCAGATCAGGCATTCTCTCAGATAAAATTGTCATTAACAACCACACCTATATTAGCTAGTCCTGATTTCACTAGAAGATTTTACTTGGCTTGTGATGCTTCAAATGTCGGAATCGGCGGAGTCCTTTTCAAGAACATGATGGTTTAGAACATCCTATTGCTTATTTCAGACGGACTTTGAATAAATGTCAAAGAAAATACTCGACCACAGAAAAGGAGTTACTTGCAGTGCCCCTGTCTATCGATCATTTCCGTCCGTACATTGAAGGTACCGAATTTACAGTGATAACGGACCACTCATCTCTCATTTGGCTCAGTACGATGAAAAATCCCTCACCTAGAATAGCCGGATTCTCTATCCCGGATTCCTGAGGCATTGGAGGCTGCAGTTTTGGACCTGTCTGTGCTCAAACCTGATGAATGGTACCGCAAGATGCTCTACAGAGTAACGTCTAAACCTTACCTTTATCCAGATTTTAAAGTTGACAATAATGTTTTATATAAGCATATCCTGTGTAAATCGATAATTCCTAATAGTTTATCTGAGTGGAAAATTGTTGTTCCCTCTGCGAATAGAGACCAAATTTTGAAAATGTACCATGATGATCCAATTGGAGGTCATTTGGGTGTATTCAAGACCTTTTCCCGAATTTCGCCTTTATACTATTGGCCAAAAATGCGTGAATCAATTTTAATTTATATTCAGAAGTGTAAAATTTGTGCTTCTTGCAAATCCAGCAATTTGCCTCAAGCAGGTCGAATAGGAAATTATCGCAATATCAATTTCCCATTTCAGTTGATTTCTGCAGATCTTTTAGGACCCTATCCCAGATCTAAGAGCGGTAATCAGTACGCCCTAGTTGTTACTGATTGGTTTACTAAATTTGTCTTGATACAACCCTTAAATCGAGCAACTTCCAAGGCTGTATGTAAGTTCATTGAAAACCAAGTTTTTTTATTATTTGGCGTGCCACAAATTATTGCTGTAGACAATGGAGTGCAATTCACGTCTAATGAATTCAAGGTACTTGTAAAAAAATACAATGTACAGAAGATCTGGTACAACGCTCGCTATTTTCCTCAAATTAATCCAACAGAAAGAGTAAACAAAACTATCACTACAGCAATTAGATCTTTCATTCATGAAAATCATAAAACATGGGACGAACACATCTTTGAAATAGCTCAGGCGATTAGATTGGCCAGGCACGAGGTTACAGATCTTTCACCATCATATCTCTGTTTTCTTAGAAATGTACCCACTGATGGTGCTTTCTACGGACAAATTGCGGAAAACGCGAATAATATTGTTTCTGTACAGAGGAGGTTGTTGGATCCTTTTTTGCAGGAAAAGTTACCTGATTTATATAAAGATGTACAGAAACGAATCTATCACGCTCACCAAGTGAATGCGCAACGCTACAATTTGAGGAGAAGAGATGTCAGATTTCATGTCGGCGATAGAGTCTGGAAGAAGAATTTCGTTCTTTCAGATGCGACCAATCAGTTTTCTGCTAAACTAGCACCCAAATTCGTTCCTTGCGTAATCAAAAAGGTTTTATCGCCCGTCATGTACAACTTGGAAGACCTGAATGGAGGTAATCTCGGTAATTTTCATGTCTCGCATATTAAACTCGATGTTACACAGGATAGTGCCGATGAATCGGATGGGGACACTGCGGATTGATGTAATATGTTTTAGGTACTCTACGACTTCTTTACCTATTTTATCGAATATCTTGTCTCTACTATAGTTATCTTTGCTCCCACGCTATATACCGTGCCTTACCTATTGGAGAATAGATACCTTAATTACCTTAAACTTAACTACCGTTACCCTAATTATCTTTACCTCAACTATCGTTATCTTAACTATTTTTGACTTTACTATCTTTACCTGATTATCTATGCACTACATCACATCAGGTGTCTTACCTTCGAAAAGGAGGACGTCATTATTAAAGGTCTGAGTACCTGTTAATTTGCTGAAGTTCATCGCTGTTATGCAATTCCCTATATAAATCAGAGCTTAACTGTTGATGTATTTTAGATATCGTGATTGTCAGATCTGGGGATCTTTAGGATTCCATAACCCTTCTTGCCTTGTTTTTTTTCTCTTTATATCTTTTTCTTAGAGATGAATCGTGATGTTCATCTTGCAAGTAACCCTTGCTGGCGCCCATTACCTTTTTCTTTTTAATCATTGGTCAATCCGTAGATGTTTACCCTATCTGCACAAATGCCTCAATACCTGGAAATTAGTATCCCGCACTCTTTTTCATTCATTTATCATTGGAATGATCTACTTAACGCGCCGAATCGATCGATATACTTCTCGCATGGTCGATGTTCTCGATCCAGTTTGGCTTTTCACTATCGAAAAGCTGCTGAAATAACACGTTTGAAGTGTTTTCGTAAATTTTATATGCAAATTTTGCCTGGCGGAAGAAATTTTCCGCCAAATCCGTCGGGCTATGGAATTTTGTCGTCGACCTATCAAGTACAAAATTCATTGAAGTTGAGAGCTTGTTGCCAACTTGCAGCAGTGGCGAACCGAACGTTTCTTTGACTGAAAAACCACCAGAGAAGATAATTACCGAACGTTTCTTTGACTGAAAAACCACCAGAGGAGATAATTTTCCTGGAATCTTAATATCCAGAGTGGAAACTAGCAAGATAAGTTCCAGTGAAGGGGATAGTGATTACCTGTGAAACATACATGACCGAACATTTTGTCAATTTCACTCAATTTTGACTGTACATTTGTAAATAACTGATATTTGTGAAAAGTGGAATAAATGACAACTGTTCTATTTCGAACTTTCATCGATTAGGGTAGAGGCATCAAATCATTTTACCTGCTCTCCAGCTAGCCGGCCAAAATTATTCTATCTATATAATTAAATAGTTTTCTTGGTTACAGTATTCAATCACTGAACAGAGCACGCTACACAGGGTCTTTCACGAGGAACCTCACCCATATTTATACGGGAAACTACTGAACGTATTTTCATGAAATTCAGCACTCATAAGTATTTCACGATGCTGATGAAATCTAAAATATTTTCAAGGCATGAGCACCTCCGGTTTTTTCGGAAATGACTTCCGTTTTTCAAATTAGAACACCATTTTTTTATTGCAAAAATTGATTCCTTAGAAAATTTCAAGTTATTTTGATGTAACATTTTTCAGTTTTGGTTGGAAAATTCTCTCTGAGCGGGAAAATTCGAAAAAAAATCGAAAATAGAGCTCCGCTGAAACAAGAATAACTTCGAGGTTTTTCGATGAAAAATTTTCATTATTGGGATTTTTCAAGATGTAAGATTGATGTATCCACTTAAAAATCGAAATCGCGATTCATGATACAGGAGGTGACAAAATCGCTTTCAAAGTTAGGGATGACAAAATCGTGAAAAATCTATTTTTTCAAATTAGAACCCCATTTTTTTATGGCAGATATTGAAACTACGTTAAAAAATAATGTGAATGCATGCATCACACCCTTGCCCTAAAGTGGATATTTTCTGAGTTATTCACAAAAAACTGTTTTTCGTCTTGAATTTTCAGCTATTTCTTTTCCCTTCACGCCAAAAAGATGAAATTTTCAGGAATTGTTATTCAAACCAAGCTGTAGATTTCTCACCCCTTCTTGAAACCGACTTCAAGTTACTATTAGGAGAACCATGGCAAACTCTCGCAGTTATAACTAGAGAAGATGCTCAAAGTTTTGACCCTTAATTTCTAGACATTTATTTATACGTCTCAGGAATGCTTCGTGCGTTGCTCTTCTTATTTCATCGGGAGGAAGAGATCTGCAAAAGTGTTTAAAAACCAAATTGAATTTGAAAACTATGAATCTAAAAATCTAAACAAACCTGAACGCATTTCTGACTCGTTCGATGCAGTCCTCTTTATCAGTCAGGGGAGTTGAGTAGACAATACTTTTTATCCTACCCCGAACATAATAGTCTAAAGGAGTTAAATCGGGAGAACGTGGTGGCCAAAGATGTGGACCATTGTTCGCCAACCATCGATCTTCAAATAGCCTGTATAGGATATTTGACACATTGAGTGAATTGTGTGGAGGCGCGCCATCTTGTTTATACCATAAGTCATTATGGTTCTGTACTAGTGGCTCAATTATTTGAGTTAAAATGTCAGAATATCTATCTCTTAAGGGAGAACATTCTTTAAATAATGCAAACATGTGTAGTGTTCTATCTTACCAGTTAAAGTCCCATCATAAAAGTGAACCTCGAGAATTGCATTATTTTTGATGGCCCAAAAAACATTGAAACTCCAGGTCTCTTGAAAGTTCCATTGTCTGAAGTGGTGGTTGTTCTCTTCATCCCAATAAACAAGGCATAAACTGTTATGCCTTGGCACGACAAGGGCCTTTGAAAAGCAAAAGAAAACGACAGAAAATCATCAATGAAATTCTGAAATAATATGAAAAATTACTCGAAAGAAAATGCGAATGCTGGAGTATCGACTTCTGCCTACCTGGTTTCACAGTACGGCTGAATGAACTTGTCCAGGCACTCACGGGCGAGAATAGTCACTTTTTCACTAGAGTTCGAATTTGTAGATTTAACGAGAAAGTTATTTATTTCCAAGAAAAGTGTTCTTGTACTTTATCGGATGAACGCCGGTTCAGTACTCTTTGTTCGACATAGGTCATATGCTCCAACATATGTTACGCGTTAATCGGAAAATGAGATGAACATATACAGAGTGTATTACCATTGAACCGAGCAAGCAACTTGGAAGAGAAATGAATGAAACTAACTAATTTAACTAATAATAAGTTACAGTAACATAACTGCCCACCTTAAATAGAATATTTTATGAAACAAAGCAAATACAAAATTGAAAAGATATCGAACATAAAGCAAAAAATATATACATATATATATATACATCAACATACGTCACAATTATTGAAGAGGCAATGGACATAATTTAACCACTGATCTCTGCAGTACACCTTGAGTAGTCCGAACAGTAGCTACTCTAGCTATTTTATCAGCACCAGGATGCAATTTCTCAATGCGTCCAAGTCGCCATCGCAATGGAGGGAGTTGATCATCTTTAATCAAGACTAGTGCACCTATTGAATAAGGAGGCGAGTCACTATTGAACCATTTTTTCGTTGTTGCAGTGTGTTCAGATATTCTAAATTCCATCTTTTCCAAAAATCCTGATAGATACGAGTTAAAAGCTGCCAACGCGATAATCGACCGATAGATAAGTGAGACAAATCTGGTTCAGGAATAGCAGTTAATGGAGCCAAAGTAAGAAAATGTCCTGGTGTCAGTGCAGATATGTCATTCGGATCATTACTAAGCGGACATAGAGGGCGAGAATTGAGCACAGATTCAATCTGTGTGAGGACTGTATAAAACTCCTCATATGTCAGTATCTGATGACCGATCACTCTCAACAAATGGGATTTGACAGATTTTATACCAGACTCCCAAAGACCCCCAAAATGAGGACTAGAAGGCGGATTGAAACTCCACTCTATTTTCTCTTCCAACACAGCGCCCTGCATATATCTCTAAAGCTCCCGATAAGCTCCCCTGAAATTTGTTCCACCATCACTAAAGATGTGGTTACATCTACCCCTTCGAGCAATAAAACGACGCAATGCAGCAAGAAAAGCATCGGAAGTTAAATCTGACACTAACTCCAAATGCAATGCCTTAGTTGTGAAACATACAAAGAGACATATATACGCCTTTAACGATCTGGAGCCACGAGATCTAGACATAGTTATGAAGTATGGGCCACCATAATCTACTCCGATGCACTGAAAGGGTTTGAGCTGATTGATTCTCAAGGGTGGCAAATTACCCATGAGAGGTTGAGACATTTTGGGATTGACTTTGAAACACGTGTTACAGCGAGAAATAACTTTGTTTATAGCTCGTCTGGCTGATAATATCCAGACCTGTTGAGACAGACGGAACTGTTAAGTCTGAGCGCCTGGATGCAGATATATTTTATGGAAATGCTGAATAAGGAGCTCAGTAAGACGATGAGATGAAGGAAGCAAAGCTGGGTGTTTGTGATCATAAGCCAGACCAGAAAAAAACAGACGACCGCCCACCCTGAGAACACCATCTTCTCCAATAAATGGATTCAATTTTCGAAGTGATTTAGATATGGGATTTCCCGAGATGAGATTATCGATTTGTTCCTTGAACACAACCCGTTGAACCTGTTTTATAATGAAGAAAAGTGCATCTTTGAGATCAACTGCGGAAAATCTATATATCCTAGGAGCTTTAGAGTTTTTCATGAAGTGAACAAATCTGAAAATGTAAGCTACCACCCTTTGAACCCTGGACAGAGATGAATACCTGGAGAGCAAATCATCAACAAACGCCGGAGAAATGAAAGCTGACAAAGAGAGATGACGTTCTTCTTTTTGCACAAGGTGAAGAGAATTTTCTATTTCATCATTTGCGAAGGTGAGATGTTTGGAACGAAGCCAGTCAGGGCCTGCCCACCACAAAGAGCAGTTCAACAGTTCGGTTGGCGTTAAGCCGTGTGAAGCACAATCAGCTGGGTTGTCTTTCGATTAGACATGATACCAATTCTCTGTTGAAACTAAGTCCTGAATTTGAGTTGTCCGATTGCTTACAAATGTCTTCCATCGATGAGGAGAAGACTTAATCCATGTTAGAGCTACCATAGAATCAGACCAAGCAAAAATGTTCATTGTAAAGGCTGACTGGTAAACAGAGGAAGCCATATTAATGAGCTTTGATAATAAGAGACAAGCACACAATTCCAGTCGTGGAAGTGAAATTCTCTTCACTGGGGAGATCTTTGATTTACCACATTCGAAAGAGGTGTCAATGGAGCCGTCAGAATTGAAAAACCCAAAATAGACCACGGCTGCGTAACCACGCTCACTACTATCTCCGAAACCATGAAGTTCGCAACGATAAAATGGTTTCGATGCAAGTTTCCGAGGTATCTTTAATTTACCCAATTCGGTTAATTCGGATTTACACTGATTCCAGCGACGGCTGACATCGTCTGGAAGTGTATCATCCCACTGCAACCCTAATGTCCAAAGATGCTGGATCAAATGCTTAGCAAGAAAAGTAAATGGAGAATGGAACCCTAAAGGGTCGACAATTCGAGAAAGTTCGGAAGGTATGGTACGTTTGGTACATACCTGCACAGTAGTTTCTGCAAGATAAGAAAATTCGTCCGACGAAGGAAAGTACCTCAAACCGAGAATTTTGACTATCGGATCTATATCAAAATCCAAAGAATGGTGATATTGATAATCCAGAGGTATGGTTGAGAGTAATTGAGAACTGTTACTACTCCATTTTCGGAGCTCAAAACCACCGCAATTCAATAGGGAAATCAATTTTTGCCCCTTCCAAATCATCACAACCTGTAACGACATCATCGACATAAATGTCTGTGAGCAAAATTTTGGACGCCTTTGGAAAACGAGCTCCCTCATCCTCGGCCAACTGTGTCAAAGTTCGAAGGGCAAGAAAAGGTGCCGGTGCGACTCCGTACGTAACGGTATTCAGCTGATATATTTTTTTAGGTTCCGATGGAGAAAACCGCCACAATATTCTTTGAAAGTTTCGATGTAAATTTTGAACCAATATTTGACGATACATTTGTTTGATATCAGCTGTGAAAACGAACCGATGAACACGAAAGTTCATCAAAATCACAATAATATCCTTTTGTAATTTAGGACCTATCAATAGAGCATCATTTAAAGATAAATGACCAGGTACATGAGCTGACGCATCGAAAACAACTCTCAACTTTGTGGATGGACTGTTTGGTTTGATTATACAATGGTGAGGGATATAGAAAGTATTTTCATAATCCGAACTCGTAAAAATCAATGACATATGATCTTTTTCTAAATATTCCTTCATGAAAGTAGAGTATTCCTTGTATATATTCTGGTTTTTAATAAGTTTACATTCAAGGGATAAAAAACGACGTAGTGCGAGAGAATATGTGTCACCGAATGAAAGTGTTGACTGATCAGGTTTAAATGGTAATGCCATAGTGTACCGTCCAGATGCATTTCTAGAATAGTTCTGAGTGTATAAGTTCTCACAAAATTGATCTTCTGGTGATACAATGACATTTTCTGAAACTTCTTCAAGTTCCCAGAATCTTTTCAACGAGGAATTCAAACCTGATTCAGATAATGACAAATGAAAATTGTTAACTGATATGTTAGGTGATTGAATCTTTCCCATGAAAACCCAACCAAATACTGTCTCAAGTGCTGTTGGTTCTAAACCGTTACCCTCGATACGACCCAGTCAAATTATTAAAGAGAATATATCCGCTCCCAGAAGAAGGTCTATTGATTTCGGAATAGAAAAGTTCGGATCTGCTAACTTCTTGTTATAGACACAATTCCAAAACGAATGATTTACGAAAGAACTCGGCATTTCCGAAAAAATCTTCGGAATCACGACGGCATCGAATGTAAAAGATGAATTTATTTGACCTGATGGACGAATAGTACATTCAGTGCTGTAATTAGCAGAAGATGTGCTTTCACAAATTCCATTTATCGAAAATGAAGCATCACAAATTTTCAAGCCTAATCTATTCACACACGATTGAGTTATAATATTTGTTTGAGAGCCTCCATCTAACAGAACTCGGACCTTTTGATATCTACCCCAAGCATCACGAATTTCGACCTCAGCGGTTGCTAAGAGAACGGTAGAATTTGAAGAAACAGTCGTTAAAACCTGAGCTGAGCCTGAATCCGATAACTTTGCAGCATTGAAATGAAACGTCTCTGTTGAAGAATCATTATCCGCATTATTGCGCATTGTCACACTACTTCAAGAAAAGAAGGAAGAAAATAATATTGTTTCGTCAAGTTACAAATAAATCGCTTCTTATTCTTGTTATGGTGGAAAACGTAGTGAAATGAATCTCAGGGTGGTGGGTAGAATGAAACTATCTAGTTGCTCTCTCTAATTATAATCTTGTCTTGTAGCTTTGTCAAATATCCTCTTAACGAGATAGGTCAGAACAACTGAAAATATTGGACTATATAAACTGACCGACAGATAGTACGAGTTTGGATTATTTATCGTAGACTGAATAAGCATAGGTTAATAAACGCTTAATGAAATTTATATCAACACAATTCATATGAACTCATTTGGCCAATTGTATCATAGACGTCTATAAGTACTTACAGTTCGGTTCCAAATGTGCAAATTAATATGATATAAAGAATAAGGAATCAAATTATTAGTGTTATGCTCGTACAGTGTTTTCCAAGCCCTCGTAGTGGGTATTGATGGTGATTCAGCAAGTTGTAGGATATTTTCCAGAGCAAAGACAAACGGGTTGTAGCAAAACCTTGTTATTAGGGTTGGTTGGTTGGTTGGTGGGCAGACTATGATGATCGACAGTGGGGACTGAGAAGTAGATCTACTTCCTCAAGTTGAACAGCTCACCGAAGAATCCAATAATAATGACTGAGTTGCAGGGATGGTGTCAGATAGGAGGAAATAAGAAGCCTAAAAACCAAGACAACAATTATCTTACTGAAAACCTTCCGTTTAGTCTCCTTCGACTTACCAAAGTTGGAGTGTGGCTTAATATAGAGATCTCCACCTTATGGAGTTATAACGAAGATTTATGTGAAAGTAGCTTTCAAATCCTCTCAAAGAGTAGTTTTGAATAAAATCAAATTATTCCCAAACTGTAAACTAAATTTCAAATAAATTCTTCTGTGATTAGATCCGCAAATTGCGTTAAGATTCGCCAAGAATAATCTATCGAAAGAAAATGGAAGATTCCAGAAGGAAAAACGATGCTTCTTATCTCTTATCTTTTTTTTGTTATAAGAATTTCTATTTTTTTGTATATTCAAATTTAGAATATTGGATTTTATAACATTGGCAACACTGATTTAATTTTAGGTTGGCATGAAAATTCAATGACAACGATATAGTCACTCAACCATAGAATACTTTTACTTGTTCTTTATCTTAACGAACTTTATGCCGTAACAGCATGTGTAACAGGGTATGATGCTTTCCGTGGCAAACACGACAATTTGACTTTGAAGAACAATTGTTAATCTTATGTCCAGAATGAAGGCAATTGATACACCAATTTTTATCCTTCTCAGTCTTGAACCGATCTTGAACAGTTTGTTCCAAAAATGATGGACATTTGTAAATATTATGAGCTAACTTGCAATAATTACAGGTTATATATTTGTGGAATGATTCAGTTTTCGTTTGAACGAGAATAGTCGAATTTCTTTTATTCATTGAGAGAGAAATAGATTTCAAAACTCGAGAATTCGAAACTGAATGAGATTTCGACGGAAGAGAAAGAGCTGCTGCCTCCAAGGCTATACACTGATTTGTCAGGAAATTTCGTAAATTGACAAACGACGGAATATCTGTTGAACATTCTTGTAATTCAAAACGTTTGATCGATGCTGAATCTAATTTCTGAATGAGAATGTGAAATAAAACAAAGTCCCACTGGTCAACGAGTAAACCTAAATTCCTTAATACCGATAAGTTTTCCGCAAAAACTTCTAGAATTCGCCTAAGGTCTTTAGCTGAATCACCCTGTAGCTTTGGAACATTACAGATTTCCTTCCAACATGTATTAGCGAGAAGTCTTTTATTGTGATATCTTTCCGCCAATGTCTGAAAAGCGCTTTCATAATTTTCAGCAGTCAATGGAAACCCTTTAACTAAACTTAAAGCATGAGAAGAAAGTGAACTAAGGAGGTAATAAACTTTTCTATCTGACTCAAATTAGAATTTTCATGTACCAAGCTTTGGAACATATCGAAAAGAGTAGGCCTCTCTTTATAATTCCCATTGAAAATGGGCAATACTATCTTTGGAAGTTTAACATTTGCCGAACTGATAGAGCAACTATTTTGGTTTTTTATTGGGTTGTTTACTACTGTAGTCGATTTGCTGGTTGGCGATTGATGAATTAAACTCAGATAACTTCAAGAATCGTATATTGGTATCATAAAACACATAACATAAGCGACTGATCGCGGCATAAACATAAGCATAAGTGACGTTAACCTCTAACCATTCGTACGCTTCGAGCGCAATCATAGAAAATACATAATAAGGTTAGGACCACAGACATTTTTCTTTTTTTTCGTCAACATAATATTACAAATGTTACAGTTCGGCCCACCTGACCCTCAATCGACCCGATTGAGTTATCATGCGAGAAATACATAAACATAAATTCGTACATAATGTGTATTACAATCTAAATAATAACAGAACAAACAATACAGGAACATAAGACAATAAAATGATTTTAATTATGAAAGTCAGAAGATATCAGACACAAAAATTAACAGTTTTGAAGCCACGGCTTCATATTTTCAGGGCTGCAAACGCCTTCAAAAGGTCTTTGTGTGACTTGAAAATTCTCAACATCTGTAAGTACGTATCTGTCGTTGTCTAGGACCTTTTTTACTTCGTAAGGTCCTCGATACTTTGGTAAGAGTTTCTTATTGACATTTGGAGTAACGTCCATATTCTTAATCATTACATAATCTCCAATGTTATATTTCCTAGGTTTATGATGTTTCTCGTCAAAATACTTCTTATTATAATTTTGAACTTTACTATTTTGGACACTGGCTCGGTCCCTTAATGTCTCTAAGTCTCCATCCTCTGTATCGTTGTCATCAAGAATTCCTCTTAAATGATCGTAAGGATCTTTTTGATGTACTCCGAATAAAAGTTTTGATGGAGAAGCATCGATGGATCTACAATAGGAGTTATTGATTGCGAATTCTACCTGATTTAAATAACTGTCCCATTTATTTTTCGTCGCGCATAATTTGGAAAGCATTGGCGTTAAATCCCTATTAATTCTCTCTCGATTTGACCGTTTGCCTTGGGTGTGTGTGTCGCTACTTTCACGTGAACAATATTATTGCGCTTCATGTACTCGTCAAATTCCTGCGAAGTAAATGCAGAACCACGATCTGATATTATTCTAACCGGCCTGCTGTAATTATTAAAATAAGTCTCTAATTTATGAATTACTTCTATAGTCTTAGTTGTTTTGACATCATACAGTTTGACAAATTTCGTAAAAGCGTCGATAATCTCGAAAATATAACGTTTTCCCAAAGGTGTCTTTTCCAACGGGCCATAATGATCAATATGTATCGTTTCGAATGGAACTTTTCCTTTTGGGATATTATGCAACTCTCCTTCGGTTTTACCAGAAACTGACGAATAGGTTACACATTTCAGACAATTCTGTACATAATCTTTAATCTTTTCTCTATACCTCGGGAACCAATATGTTCTTTCTAAATATTAAGAAGTTTTATCTACACCTATGTGACCTAACTGATCATGACAACTGAAAATTACTTTATTTTCCATATTCGATGGGACATAAAATAGAGTTTTCCCACGAATTCCACCTTTTTTGTAGACTAACCCATTGTGTAATTCGTAGCGTTTATCTTCGCTTGACAAAAGTTTATGCTTTATGGCTACAATAAGAGGATCCCGACTTTGAGCGATAGTGAGATTATCCTCCAATGTATTTTCCTCAATAATTAGAATTCCGGTAGCTCTACTTAAAGCGTCCACATGAGCCATACGTTTGCCGGCTCTATGTTCAATGATGTAATCATAATTTTGTAAAAACAATGCCCATCTTGCAATTCTTGGATTGATCTGCTGTTTACTGAGCGTCAATCGAAAACTATCGCAGTCTGTCACTATTTTGAATTTGATCCCGGCTAAATATACATGGAGTCGCTTTATTGCATAAATGGCACACAACGTCTCTAATTCAAAACTGTGATACTTTGCCTCCGTCGGTGTAGTGCGTTGACTAAAATAAAAATTGGTTTGAATTTACTACACTTCTGACGCTGCAACAAAACTGCACCGAAACCTGCTGCACTGGCATCGCAATGTAGCTCTGTTTCTGCGATAGGAGAATAAATTGACAATACAGGTGCTTTTGACATGATGTCCTTTAAATGTTCAAAAGAGTTCAGTTCTTCTCTTGAAATTTAAACTCGCTGCCTTTATGAATTAAATCATACAACGGTCTGGCAATATTAGAGAAGTCTTTAACAAATTTTCGAAAATAACTAGCTAGCCCTAAAAATCTATGAACTTCTTTTTGAGGTTTGTGGCACAGGATAATTGACAATTGCTTGGATATTTTCTTTACTTGGGCAGATACCGTTCTCATTTATAATATAACCTAAATATGTGATTTCTCGGAAAAAGAAGTAACATTTATCGATTCGTAGTTCAAGCTGATTTTGTCTCAACACAATAAAAACTTCATTAAAATCTCAAAATGTTCCTCAATGGTCTCTGTAGCAATCAAGATATCATCTATGTAAATTAAAATCTTGTTTCTTCGTATTAAGTCTTGAAATATCAAATTTGTAAACCTTTGAAAAACCTTGGGCGCATTTGTCAAACCAAAAGGCATTTTAACGTATTCAAACTGACCTAACGGGGTTACAAATGAAGTGTATTTAATAGAGTCTTCATCCATCTTAACTTGGTGAAAACCACTTTTTAAATCCATTAAAGAATAAAATTTCTTATCTTTCAAGCGATCCATGAGATCTTCAATAAAAGGCGTCGGATAATTGTCTCTAACGGTAACCCTATTCAACTCGCGATAATCAATACAAAGTCTAAGCTCAGAATTTTTCTTCCTTACCAATACTATTGGGGATGCATAAGGTGAATCACTTTTCCGTATTATACCCTCGCTTAGGAGATTATCTAGGATATCCTGCAACTTTGCTTTGTCTGTATAGGATATTCTTCTTGGGCGAAAACTTATTGGCTGCAAATTAGTGAGACTTAATTTCATCTTAAAATCATGTTCATTGCAATTAGAAAGAGGTCCATCAATATATTCTGACTGATACAATTTTTCAAAATTTTCCTGATATCACATGGCAAACCTGGGTCAATATTCAGTTCAGTGTTATTTGAAATAGGTTCAATCTCAATGTTGAGTAATTCTGTTGCAAAATTGTTGTTTAAAGCTTTTTGGTTGCTAAATGTGTTTTTTAAAATGACTAAATTATCTCCCATGAACACATTTACATCAGGAGAGGATATGAAATCCCTTCCCAATAAGCTAGGATATGACATACATGAATTTGGTACAACATAAAACTTCATTTCTACATTCACATTTGAAATGGAAATCATAGTCGAAAATGTGCCTAATATGTCAATTTTGTAACCACTAATACCCGTAAAATTAATATTGTCTCTATAGGGAAGGCACAATTCTTTCGGGACATATTCTACTTTGATCAGACTAATAGGACTTCCCGAATTCACAATGGAACTAATTGAATACTCACGAACCAAATTTTCCAATTCTACTTCATAGAAAATATTACACATATATGGTTGCTTCAGATCCATCAAACTGATGCTCGTTGTACTGTCTGGAGCTTGAACTGTTCTTCCTGCTGTTCCGTTCTTCTTAGGGCAGGACCTAACTACGTGTTCCAACGATCCACATTCAAAACAGCTTCCTCTTGGTCTTCTGGGTTGTCTGCACTCTTCAGCTAGATGACCTTCCTTATTGCAATTGAAGCATTTTGGTTTCCTTTGGGCGGTAGATGATGTGCTGCTATTGTTCCTTGTTTCATTCTGTCGATGGGTTTTGTGTGAACTCTGCGAACTAGATGTTCTCTCAGCTACATTTCTCATTGTTGCGAGTAGATCGTGCAAGGACCTAAAATTTTGCATCCTCGCCAAATTCTGCATCGTGGTGTCGTTGAATCCATCTATGATGTAATCAACCATTTCATCTTCAGGGACATTGGCATTATTACCCAAAATGATTTTATCGTGAAAGTATTCCGTGAATTTCTCGTTGCTGTTCCACTTCCGGTTCTCAAATTTACGTCTTAGAAATACTTTATCTTGCCTGCATACAAAGAGTCGTCTCATTTCGTCCTTGGGAGTTTCCCAATCCATTAGCACGTGGTCTACTTTGGAATAGTACCATTTTTTAGCGTTACCTTCCAATTTTCCAGCAGTTATCACATGCATTAATTTGTCAGGGACATCGTAAATATTCTGTACGGATTCTATTCTTTCTATCCATGATTCTACGTCTTGATCGCTGCTTCCATTAAATGTCGGTAGTAACGTGGAAATCTCAGAATTGCTTATAACTAGACGTGGTGCACTGACATTGGTGGTTTGTGTCCTTTCTTTATCATGCATAATCATGGCTTTTACCGTAGCGTGAACCAGGTCGTCCAAAGTTATATTGGCGGGTGCATCCATTGACGTTGTCTGATTATCCATTTTTTGGCAATCCTTGATTTCCTCGAAAGATACTGTGATAAAAGTCTCCAACCTCACACCTGATAACTGTAGTCGATTTGCTGGTTGGCGATTGATGAATTAAACTCAGATAACTTCAAGAATCGTATATTGGTATCATAAAACACATAACATAAGCTACTGATCGCGGCATAAACATAAGCATAAGTGACGTTAACCTCTAACCATTCGTACGCTTCGCGCGCAATCATAGAAAATACATAATAAGGTTAGGACCACAGACATTTTTCTTTTTTTTCGTCAACATAATATTACAAATGTTACACTACAGGAAATAAATTAACATAAGTCGTTCTGATGGTGTAATAATTATCCATAAAGGCTGTTCGAATAACCTTCTCAGTATTCAATTCCGGTTCTTCGGAAGATACAATCATAGAGACAATTGAAGTGTGTAAACTTTGAAATTCCACGAAAATAACCTCAAGTTTTTCAAATCTTAATTTGAATCTTACGTGAAGACTTTCATCAGTGACAGCGAATTGTGCCACATTCAGAATTTCCTCGAGATCATCAATAACCATCTGACGACGAGCTTTGAGTTGTTTCAATTTTGTCGTCATTATTATTATTCAAGGTATACTGCAGAAAACAATATGAATTTTGTTTTGAGTAATTTTGAAAAAAGAGTAAATAGACTAACCTATTGAAATGAACTAAGTTAATTGATAAAGTTAATAATTAAGATTGAATCTATTGAATTGAAAATCGAGTTGAAAATAATGAAATGATGAAAATAAACAAAAACAAGAATGTCTATCTTTGTTTATGTTTTGAATAAAGGTTATGAACATAGATCAGATAAACAAAGGAAGAGTTGTCTATGTAATGAAAATGAAAATGAATGTAATGAAAGCTAAATTCTATAACATGCGCAGAAATTTGTCCGAGATTAAAAAATTTATGAATGTGTTCGATATCTTGTCAAGTTTTTGAGGTTAGGTGAATATTGACCGATTGAAACAAATGGAAATGAAAAAACTAAATGAAAAAATTCCAAAATGCTTGATCGCAATAATTTTGAAAACGCGGTTCGAAAATATGCCGCTCAAGGAGGACCAAATGGCACGACAAGGGCCTTTGAAAAGCAAAAGAAAACGACAGAAAATCATCAATGAAATTCTGAAATAATATGAAAAATTACTCGAAAGAAAATGCGAATGCTGGAGTATCGACTTCTGCCTACCTGGTTTCACAGTACGGCTGAATGAACTTGTCCAGGCACTCACGGGCGAGAATAGTCACTTTTTCACTAGAGTTCGAATTTGTAGATTTAACGAGAAAGTTATTTATTTCCAAGAAAAGTGTTCTTGTACTTTATCGGATGAACGCCGGTTCAGTACTCTTTGTTCGTCATAGGTCATATGCTCCAACATATGTTACGCGTTAATCGGAAAATGAGATGAACATATACAGAGTGTATTACCATTGAACCGTGCAAGCAACTTGGAAGAGAAATGAATGAAACTAACTAATTTAACTAATAATAAGTTGCAGTAACATGCCTATTGAAAGAACCATTCTTTGTGAATTTAGATTTATCTGTTCAAATTATACAGTCCAAAAAGTTTTCATTTGCTTGAAATCGAATCATCATAGCTTCGCAAAACTCTGTTCTCCTGACGAAATCAGTTTCCTTCAAATGCTGTACCCTATTGAATTTATATGGGTGCATTTTATGTTTTTTAATATTCTCCAAACACTCGATTGAGATAATCCCAGAGCAATCTCGGCATCCTTGAAAGAATTTTGAGGATTCACACGAAAATATGCAAGAACTGTAATTTCGTTGTTCTCATCTTCTACTACACTTTTTTCTCTGTGTATAGTTTTCTTAACGAAAGATCCGACATTTCTCAAGTTTGTCATGGTTCTGTTAATGGTATCTCTCGTTGGTCTGGGTCGGTCAGGAAACCTCTCAATGAACAGTCGAATCGTTCTATCTACAACTTTATTACATTCTCCATGAAGTAGAATGAGATTTAAATAATCTTCATTGGTAAAATTAGGCATAATGATCGATTTTATAACTTAATACGAATTATCACTAAATCAATAGTAAACACAAAATGCTACTGAATAAAGAGGAATTTGGCAGACGTTAATTAATGATATCTATCATTAAAAAAAAAAGAATGTAAAACATGGTGAGTTTTTGCATATGGTTCATAAGGAATTATTTATTTATCACTGGAGAGAAAACCGATGGCCGATTAGTTGAAATAAAGAGGTTTCCGATACAAATTCGAATGCAAACTCGCCATCTATTTAGGAACAACCGTAACTTTTTTCTCTTGCATAATAGGGTAGTAAAATCTAAAACATGGCTTGAGTAACAGTTCCTGAAAATTTCATCTTTTTGGCGTGAAGGAAAAGAAATAGCTGAAAATTCAAGACGAAAAACAGTTTTTGTGAATAACTCAGAAAATATCCACTTTAGGGCAAGGGTGTGAGGCATACACTCACATTATTTTCCATCCAAAAACCTCAGAAGTTATTCTTGTTTCAGCGTATATGGGGATAAAATTGTATAATCTTCTCCCACTAAGTGTAAAAAGATATTCGATGTATAATTTATTTCAAAGGGCATTATTTGCATTTGTATTGAATTGTGAACCATATTCTTTCAGTGAATTTAAAGATTTTTGTAAGACACAATAAGGGCGAAATTTTGTTTCTTTATTCATTAATTATATGTGACTTGTTTCCATTTCATTGTTGTACTGTATAATGATGACTCTGGTAATAAACGGATATTATTACTAATATTATTATTATAAAAGAATGAAATTGACTTAAAATGGAAAAATTCTCCCTTATTCACCAAAGAAAACAGTATTTTCTAGAATAAATAAAGGTAGCATTGATACTTTCAAGAAGTGTAAGACTAATTGTTAATTTTAGATATTATATTTTTCTCTATCTTTATCTTTAATTGAACCGTGAGCATTTTCTTGCCTCAACTGCAGTGGGAAGACCTATCTTCTATTTTCTTTCTTCTCATTGTAATATCTTCTTCTTTTGTTTAAATTCCTTTTCCCTTCAAATATACTGCATCTATTCGAAACAGTGAACAGTTATACAGATATGCATGGTATATAACTCTTGTGTGGCTGTTTATTCGTATTGGATTAATGAAATCTTGTAACTTACAGATGCAGTTCTCTGATGTTCAATCAATTATCTTTCTTTATTTACCTCATGATTCACTGAATCACTGTCGACCAATTTTTGTTTTTACCGAAACGAAAAAAAAATTTATTTGTAATCAAAATTTTTTTTTTTGGGAGTAGGGATAGTGTAGTGTTCAACATGCTAATGTATTTTTGACTTTTTCGTTTCATTGACGAGACCAGTGAGTGAATGAATATGCGATAAAATGTTGGTACCAGTGTATCTGAGATGCTACCTTATGTGTCCGATCCTTGGAAGATTTGATGTCTTTCTCTCGTTGCGATTTCAATTGATTATAAATTTCGAATGGATATTTTATTAAATCTCTATTTTTGATTTCTCTGTACTTGCATTGAGAAAATGAGAACCCTCAACTAAGGGTTGTTGATTTTGTTTTGTTTTGAATGAATATTGCATAGAGTGAGTATAAATGTGAAATATATGCGATTTTTTCGCATGTATCGCCTTTTAGTGGTAGTTTATTAAGTTAGTTAGTGGAAATTCTTGAATGAATGAACCCGCATTTTCGTAATTAATCGTGATTAAAATGGCTCATCGTTTTGTTAAATTTATATTGTTTTTGTTCGCCTTATTCGAATATTCATTTTTTTTTCAATTTGCAGCAGGGTTTCCTATGCGAAAATGTATAGTTATCGAATATACTTTTGGAGAATTTTGCTGACATTCTAAGTCTCAATTAATTGGATAATTAAAACAAGGGGGTCACTAAAAACAAATCTTCAAGCAGACTACTGAACTGTATTCTAAATAGCAGACGAATAGCCGCCCGCAACTGCAAACAATAAAACAACCATATTAAAAGAAAATTATCTCTTGAACCTTGCAGTTCGACGGCTAGGTCAGAATACAAGCATTCCTCCTAATCAGAGGGTGGACTTTATCTAGCCACAAGCTTACCTCTTAATTGAGTGTAAATGGACTTCATCTGGAACAAAACAACCTGAATCAATATTAATATATTTTCCTGATACAGACTTTTAAGGCATTGGTGTTCCGGAAAGGTATTACTTCACCATTCTATAATTTCATTTAGTATATTCTAATATACACTTATCGGAATTGAAAATATAGAAAGTTTAATATTCAGGGACCTACTGACAATCCAAGGTGTTGAAAATTAATCTCAGTTAACTAGGAAATACAAAATACCATCAGATTATCAGAGAACAATTGCCATCAATCATAGTAGATTGCCCTGTCATATCCATAAACACCCAATTCAATCCCCCACAACTTCGCTTTTGTTCTCTTCATTTAACACAGGTTCATTTAGCGAAAAAGTCGCCTACAAAAAAAAAGATTTCATGGCAGGATATATCAAACATGAAAAGTTTAATCATTGCCTGCTGAAAATCAATTTGTCCATAAATGAAATCGATCCGTTGCTATCCTCAGGATGTTATTTCAACAATTTATTATGATTTCGAATTGCACGGGGAATTTATTAACTTAATTGAACACAGACAAAATACAAATATTTGACATTTTGTCAATGAGAATGCAGTATTCGAATGTATAATATTAACTGTTACTTAGATTAACATATAGTTGAACCCACTCTTCAAATTTTTGCTTCAATAATCATTCGAAATGAAATCGGTAGAATGGGTGTAAGAGAACAGGGTCTCTGTGCACGGTATCTTAAATTCTCAAAATACCAAAAAACGACAAAAATTTGTAGTGCGTAGAATTGTTTCTGCCAAAGAAAATTTCAATAGTTTTTATTCTTAAAGCACTTCATTGTATTTAAATTTAAAAATAGTGACAATAAAAGGAAATTAATTACATACAAGTATTCCATCATATAGCGTCTATAATTTTTTTATGTTGATAATACCAGTGAGAAAGATGTTGCAAGAACTTTTCGTTCAACGACAGTTTCCAATTCACTCTTTAATCTCGAAAAACAACTCAACTTATAAGATTGCGATTTTCGTCGAATAGATTCTCAAAAAAAATGTAGAAAAGCACCGATGTAATGTCATGAACTTTTCTGAGCTTGTTCAGATGCTCATCACAGCTGAAGTATTCGACGAATTTGTCCTAATAACGAACTTGACCAAGATATTGGGACAATTGATTTCTGTTGAAAATATGAAAGCACCAGTTCATCTCCTTTAAAAATAGGGAGTAGACTGTTACCGGGTATACCTACTCAAGTTTGCTAACGAATTCTTCAACATGAAGTCGAACCCAATCGATTGAGAGCAGTAATTTTCCAAAATTACTGACGTTTGATTAAACGATAGAACTCTGCTCTACTATGCAAATAAACTAGAAAGTTTGCGAAATCATGACTGCTCATGTCGTTATTCTATGCAACCACACCTATTACTTATCTCTGATGAAGAAAACCCATTAATTAATTGATAGTTGATGACGAGATATTGTTGATGATGGAGCTCGTGTTGAATGATTGTTTGGGCTATTACCATCATCTATTGTGGATGTAATATTTTCCGACGTTTCGATAGACATCTTCTATCTTTATCAAGGAGTAAAGTAAGAAACCTTTTGAAAATTATCAATTTTCAAAAAGTCAATATTGAAAGAAGTCATGAAAGAAAATGAACGATGTTATATACTCATCTGTGATATACTGATCTTTTTAAGTTGGATCGAACTATCGACGTCCAAACTTCTGGCAGATCTATAGATGGAGCACTTATGGAATCAGGTGTTATTTTCATAAATGCTGCTTCTTTGATTTTTCTTCTTGCAAGTTTTTCTTCTTTGGATATTATTGATGCTTCATCCCACTTTATACGATGATTCTCATCTACAGCATGTTGGACCAACCTGGATTTGTCGCTGTCTAGTACTCGTAGAAGCTTCTGATGTTATTTTATTCGTACATTCAGAGGGCGTTTAGTTTCTCCGATGTAAGATCTTCCGCACTCGCAAGGTAATTCATATATGCAGTTCTTTGTCCTTTGTGTCTCATTATTAGGTTTAACTTTTGTAAGTTTAGCTCTGATAGTGTCTTGGGTTTTGAATGCAGTCGTTATGTTCTATCTATTTCCAATTCTTCTCATTTTCTCCGACAAACCTTTTACTTAAGGAATTACGGTTTTAATGGTCTGATTTATATCTGTTGGTTCAGGTTGACTTCCTCTTGTTCGTCTAGCTTTTTCTAATATCTTTTTGGTGTAGCCATTGCTTCTAAGAGTTTTCGAGATGTTATTTATTTCTTCATTTTGGTCTTCTTCAGTGCAACAAATATTTATTGCTCTATCAAATAAACATTTTGCTACTCCCAATTTAATGTTTAGTTGGTGGTTTGAATCAAAATGTAGATATTGTCCTGTGTTCGTTGCCTTTTTATACACAGTGGTTCTTGGGATTCCATTTTGTTTATGTACGAGTACATCTAAGAATGGAAGTTGTCTGTCTTTCTCGATTTCAATTGTGAATTTAGTTGATTCCTCTTGATTGTTTAGATATTGAAGGAATCCATCTATAGTGTCTCTTCCATGTTGCCAAATAATGAAAGTATCATCTACATATCTTTTCCACAGTTTGGGTTTAAGTACATATTTTTCTAATGCCTTCTGTTCGAAAATTTCCATATATAAATCAGCTAAAATTGGTGATAGTGGTGAGCCCATGGCCATTCCAAATTCTTGTTGATAAAAGATGTCTTCAAATTGGAAATATGTTGTTTCAATACAAATAGAAAGCATTACATTACATCCACAATAGATGATGGTAATAGCCCAAACAATCATTAATTAATTGATGATGCAACTCGTAAGAAATAATTATTTGGACTTTATCCACCATCTCCTCTCTTCTTTCTAAAGTTTCTTCTATCGTTTTCAAGGCGATTAAGCTATTAAAGTACAAAATGTTGAATTTATTTCAATTTTCGTTTATTGTCAAGATTGACAGAAGTATTGAAACTAAATAAGTGATAACCTGGCTACTTTATCGAATGTTTTTTATGTCAGCATCTTTTCTTTGGATATTATGGTTTAATGATTACATTTTATCCTCTGATCCTTTTTCACATTATGTTGGAGTAACTTGTATCTATCGGTGTCCAGCACTCTAGAAATATTCCGTCATTCGCTTTTTCGAGGGTGTCTTTTGTTTCTCCGATTTAATATCTTACTCATTCGCATAGTATTTACATGCAATTTTTCATTCCTTGGTTTTCATTTCGAGGCTCAACTTTTGGAATCTAATAAAGCTGAACATTATCGTGACAAGGACAAATTGGCACTTTTAAGGAGATACGCGTTGACGAAACAAGTACTCTGAATCTATTAGGTTCAACTGAAATTGATTTATTGTAATGTGATGATACCGAATACGGATCTAGCTTGATCTGACAAAGAGTTTGAAGAAGCAATAGAAGCTGGCTGGCTAGCACCGATAAAGGACTTGAAGAATAGTACTTGTTATTTCTGTGATATTAACGAAAAACGTTACATTGGTGTCAGTGTAGAGAGCTTACCAAAATATAATGAAAACTACTCTAGAAAGTAGTCTGGAAAATGCTGAATGCCGAGGATGAGATCTCAAGATGAAAGAATTGTAGAGGCCAGTTGGACTTTTTCGAACACGACTCTTTTAGCGTTCTACAGGCGAATTTATTTGATGGTTTTTCGTTTTATTGACGAGACCTGTGAATGAATGAAGAATTTGGGAAACAAGGTTGGTATGAGAGTGTTATGTCCGATAGCTCAGTAATTTTGAGGGATAAGTAGACTGTATTTATTTTTGCGTTTGAAGCTGGTGCGAACGCGAAATATATAATATGAAACGAGAAAATTCATATAAAGAAATGCGGTCAACAATGATGACTTACCACAGCGGTGAACTACGATGATTTCCGGGCTCTGCTCCAATTATCAGCTCTTCACAGGGACCCCTTGCTGCGGGATTTCTAGTCCAGCTTTTGTTCAATTGCTGTGTTGAAAACATAATCAAAATGCGATGCGAAATTTCCAAATATGCGGGTGAAACCAAGCGTGTAATATATCCAAAAAACAAATCAAAATTAGCGTGATTTTATAAATAATTTCGATAAAAAACGTGATAGCGAGAGTTCTTCTATTCCAATTCGCGTTCTAGATGCGAAGTCACCAGTGTTGACTTATAAAATTAGCGCGAAATTCAAATATTTAGCGATCGCCTCAGCTTCAAATTCATGCTATAACAAAAGGACCGAACATTCTCCGGGCCGCGAAAAATGGCAAAATGTTACTTGAGCGGCACATAAAATTGATCCAAAGTGATGAGTAAAAACAAAAAAAGAAGAAGAAAATCGTGTCTCGTGACATGAAACAAATAATTGAATCATTTATACAAAATGATTAAGGGAACGAATATATAAAGGCGGTGAGTGCCCTTTCAAATAGGTAGAGGGCAAAGTTTAACGATTGGCCTCTTTAAGAAGCCATTGTTTGTCTTGACAGAAGCAATTCGACTACATTCGTCAGGTGCATTAGATAATGATGCAATCCTTCCTAAAACCCATTGACAGGGAGGAACTCTTTCGTCCTTAATGAGGACCAAATCTCCAATCTTTGGAGGGTTTTTATCAGAGGCAAACCATTTTGAACGTTGTTGCAAGGTGTGTAAGTATTCGCGATGTCAACGTTTCCAAAAATCTTGTTCCATGCGTTGAATAGTTTGCCATCGACTAAGGCGATTTAACGGAAGTTGGGTGACATTGGGATGGGGTAAGGCAGTCAGTGGTTCGAGGGTGAGAAAATGCCCAGGTGAGAGGGCGGACACGTCTTCAGGGTCCGAAGACATTGCTTCAAGGGGTCTAGAGTTCAAAATTGCTTCAATCGAACATAAGATGGTGTAAAATTCCTCGTAAGTTAAGATTTGGGAGCCCATAACACGAGTCAAATGGGACTCAACAGATTTGACCCCTGCCTCACACAGACCCCCCATATGTGGAGCTGAAGGAGGATTGAAGTGCCATTGGATTTGTTGGCGTTCAGCTGAATCCTTCATGTATTTAGCTAACTCACGACTTGCACCAACAAAATTGGTGCCACAATCTGAGTACAAGTCACTCACTCTACCTCGTCGAGCAATAAAGCGTTGGAGCGCAGATAAGAAGGTTTCTGTCGATAGGTCTGTGGCTAATTCTAAATGCAACGCCTTTGTTGCGAAACAAACAAATAAACGAACATAGGCCTTCATAGTTTTAACACCTCTATGGTGATTCAGAGTTATTGAGAATGGATCTGCGAAATCCACTCCGCTATGGCTGAACGGCTTCACCTGAGAAACCCGCGTCGAGGGAAGAGAACCCATAGGGGGTTGAAAGGATTTGGGTTTATTTTTGAAGCATACCAAACATTTGTTCAGTACAGAAGATATGGCGCCTCTAGCACTAAGAATCCAAAATCTCTGAGCTATTAGGAAGCGAAGAGTGCGAAGGCCAGCGTGTAAATATTTTTTATGATACAGTTCGATGATGAGCGATGTGAGACGACCTTTCTTGGGCAAAAGTAAGGGATGTCTGTAATCAAACGAAAGAGAACATGAATTAATCCTTCCTCCTCTTCTTAATAAACCCTTTTCATCTTGAAAGACATTCAGTTTTTTCATATATCGCGGGAATGACTTCCTCTTGAGTTCCGAAGAGAAGACCTGCTCTTGAGTGGATTTAACCAATAGAAGCAAAGCTTCATCCAATTCGCAAAGAGAAAGATATTCAGAGCGTTTTGTATGTCTATTTTTTGCGTTATTTACAAAGCGAAGAACGTATCCCAAAATCCTTTAAACTTTTGTCAAGGAAGAAAAGTTCTCGAGCAAAAGATTTACTAGGTTCGCGGGAGTTTCCTTCGAAATATTCGAACAAAAGTTATCGATTTCATTCATTCACATTTAAAATAGGATCCGTTAGCGTTATGACCAATGTTTGGGGTCCATCAAACCACAATGATTGAGAAGCGAATTCTGAAGGAAGCAAACCTCTGGAACCGGAATCCGCGGGGTTGTGTTGGGACTCAATATGATGCCATGAGGCGCTAGGAATTTTCTCTTGGATGTGAGCCACCCTATTGGAAACAAAAGTCGGCCAACGATGAGGTGACCCTTTGATCCAATCCAATGTGATTTGGGAATCGGTGAAGGCGAACTTGAAAAATATCTAAAAAATGTTCATTCGTCTTGTAAAGGTATAAAAGTCGCTCACTCCAATCATACTTATATAAAATTCCCTTACGTAAAGAACAATAAACTTAAATAAGAAAAATAAAAAACCGCCCACTACAATCCTACTCATATAAAAATCTTATACTCAAAAAATACACAGATGTGCATACACACATGTATCCAAACATACATACAATAAACATATAAGTGTCTTCAGCATCATCTCAATTCCACAGTACCGTGTATAATGTCCCTCGATTTTGACTCCATGAATGTCCTCAGTTGAATCCTGAATACAGATGGGGACCTTATATCTCTCACACTCCTAGGTAAGAAGTTGTAAAGCTTTGGGCCAAGGTATGTGTAGCTTTTTTGACCTATACTCTTAGTCATGAAGGGAGTCAAATATGTTTGATTTCGGTGTCTTGTATCATAGTTATGATCAGTTCTTTTGAGATTCGACCTATATTTATGCTGTCTTACATTACAATTGAAAAAGAAAAGTTGTCTTGGATCCATCATTTTCGCCTCGATAAGAAGTTCATCCGACGGATAATCACGAGTCTTCCTAAAGATTATTTTTATAATTTTCTTCTGAGTTATCACCAACTTATTAAGTATGGTTTTACCGACTCCACCCCAAGATAAAATACCATAGGTGATATGGGATTCTACCAGTGCGTAATATACTGTCTTCAATTGGTTTATATTCAATATATCACGGAGAATATTGACCTTATATACAGGGTGAGTCTTTGACCACTGCGTTAATTTTAACCATAGATTCTTGACGTCAAAAGAAACATTTTCTTCCTATAACATTTTTCCAAATTTGGCCCCGTTCAAAAGATATAGGGTGTTGAAATTTCATAAAAAAATTGCATTTTCACCTGTAATATTCAAACGACAATATCAATTGAAATGATCTCTTGTAGAAGGTTTTCGATAGCAGTCATGCATATTATGGCATCAATAGATTTATTCCATTTCTTGTGGGTTTCTCACTACTACTCTACAGATTGGTTAAATTGCATGAAAAACAAATATCGCTTGAACTAAAGGTCCGTATCTCGTACTTCCTGGAATCATTAGTCTTTTTCGCAGATAAAATCATTCCTCATCTTTCCTCCTAAATTGCACCATTCTTGAGATATTTGAAGTTGAAAGGAATTAAATCGATATAATTTTGTCCAAATTTTCTGATTTCCCCAAATCCAACTCTGAAATTATTCAATAACAAGATTTGTTCAATGTTGCCATATTTTATGTCTATATTAAATATTTCTTCAAAAGGATGGGGAAATCTCTTCCCTCTATGGTTCCACCACTAAAAACTAATTGATGAAATTAACCACTGAACAATTTTTGTCTTACATTCACCACAAAATCTAAATTGCCATTTGCTGTATTCATTGTTAGTGATGTCTAGCACCTTGTTTAATATTTAATCCAGAATAATATTCCATAATAAATAAAGAAAAAGTTTTCCATCGCTCTTCGGTATATTTTGACCTTTGAAATAGGTGAAGTATTTTCTGTCAGGACCTGTTAAATTGAAGACTTGTCTTTATGAAGAGCTGGTTTTTATATCTTCAGGCTTTCAGGGTTCATCAAATTATATCTATTCTAACATAGGAATGCTGCAAATTGAGCTCATATGAGTTTTAAAAACTTCGAACCCAGTCTCCTAGATTTGTTTTATACCTTTATTATCTTTATTTCATACACCGATTCAACCTTGTTCACAAACTTAAGAGATAATAGAATTTGACTTAGTTTTAATATTTCTGAATGTTTGTTATGATGCATGGTTAATTAAAATTCAATCAATATTGAAACTGGAAGATATAAGCTCATAAACAAGAAAGATTAGAATAGAATGCAATTTCTGACCATAATCATTTCATACTGAATTGAATAATTTAAAACTATCGATATTATCCCTAAAAATCTTTCCACTTTTTTTTTTTTTTGAAGATACAAATAACTTTTGACAGTTTCAAACAGAATCAAAACAACAAGGAACCACAGAATACTTTTTTTATTTGGAACTACCCACCACAGATACGTTATAATATTTTAATGTGATAATAATTTACTCTAATTATTCTGAGGAAAATTATAACTAAAGATCAATAATAGTTACAGATATTATCTTTCATTCAAAAAAACATTGCAAAGATTAATTTTTTATCTCCTGGGGTTCGGTGATAAATTAATATTCTATGGTAAGGTATTAAAATTTGACATAATCTATGAACAACCATTTTTCAATATTTATGTTCTTGTTTACGTTATTTACTCTGATTATAAAAATCAGTAATTATAGTCTAAACAGAATAGATTCATATTAATGATTTAACAAAAAATTTTTTATCAAAGAACACCTAGTTGATTTTTCAAAATCAAATTTAGGTATTTCTTCAAGAAAGTATAATTGCACACCTAAATCTGGAAATACTTGTAATCTATCCAGGTAAATTGTTATTGGGATTCAGTACAGAAAATACCTGTTCACTGGTCTCTGTCGAGGAGAAGAAACTTCAGAAATATCAGTGTTTGGAAAATCATAGATGATTTTTTCTGGTTTTGAGTGAAAAGAAAGCACAGTGACAACCTTTTGCATTGGAAGTTTCATAGAAATGATGGTTATCATGATTTGAAAATTTTAAGAAGAAAATTTCAAATGTATGATGATAACAACCAATAATTCTGAGGTTTTTTGGAATTTCTCACTAGAAAGGCATGGTTTATAATCTTGAAGTAGAAAGAAAATATAGTAGAACAACAAAAATCTATGTTTATGGTGTTGAATTTTTTTACCAGAAAATAAGTATTTTGTATCTTCCTTCTGGATATGGACCTCATCGGATGAAACATGAGTGAGTGAATCATTACTTAGAGGGAAAATAATGTTTTTAAACAATTCAGATTCAATAGTGAATGCTGTGGAAGGTATTTTTCATTCAAACTAAACTGGACTACAGAGGGGTATTTGCCCAATGTGAAAACTAAAAATGCTTATAACTTTTGAACGCAGCTGAATTTGGAAAAACCGTAATGGAAAAAGTGTTTCTTTTGATCTCAAGAACCTATGGTTAAAATTAACGCAGTGGTCAAAGACTCACCCTGTATAAGATGCTGAATTTTTTTACAATAAAATTAATATGTTCCTCCCATCTAAGATTGCAGTCAATGATTACTCCCAAGTATTTAATTTCCGTACATGATCTAATACTCAGCTGTCCATCTATGTGTAAACCATCGAAATCGGGGGAAGAAGCTTCATTCATATAAAATGGTAAATAAAAAGTTTTATCAAAATTTATTGTGAGGAGGTTATTCTCAAGCCATTCCTTGATAATCTTTAAATCAGCTTCAACCATCTCTTTTAAAGATGCCCAATTTTCCGAACAATAAAAAATCGCTGTGTCGTCAGCATATGTTGTAATCAACCCTCGACTATGGACATGAAATAAATCATTCAAATAGATGTTGAAGAGAATTGGTCCGAGAATTGTGCCTTGAGGTACACCATATTCTATCTGCTGGTATTCAATATTCTGACATATTGACCCAAATAATTGAGCAACTAGTACAGAATCATAATGACTTGTGGTATAAACAAGATGGCGCTCCTCCACACAATTCACTCAATGTGTCAAATATCCTATACAGGCTATTTGAATATAGATGGTTGGCGAACAATGGTCCACATCTTTGGCCACCACGTTCTCCCGATTAAACTCCTTTGGACTATTATGTTTGAGGTAGGATAAAAAATATTGTCTACTCAACTCCCCTGACTGATAAAGAGGACTGCATAGAACGAGTCAGAAATGCGTTCAGGTTTGAAACTCAATTTGGTTTTTAAACAATTTTGCAGATCTCTTCCTCCCGATGAAATAAGAAGAGCAAAGCACGAAGCATTCCTGAGACGTATAAATAAATGTCTAGAAATTAACGGTCAAAACTTTGAGCATCTTCTCTAGTTATAACTGCGAGAGTTTGCCAGAGAGTTTGAGAGAATTAAACGTAAATCTTCTTAGGAAATTTTCGTGAGGTATACCGCGCTTTGGATAAATACCGTCAATTTAGAAACATAGATACTTACTTCAGAAATCGCCTCTGTACATTCTCTAATCTACTGACATGTACACTATACCCAGGACTCCAAATTAGGCACCCGTACTCCAGCCTTGACCTCGTAAGTGCATTGAATAGTCTAAATAGCGTTCTGGTGTTCTGTAACCACTTTGAGGTCCTTAGGAAGAAGCCAAGTGTTTTGATGCTTCACGAGCTGATTGAATTTATATGAGGAACAAAACTAAGTCCGCGATCAAATAAGATTTTTTTTTTATTTGAGAAATATGTGCTTCGACCACTAGCGGTCATTAGCACATTCTTTTATCTACAAATGGGGTTCACATATGAAGTTATCAGATTTGATATGATATTACAATTGAATTATACACTTCAAGTCTGTATCTTATATTCTGTCGTAAGGTTCTATTTCTTTGAGATAGTTCAAAGTTTTTTCCAGTTCTTCAATATTATTTCCCAACGCAACTTCTATCCGATCACTCACTCCGCACTCATGACGTTTCGCTTGAAATTTTGGGCATTCTCTTATTAGGTGTCTCGCGTTTCACAGAGGTCGGACTGTGGAGGTTCTTCTCTCGAGATCAGGAAACCATGAGTGAATTTGGTGTGTCCTCTTCTAAGACGACTAACTTTAATTTGTTTTTTACGTCCACTTGGATAAGCTGATTTTTTTCAAAGGAGTTGGTTTAACGTTTTTGAGAAATGATGGATTTTCTGACCATGCTTTTTGCCATTCCTTTTCTATTTTTGTTTTGACCTGTAGATTAGCTTCTTCTCCAATGAACACTCTCCTAGTATGTTGGCTAGCAAGTGCTTCCTTTGCTGCTGCGTCTTCCATCTCATTTCCCTTTATTCCGGTATGAGAGGGTATGTATATGAAAATGACGGTGATATGTCGCTGTTGCATCAGGTAAAGTAGGTGCTGTATTTGTTGAACAATAGGATGCTGAGGGTATGTTTGTTCGATATTTTCAATTGTACTTAGGGAATCTGTACATATAACGAATAGGGATTGTTCACCTCTTGTATTGAGTATTTCTAAAAATGCGTGATGTACTGCCATTAATTCACCTGAGAAAACACTACCCTCCATCTACCCTCGAGGGCTTACCACTGCGAATCCAACTGTTTCTCCCCCATTGTTTGATGATGCATCAGTGTAATAGAATTGTGCGTTCATATATTCGTCTTTTACGCTCCTGAAGTGGTTATGGATGATTTGTGGATTTGTGTCGCTTTTACAGTATTTTGTAAGACTTGTATTACTATGTACTGTAGAGACGGGTGGTGTAAGGCTATTATTTGTTTGAAGCAGTTCGGGTATAATATACTGGATGTCTTTCAAGTAACAACCCAATCTACGATGAAAGGAGGGTCTTATATTTGGGCTTTTGTGATAGATGTCCTCGAAGTGTCTGGTGGAAACCAGTTCATTATTTAGGTTATTAGGGTTGGTGGTGTTCTTTATGGCATAGGTAATCGGTATTCAATAGGTAACTCTCCTAATAGACAGTATAGGCTCTTTATCGGAGTTGTACAAAATGTACCTGTGATCAATCATAGTGCTTTGGACTTTATTCGTTGTATGGCTTTAATGTTTGTTTTACTTGTATTGAAATAAGATAAGAAGCCATATTCCAATTTAGATTTTATGAGACTTTTGTAGATGGTCATGAGATTGGCTATGTCAGCTCCCCAAGTTTGGTGCGAAAGTACTCTTATAATATTCAAACCTTGTACACAGTTAATCTTTACTCTGTCGATGTGTTGTTTCCAAGTTAGTCTATCGTCAAAAATCATCCCTAGAAAGTTCACCCAGTTCTCTTGTTGTATTGTGTTACTTCCCAAAAACAGGTTTATTGGTTCTCTATTCCTACTTTTGGAGAACAGAACTGTTTTCGTCTTCTGAGCAGAAAAACTAAAACCTGTTAACGAACTCCACTTTTCTATCTCTCTTATAGTATACAAATAAGATTCCTAGGTCTTTAAATTCAACAATTACCAAGAACGCAACCACTAATGTTATGAAGGAAATATATTGTAGTTCTTTTACGACTGAAGGATATTCAGCTACATTTTTGAACGTTCAGGGGAAGTAAGATGTCCCTGCACCAACGGTGTAGCCTATCAATGTCACCCTGGAGGTCCCAACAATCCTCAACAAAGAGAATGCGACGATACAGTTTGAAGTCATCAACATAAAGAAGGAAGGAACAGGTCAGGTACCAACAGATATCATTGATGAAGATTAAGAAAAGGGGTCGCTCCAATATAGACCCCTGAGGGATACCTGAGGTAGCCTCAAAACCACCAGACCTATAACCAAAACACTGAACTTATTGATTTCTACAGGAAAGATGAAATCTAAAAATTTAGGTTTCTCTAATATTCCAAGGAGATCAAGTTGTAATCAGAAAGAATTGGGTGGAAACAAATTAGGTTACGAAATGTTATAGAAAATGTTATTAGAAATATTCCCAGAAATATTTTTAATACTTTATACCTCATAACATATCGGACATATTCAAATAAAATTTGTGATTATTGATATCATACATATTCTCAAATTCCATTATTGTAGCTTCCTTCCGTCAAAAGATGTGATTAATTTTTCAATTACTTGAGATGAAAGGGAAATGTCAGAGAGTTCCTCAGATATATCAATGCTCGATGCTGTCATTGCTACGTCTTCGATTGGCATGGGTGAGTTGAGGGAAAATTAATCGAAATATTTCATTTACAGTAAAATAATGTAAGCTGTCAAAATTTAGAACCGACGTGGGATTTTAGGTAAAGTTAATTTAAGCTTCAAACAAAACTCCGGGAAAACTATGAGTAGTTATTTTTAATTTGAGATATAAATTTATCATATTTGTAACACATGATTCGAGAGAACGGGAAATGACTCTAGAACAAGCGAGCAAAAGCTCCTGATCACATGTCAGTGCTGTTCTGATTGTTATTACTGGTTATTCTGATAAGTTCGTTCAGTGAATGTGATGGATCTTTGGCTTATTAAACATTGAAAGATCTCCAATTTCTAGGATATTCACACCATGTCACTCCGTAAATACTTGCTTAAATCACAAAGCTATCCAATTCAACGAAGGAAAACTTCAAGCACATATGTCATAATAAGAGGCTTACGGAAGCCGAAGTGGAATCGAAAGATTTATGTCAGATGCGTGTGCCATTCGAAGCTGGAAGTAGAACCATTTTTATTTTTTTTGTATTTATCCCAACAGTTTGAGTGGAGTTGAATGCTCAAATAAGTAAGATATAAGTTAGGTATTCTTAATGAAGTTCGGAACGCTCTTTTCAACCGACTTGAAAAATATTTTGCCAGAGCATTTGATCCATAGAATTAATTTATAAACAAATTGAAAATGTTATTGAACCATAGCATTTTTAGTTCTTGAAAATAGGATGACCAAAGCAGAGCCAGAATTTCCAAATGGGATTAGATTTTCCTTTCAGAATATGTCAGGGCAGGAAGCGAATTGAGGAGTTTTCCATTTACTATAGATTGTTTAAAATATAAGAATCAGAATCGAATTTTAATGAATCAAAAAATATAAAAAAGATTTTTTCAGGTCTTCATTGAACAAAACCAAAATATAGAATAAAAGAACCATTCGAATGAATATAGTTTGAAATAACAAAATTTAGTTCCAAGACCAGATGAGATCAAATATTCGGAAGATTTCATATAGCAGATAATATTTGAAAACGGAAAAAAACATTAATATGTAAATGAATTGACTTGAACTGAAGTGAAAAAAATTAAAAAGAAACACTGACTTGAAGTCAGGAGTCATTGCGCGCTTGTTCAAGTTTTCTCCCGTACTCTGGAACAGTGTGTTACTAGTACTAATACAATCGTAATCATGAACTAACAAGACTATATCTCAAATTTGAGAATACACAGTTTTCCCTAAGTTTAGTTCGGATTAATTTTCAAACTCTATATCCATCTGAAGTGTGGGAAAATGGTACGATTATTAGAAAATATGTTATCTGATAGAAGGTTTCGTGTTTTTATTGACAATAAGAGTAGCAATTTCAAAACATTGAAAAACGGTCTTCCTCAAGGATCAGTTTTAGCTCCTTTACTTTTTGATTTATATCTAAGTGATTAACCTACGACATCATCTCAGATATTTGTTTATGCTGACGACAATGCTACTGCTTACCAACATTCGGATTTCCATACTCTGGAAAACATACTGTCATCTGATTTGGAAATTTTAAAGAATTATTTTATTGAGTGGCGATTATGTCCAAATCCCAACAAAACAGAGGTATCTTGTTTCTATCTGAATAATCATGAAAAATATAGGAAATTAGCTGTAATTTTCAATGATTCTCCTATCGAACATAATTTCTATCCAAAATACTTAGGAGTTAAATTAGATTCATCTCTCAGTTACAAGGCTCATTTAAATGATCTTTGCCTAAAACTGAAAACTAGGAATAATATTGTTCAGAAATTAGCTGGATCATCTTGGGGTGCTGATGCTTCCACTCTTCGCACAGCATCTTTAGCTCTAGTTTTTTCTGTAGCTGAGTATCGTTGCTCCGTTTGGTTTAATAGTGCTCATACACAAAAAATTGATGCACAATTGAATACATCCATGAGAATAATTACAGGCACCATAAGATCTACACCGGTTCATTGGTTACCAGTTTTGTCTAATATTGTCCCTCCCCATATTCGCAGACAGACTGCAGCTCTGAATTCTTGGAACAAATATCATTCCTCTCCCAATTTATTCCCAAATATTTCATATTTTCCATAAAATAGAATTCCCAGATTGAAGTCACGTAAACCAATACGTTCTTCAATATCAACATAAGCGATGAAGAATTATGGAAGACTGAGTGGAACTCTTACGAAATGTTCAATGAGTATCTCATTTCTGATCCTTCTGAAAAAGTTTCTGGTTTTGATATTCCAAAAAAAAATTGGACAGTTCTTAATCGTTTGAGAACAGGTCATGGCCGTACCAATAGCATGCTATTTAGAGGAATTTAGTTTCTAGCGCAAGTTGTGAATGTCGAGAAGCAGAAGAAACAATACCTCATCTCATCAATAGTTGTCCCATATATAAATTTCAAGATGGTTTTAGGGCTATTCATGACGTTTCCGACTCTTTCTTGGCATGGGTTATAAATTTACTATATCATAATAATACGTATTTTTGTTATTCAGTTTTTTTTTCTGCTTTTGTCTTTTTATTTCCAGATTCGATGTGAGCAACCTGAAGAAGTCTCTGTCTCCATCAATAGAAGACCACTCTTGAGGAAAGAAGTCCCTAAAATATATTTCAGCTTATTATTGTATTTTCACACTTAGACGGGGAGTCAGGGTTTTTTTTACTGGGGTTTTTTCCCTAGGCTTTCAGGTCATACGCCGAATTGTATGACACCCCGTCACTAACCCCTGATCTATATGCTTTATTGTTTGCTAACTAAATATTGTCAGCCAAAAGTTCAAAAGAATATATATATAGTTCGGGGCTCAAATTCCCAATCAATAGTTGACACATCAATTCCATCGCTAATAGAAAGCTGTGGATAGTTTTTGTCAATTTGATATAAAAGTTATCCATTCATTATTCCACCATAAATGAACCATTTCGATTAATTTTCCGCTAATTGAAACAATAACGTCCGTACATGCACAAATTTTAGTTTTAATTCATCAGATATCACATGAGGTTGCAAGTATTATAAAAAAATTTTTGGGAATTTTTGATAAATCATCTAACGTGTCGATTTCTGCGTAGGTTTGCAACTCTATATTCGTTTCAACCTTTCAAATAACTTTTAATTCATAACTTGATCCGATGGATATTCCAGGGGATATAGAAGAAACCAAATTTCAGATGCTCATAACCCCTGAACCATTGGATGGATTTAGTTAACCTATTCTGAAAATATGAAAGCTCGTCTCATTCGGAAGATAGAGTATACGCCTGGTCGTACATAATTGAGTTTGACCCAGTATTTTTAATCAGAAAGTAAAACCCTACTGATCGAGACCATTTTCTGCAACGTGTATTAGACGATATTTTCTCTATTTCAGTCAAAAATTGTGAAAAATTTATTGGAATTCAACGAAAAATTCAGATTATACCTCCTAGTGCCTTTTGTATTTTATTTTCGCAGTTGTGGGACTGATACGAAAATTGACAGGTTAAGAATTTGAATAGTGCGTTCAAATATCTACATGGTTTGATATTGACAATTGACATGTATTGGACGCGTGTTGACATCCGAAAGGATAGGATGTCAGTGCTGTCAACCACAAAACGAAAAATCTAACTAAAAACAATGCTGTAATGAGTTCCTTACTGCACTGTTTTTAGTACTGTAATGAACTCATTACGACACTGAAATAGAGAAATGATGAACGGGGAATGGTCATTTCAGGAGAATGAGACGTTTCTTATTACTAATCCTTATTTCACATAATGAGTGGGAAGTTCTGTTTGAATATCTAACATCTCCAAGAGTTTCTCATTTAGATGACATACAAAGAAAAATTCATATGTAATTTTTTCACATTTTCAACGTGTCGTGTTATCAATCAAGATTTTTTTCTTTAAATCTCATGTACCTAATTATTGACATCATCATTCCTTTAAGATAATTTGGATCAGAAAATAGCGTATAAGCTATATAGTATGAGAGATGTTCAGTGTTAATAATAGTTATAAGTAGTAAAACAGCCACACAAAGAATACCTCATAAGTCAATCACTGTAGTCGCTTTCCAGTAACCTCTAAGGCACTCCGATCTGCACCAGCCCTTTGAAGTTAAGCACGTCCGGGGCACAGAACACATCTCTATAGAATGGTAACTGCCGTTAACTTTGGGCAGATCAAGGTGAGGGCTGATCTCACAGTGAAGCAAAGAGCTTATATGTCACAGCTACATCGGGAGCTGGAGAACAGAAAATCCAATGGTGAAGAAAATATAACAATCCGTTATATTATAGTTGAGGTACACCAAAAATTGTTTCCCTCTCTAAAAATCGTCGACCTCCTGCAAAAGAGCGAATGGAGCATTAGCGTCCGATCACCTGACAGTTTATTATCAGAATGTAAAAGGTTTGCGCACCAAGTTCTCCAATTTTATGCAAAATGTATGTGTCTCCACGTACGATATTATCCTGATAACTGAAACGTGGTTGGATGGCTCGGTTGTTGATTTGGAGCTTCAGCTGAGGGACTTTAATATTTTCAGGAATTATCGTTCTTCTTTAACAAGCGATAAGTTGAGGGATGGTGGCTGTCTGACTGCCGTGCGAAAAAGTTTATCTGTCCAATGCGTGACTCGGGTTCAAGTGTCCGTAGAAGATTTGTCAGAAGCGATTATTTAGATTATTTAGATAGAACATTACATTACATATAGATTGGAAGAAGGGGTACTATGAATAGCTTGCACGAAGTCCCGACCTTAATCCACTAGACTATTTTCTGTGGAATTATCTAAAGTCTAAGGTTTATGTTAATAGACCAAATAATTTACAAAAACTAGTTGCCGGAATAACTCACGAGATACAGAGAATTCCATCAGAAGTAATAGCTGATGTTACTAGAGAATTTAAAAACCGACTTCTTTATTGTCAAGAAGTAAACAGTCTTATTACACAACCAATAATAATCTATTTTTCATTTTGATAATATGAGCATTTGACAATAGGTACCAATCGACAAGTCCAGGCGTTTTTAGTAAATCGTCATTGCCAAAAAAGTCGCCGTGGACAAATAACATAATGTAACCTTAACTGAATAATTGTTGAAGCTGTAGCAAATGTAATTACTTCCATGCTGTTACTGAACAGCGCTTTCTAGAGGTAGGAGAGCGACAGCTCCTCAACTAACCATGGTCAATTCTTCATCGCGAGAATTCAGCTAAAGCAGCCGCTTCTTGTTTGTGACAGCTTATATACCTCCTCGAATGCCCGTGTCTCACTTGAAAATCACTGTGAGAACTTCGAAGCTGCGATATACAAGTTTAAACCGGACGGAGTAATCCTTATTGGTGACTATAATTTGCCTTACAGTGTGTGGTCCAACGACCAATCGAGTTTGTCTGTTCAGTAGGGTTTGTGTCAGCGTTCTCGGGTTTTGCTAAAGTTATTCGGTTTCTTAATCTTTACCAGAACAATTCTGTATTAAATATCTGGGGTAGAATGTAAGATTTAGTATTTTCAAGCTATGAATCACTGAAGGTCGATGCTGCGGTTGATATCCTGTCGGGGCAGCGCTGTTCATTGATGCTCCTACTAGTCAAAAGTTCAGGCAAATTCAAGAAATTATTACTTTCAATTTTATGGCCGCAGATTATGAAGGTCTGAATGAGCGTTTGTCGGACATAGATTAGACTCTCAGGTTGATGTTTTCTACACGAGATAAAATGATGCCATTGGAAGATTTGTTCCAAAAATTGCAATCAGACACTCAAATTTCTCGAGGTATTTTTCGAGAGAATTGAAAGATCTTGTTTTCAGAAAGAAGTTAGCACATATAAAATATGAGATTTCTAATACATGGGAGGAGGTCTCAGTGTAAAAATTTAACTAATGTTTGTTATAACAGTTTTATCAGGGAAACCGAAGAATCTATCAAAAGTGATCCTAAAATATTCTGGACTTTTGTGAATTCTAGGATAGGGATAATGGTCTACCCATTGTCATGTTGTACGAGGGTAGCGGATGTAGTACCGAGAGAGAGATAGCCGATGCTTTCGAGAGATTTTTTCAATCATTTCATAAATCGGACTATGACAACATCTCCTATGATGCCTCTGATAGTCTGTTTCGTGATGGTGGTGACACCATTTCTTTCTCGATTCATGTTGAGCAGGTGTTGCACGGTATCGAATCTCTCGATATAAATAAGGGTACTGGACCTGATAACTTTCCGGTTTCGTTTTTGAATAAATGCGAAGAATTCATTGCTCTCCCACTTCAAATCCTATTCAATAAGTCCTTAAATGATGGTGTTTTTCCGAGTACCTGGAAGACTGGGTGCATCAAGCGTATTTTTAATCAGGTTCCAAAGAGGACGTTTCCAATTACAGACCGATTACTGTGCTTAGAGTTATCCCCAAATTGTTTGAATCTATCATTCATGAGCAAGTGAAATCGAGAATTTATGAAGGGATCATTCCTAAGCAGCATGGATTTTTCCGGGGTAGAGGCGTTGAAATCATTCTTCTAGTTTTCACTCAGTATGTTCTTGAAGCTTTAGCAGATCACAAGCTAGTCGATGTTATTTACACTGATTTTGCTAAGGCCTTTGACAGTGTGTCTCATAAAATTCTGGGTATAAAGCTTGGGATGTTTGGTCTCCATGATAATCTTTGTCGGTGGTAGGTGTCTTATATTTCAGGCAGATACCAAACCGTTAAAATAGGTGAAACATCTTATACCGGTAACTTCGGGAGTTCCACAAGGTATCCATCTTGGTCCGATATCATTTTTTATTTTTATCAACGACTTAAGTCATGTTATTCGATTTGTTAAGTTCTTGGTGTTTGCGAATGATTTATAACTTTTCTTCTCATTAGTATCGTTATTCGATGTTGACCGGTTGAGATCGGATTTACAGGCGGTTGAGGAGTGGTGTCTTGCCAATTGCCTGACTATCAATATCAATAATTGTAAATTCATGACGATTTCCAGTCTGCAGCACCCTGTTAGGATCAATTATTGTATTGTTGGTAAGCCTATAGATAGAGTATTTGTTTACAAAGACCTGGGTGTTTCATATGACAGCACGTTGTCTTTTAAGGCACGTATTCGGGACGTTTCTGCGTAATCTCTCAGGACTTTTGGGTTCATAATAAGGAATACTAGGGACTTCAACATTGAGACTCTTCACCATTTTGACATCTCGTTGGTTAGACCAATGTTGGAGTTCTCCTATGTAGTGTGGTCTCCATACTTGTCGGTCGACGTTTCCTTCCTGGAGAGGGTCCAAAACAGATTTCTAAAGTATGTTGCTCTTAGAACGGGTACATTTTCAGTCTATACTTTCTCCGTCAGTCGAATGCGGGAACGCCTTGGACTATCCTCCTTGAGGATGAGAAGATTTCATGCGGATGTTATATTCATTGCTAAGCTCTTTCAGAGTCTTTTGTACTCCCTAGACTTGTTGTCACAATTCAACTTATATGTCCCAGCTCGACCCATCCGAAGGTTTGATTTATTTCGACTCGCCCAATCAAGAACCAATTATTGTTTTCATTCCCCGGTTTCGAGATTAATGCGAAACGCTAATGTCGTCAACTCATTGGGAGTTATAAGATTTGTTCACTGCTTTCAGCGACCTCCTGCGGCCGCGAAATGAACTAAACGCAGAAAGGTGAGACGTTTGAAATGGATATTGCAACTGTTACGAATATTTTGTAGATTAAACACAGTAATATATAGCTTAAAGAATCTTTCAAGTTATACATTACCATTGTATTCCAATAAGATATCTTATAATTATAATCTTAATAAGATATCATATTCATTAAATTTCTTGAAAATCATAATGTAATATGTATAATGGGTTTTAGGGATAAACACAAATAACAAATGTGGAAAAATAAGAATAGTATAAAAATTGTACAAAAAGCAACAATGGATGATGGAAATACCCGAAGTACCCATATATACAAAATAATAATTCTACTTTTGGGCATACTTATATTAAGTGTCTGTACCCTTCATAGTTGCATTAACTCGCTTACACCAAAAATAATTAGTACACTTTACAATGAATTTGCATTCAGTGTTTGATGACTCGGGATGCAATTCACAATTGATTGCCCCAAATTGACTTGTTCTAACGAATTTTCTTCGAGATTCAATGTTAGTTTATCAATGGGGTATAAGTATGGAATGAGGTAATACAAATGTGAAGAACACCGGGAAACTAGATAATAAAAAAAACTGCCAGGCGCCATCACAGCGGAATTTTCTGTAAATTTTCATGGCTGTTTACAATCTGAACATTTCAAAATTTGGAAGAGGCGTTTAACAAAATAACCACTGTATGTGACACACCCTTGATGATATCCTACTTAGAATCATACTGCAATGTGGAAGTAATAGACATCTCATTAATATGAGAATGCAAAACTTCTCATCCTTTGACATTTTTGCTAAAGTCTCATTCAAAGTATTGAATATTTGTGTATTTATAATTGATTTCATTGGTATTTCATTCAGGAGGTTTCTCAATGTTTTTCTGGATAGTAAAGTGAAAATTTTTGAAAGCAAATGATTCCTTTCTACTAGCCTCCAAGAGCGACAATGGTAAAACTTTGTCTTCCAGATTGAATCTTCGACCTGTTGGATAAGCATGCCGATTTCTTACTCTTGACATTATAAAATTGATATTTGGTTTAGAAACATAATTCAAAAGTTTATGGAAGTTCTCAGATGAATTAAGTATTTCAACATTTGCCAAACGTTCCTTGGAGAATGCCACTTGATTATGATGAAGCTTCCATCAAGAACGCGTAACCAATTGTAGCTTTTCTACTGGTCCACTTCTTCCATCATTAGCTTGGCCTGAAAAGTCTCGAATTACATGGCAGCTTCCTTTCCTCGGCAGCTACAGCCACGGCAGATGCGTCTTGAAATACATGTGAATCACTATCTGCACTGAACTCCTCCAATACTTTGACTCATGTCATAAGATCCTGTAATATATTATTAGATACTTTTACAATTACGATACCACATGTTCAAAATGATCAAAAACCTAACTTACCAGGAATAAATCATTGAGGAACAGCAGTCATCCAAAGACCTCTATAGCTTCTCAATTTCACCTCATCCGTGAAATGCCTGTCACAAACATAATAGTTTCGGATTTTTCAGACATTTTACCATCCTGAATGGTTGAGGTCCTCACTTGATGGAAAGCCATTTTCATTTAGTTTGAATATATACCGGTCCCCCCCTCTCCCATCTTGAGAAATATATAAGGAAGACTCAAAAATTTTTGGAGTAGTTTAACATCGAACTCGCCTGAAGAAGCCAAGAATTTGGCGAAACAATTGTTGCAAATGTAGTGTTACATAATGTTAAAACACAATAAATATGGAAATTTTATTAAATAAGTTTTTATTTAATCATATTCAAACTAAATTTTACCATCCAATGAAGGATTCTTAACTTTCTCTAGCCAAAGTTTGAATAATTCTGGCTCCTTATGCGCACTAAAAAAACGATGACGTTTACTAAATTTATCTTCACACTTTGGAACGCAACAAAGGCATTTTTCTTTAACTTCTTGAAAGAAATGTCGAAAAACTTGGAAAACTATATAAATATAGCAGTAAGAAACGAACCAGAGAAGATTATGAGCGGGGGTCCCGTCAGGGACCCGAAAAGCGAAGCTTTCCGAGAGGCCCGAAGGCCGATCAAGAGGCAATCTTAAAAAAAACGAAATGGCGTATCCTCTTCTAGGAGAAGTGACCCCGAAACCCGCTCGCCCGCTCTTAAAGTGCCCGAAATTTTCAAACGAAAATCGCGAAAATGACGTTTTTCGTCGAAATCGCCGAAAGCATCCTCGCGTTTGAAAGTTCTCCTCCGAAGCCGGACCGTCTCGCGGGACCAGGGCGGTCACTTTTTCGAGACGAAGAACGGCCTGGGTTCTCGCTACGAGCTGATCTCTGGAGGTTTCCGGGATGAGTACGAAAATTCCGTATGAAAATGAGCAATTTTTGGATTCGCCAACTCCGACAAACGTTAAAAACCCCGATGATGCTTTCGCTTCGCAGTGGCAGTAGAAGCACCTAAACGCCCTTTCAGCTGTAGAAAAAGAAACTTTAAGAAATTTCCAATCTCTGGAAACTATTTTTCTCATCGAAGTAGCGAGATGAGGCCGTGAATTCTTCATTCCAAATTCGGTAATTTTCACGATAATACGTGGTGAAATGTCACAGTTTCTGATACGATTCCGATAATAGCCGAAAGCGAGCTCCAATTTTGAAAATCCGGCATCAATTTTTCGCTCAATATTGTCGGTGGAAGATTCTTCACGCTTTCGTAGTGCTCGAATAAGAATCTACAGGAGATTCCGAATCTCTAGATTCGTTTCAAAATCGGCATTTTCAACTCGATTTCCGCGCGAATTCATTGCCCTCTCCGAGGTCCGATCCAAATTATGATACTCTATGTTAGAATCGGATCCACTTAGATTATTGAGGAGAAAATGGCGAAGCACTCTGTTCATGAATACACCTTCAGACCTTTTTCGAATAATTTTTATTTTACCTTTGTAAAATTGATGGAGTTGAAACGATATTCTTTGGGTTTATTTTTTATGGAAAAATTATTTTCGATTCATATACAGGGTGTTACATAGGAGCTTTATCGAATAATGTTTATACTACCTTTGTGGAATGCACCGATTGCGATCGACTGATATGCGGGCTGTGCACATTGGAAGCACTGACTTTCACCAGAGTCTTTTTTAGAGAGTTTTTCCGCCTGAATTTTTTTATGGAAATCAATTATATAATGGGTGTCCCATATGCATTTATCTTCAAGTTTTCATGTTTTTTCGCGTATGGGATCTAATTGCGATAAAATGTCATACAGGGTGTGCGATTTACAATGAATTTGCGATCATGTGATATACGGGGTGTGCAATCTACAAGTTATTTTGGTTTTTTTTGCGCAAATTCGAGTTTTCTGTGTTCCTTAGGGGTGTATTGGTTCTTTATTTGATAAAATATTTTCGATTCATATACAGGGTGTCAGATCTGAGTAGCGCTGACATTCACTCGAGTTTTTCTCAAGTTTTCGTGCTTCTCCGCGTAAGGGAGCTAAATTCAATGAAATGTCATACAGGGTGTGACATTAACAATGAATTCGCGATCGATTGATATACAGGGTGTGCAAGTTCTTTCGGTATTTTTTGCACGCTTTCGGTTTTTTGTGCTCCCTCGGGGTCTTTAGCTTTCCTTCGAGTTTTTTGTGCTCTTTCGGGGTTTTTTGGGTACCTTTGGATTTTTTTCGTTCTTTCGTGTTACTCCTTGTTCTTTCATGTTTTTTCGCTTTCGAGGGGGTTTTTTGCATTCCTTCTGGTTTTTTCGGGTTCCTTTGGGATTTTTGCAATCTTTCGTGGTTCTCCAAGTTCTTTCGTGTGTCTTTGGGTTCTTTCGTGTTTCATCGGGCCCTTTCGTGTTTTTTCGCGTTTCTTCGTGTTCCTTCCAGTTCCTTCATGTGTTTTCGCTTTCAACGGGTTTTTTGCATTTCTTTGGGTTTTTTTGGGTTCTTTCGGGCTTTTTGCGTTCTTTCGTGTTCGTTCGCCTTCTTCCGTGTCCCTTCGCGTTCTTTCAAGTTTCTTTGCTTTCAACGGGTTTCTTTGCAGTGTTTCTGTGCGTTTCATAGATCTATGAGCTTCACTGATTTATGGTCTTTATAGATCTATGGGCTAATTGAACTACTGGCTTATGGATCTACTGGACTATATTGATCTACGGACTCATTGATCTACAGGCTTATGTATCTACCCGCTTACTATCGATCTATGGTCTATATTGATCTATGGGCCTATTGAACTACTGGCTTATGGATCTACTGGCCTATGGATCTACGGGCCTATGGATCTACCCGCCTACTAGTAGAGAATAAAATAATATGATTCAGAACTATGCTGTCACTTGTAACCTCTTCAACTGAATGCAGGTGTGTAGGTACAAAGTGCATGAGTGAGTACATTTTGGTCATATATTTTTTTAAGGCACTCTTAACATCGATAGATCCATGAATAATAATAGGAAAACGCGCAGTGCCGTAACTATTTCATACTATTTCAATACTACTTCTAATCCTTTATTCCTCAATGGCATATAAAAATCATGCAACAAAGGAAAAACATCGAAGGTTTCAACCACCTCTCTTTCCGTGGGAGGTGATTTGATACGAAATAAGTTTAATTTATTTTGAAAGTTTTTATGCACAGATAATATTCTTCCATCTGCCATACATTTTCGTTGGTACAAAGGGGGAAAAAAAACTGAAAAAAAATTTATATGAAGAAATGTAAGGTGAAATTAATCACGATACTTTTTGTTTATTTGTACTAATTTTAATAGTCTTTTCGTGATTCTAGGTTCCTAGTCTAGTAAACATGCAATTTTGGCAACTCCTGAGAGTTCAGTATGAGCATTTGACAGGTGATGAAACGGAGCGACGTTCTGTTACGACGTTTTGCAATTGATGGCAATATCGTATTTTATTTGGGTGTACTCGGCTTGGACCCACTTATTTTGTCCTCGCTTATTTATTTCATATTATTCCAAATACGACTCGAACAAAAAGTGAATAGGTCTGGTCAAGGTTTGCACGAGACGAAGTGTTCACTTGAATCAATCACCGGACCGAATGCCCTCATCCACTTCATCCCAGACTGCATTCCTGGTTCCCTCTTTGGATGATCGTGCTCCATAGGTTCCCTCATTGAACGCACCATCGGCATTCAGTGCTAATTTCAAATGATCGGGAAATATTCCATGCTCGAATGAATTAATAATTATTCGTGAAAGAACTACCTTCATCTCATGTACACATTTTTTGGCGCTCTTGTTCACCCGAACAGAGTGCCTATCATTTTGCTCAAATGTCTGTAATTTTGGAATATCGAGCCGAAAATGATCTCAATCGATTGGGTTCGACTCCCTGATGAAGAATTCGTGGCGAAAGTTGAGTCTGTCCGGCCGTCCGTCCGGCCTCTCTAGCATTCAAAAGGAATCAGCTAGAGTTTTCATATTTTCAGAATAGGTTAATTGTCCAAATATCTCGGTCAAGTTCGTTATTGGGCCTAATCCGTCGGATGGTTCAGTAGTTATGAGCAATCTGAAGTTTCTTTCCTCAATAACTACTAGAATATCCATCCGATCAAATTGATACTTAAAATATTGTTGAGGGAGGCTGCAACAAAACAGCTCGGAAAATTTCGCAGAAATTGTCACGCTAGAAAATTTTTAAAAAATTCCCAAAAAAAAAATGTTTAATCCTCACTATCTCATAAGATATTTTTCGGATTTCAATAAAAATTCGTGAATATATTGAGGTGATCGATATCTTACTTAGTTTCAAATTTCATTGTCGTAGCTCTTTTCCATCTAAAGATATGATCATTTTTTTAATTTACTCAAGATAAAAAGAGAAATGACATACGTCCCGATGATTTTCTTTGAACGATGGCCATCACAGATCGATATTCGATTGACAAATGCCGGGCTCATCAGTCAGTGTCAGTTTAATCAAAATTTTTCATAACTGGAAATCATAGAGATTGAATTCAATCTCGGTGGCTGAAATAATATACGTTGTCAAAATTCAGGAAAGCACTGACATAAGTTTTTAGGAAAAGGGAATTATAGCTTCGAAAAAAACTTGGGGAACATTATGAGTAGTTATTTTTAATTTGAGATATAGGTTTGTTCATTCATTAGGCGTTCATATTTGCATCACATTATCCCATAGTACAGGAAAAGACTATTGTTCACGTGATTAGAGTGCTTATAGATTTGTTATGGTTTGAATATTTACTCGCAAGTAGCCCAACAAGAGCGCCAAAGCAATCTGACCTGACGTCATTGCTTTCTAAATTTTTATTATTTAAACCAGCACTTCTACGATAAATTGTATTTGTAACAAGGTTTTTAGTTACAGAAAAGTCTATTTTTGATGCAAAGTGATCTGAAATAGTCATTCTGAGCACCTCAGCCTGAACACTAAAATTAACAAATATATTGTCCAGGCAAGTACTGGACGATGTAGCAATCCTCTTTGGTTCATTAATTGTGGGAAACATTTGAAATAGGTTTATTAAAGTTGTGTTGATCAACATATCAACATTGAAATCCCCAGCTAATATGAAACTCTTATTTTCACCCCTCTTAGCACTTTTTCTAATTGAGCCAAAACACCTCATAGTTACTGCTCGTACTGCAAGGGCTGTACACTGATAGAACAACAAAACTTACGCCACCCAAGCACATTTCTGCTGCTGCACACTCCATCTGTTCAATTATTGAGAAATCTTCGAATTTTTTTCTTCTTCTATAGTATACTCCCTGATGAATATATATAAATCGCTGCACCCTGTTTACCCCTCGACCTACAAACGAATGAGACCAGATTGTAATCATTCAGCCTATTGATCAATTCATCTTCACTTTTCCAATGTTCTGTCTCACAGATTGCCCTGCACTTGGGCTGAGTTGAAAGAAAATGCTGGACAGAATCAATAGTGGTACCTATCGATTGTAAATTTTGATGTATTACCTCATGAATGTTATTATTATTCTTTTGTGCTCCAGCTGAGTGCTGTTGATTTCCTATAAAAAATGATTTGCAGGACTATTCTTTTTATAAACATGCATATTGAAGCGCTTTATGACCACATTCAGAGGCCAGGATTCAGGATTGTAAACCTCGTCCTTCTTCGTAAAAGGAACCTTCACTAGGAAACTCTTGAGAGTGACTCTTTTCTTCTCGAACATTAGCTTTTTAACTTCCACAACCTTATCCTTGAAGTTTTTTTTTGTTTGATGAAACTCTCTATCATGGGTTTGGTGACGTGATCCTTCATTCGACTTATAAAAAACCAAGCTTGCTTTTCCTGCCCTAATAAGGAATTTTCGTTCTCCTTAGTTTCACAAGCCCCAATTTAAATAGAAAGCCATATTTTTCATAATCATCATCCAATATATCGAATTTTTCTAAAGAATGTTTTATTTATTCACATGATAACAATCAAACAAATCGAATATATATAAATATAGAAATAATGTTGAATGATTGTTTGGGCTATTACCATCATCTATTGTGGATGTAATGTTTTCCGACGTTTCGATAGACATCTTCTATCTTTATCAAGGAGAAAAGTAAGAAACCTTTTGAAAATTATCAATTTTCAAAAAGTAATATTGACAGAAGTCAATTTTGAAAATTGATAATTTTCAAAAGGTTTCTTACTTTTCTCCTTGATAAAGATAGAAGATAGAAGATAGAAGACATCTTCTATCTTTATCAAGGAGAAAAGTAAGAAACCTTTGAAAATTATCAATTTTCAATAAGTAATATTGACAGAAGTCAATTTTGAAAATTGATAATTTTCAAAAGGTTTCTTACTTTTCTCCGTCGTTTCGATAGACATCTCCTATCTTTATCAAGGAGAAAAGTAAGAAACCTTTTGAAAATTATCAATTTTCAAAAAGTAATATTGACAGAAGTCAATTTTGAAAATTGATAATTTTCAAAAGGTTTCTTACTTTTCTCCTTGATAAAGATAGAAGATGTCTACCGAAACGTCGGAAAACATTACATCCACAATAGATGATGGTAATAGCCCAAACAATCATTGAACACGAGCTCCATCATCAACAATATCTCGTCATCAAATATAGAAATAATATTGCAACACGAAGATGCGTTTTTAAAGAAACTCAGGAAGAATTATTCCAATAAGCTTTATTGGTTACAACTGAATATCATCTATTAAATCCGCGCTTCACAATGGAAAACGAACTTAAATAATCTTTAACATGCTAAATTAGCAGTCAGTGGTCAGTTGCCGCATTCTTAGAAATAAAAGCTGTAATATTGGTGAACTGAGCTCATTCTCATTGTTGAAACTGTAATCTACAATTTTTCTAAATCTACAGATAAAGAGCTTGTACATAGTGAACATAGCAAAGGTAATTATTATCAAACACCTGATTAAAATGCATAAGTGAAGTGTAGAAATGTGATTTGGGTGCAAATCCTATTCATACAGTATCAAGTTTTCAAAATCTGTCTTGTTAAAAGGCTCTAAAGTTAATTTTTTGATTTCTGAAACATTTAAATTATTCAATTGAAGTACATGATATAAATGATCAAGTTTTGATGATTGAAATAATTTATGCCGTTAGATATTATACAGCCACTTTAAATTAATAATATTTTCTTCTATTCATGTTCAAACGATACATGTCCCGGGCAATTTTCATGTATAAGATCATTAAATAGTGATAAATATTGTCCGTTTGGTGAAATTAGTCTTTCATACTCGAAGTAGGTACAATTTTCTCGATCTTTAAGACACAAATTCACTCAAACATGAAGGTGATTTCACTAATTGGTTTTGTGAGGACATCATCCACTTCTCTACATTTTGACATTCTTCATAGATGGACTGTATTAATTCGTCTTCTTGAATGGGTAGATATATCGGTTGATCTATTATGTGGGTGTTCAGGAAGGGAACAAATTTGAGTTCGTAAGTGCTATAGGGAATACTGTTTACCAGAGCAAATTGAGTAAAAATCCTTCGAGATGTTGATGTACATTACTCAAGAATGCGTGAATTCATTCGTTAGGAGTTGCCCTCATAAAAAGCAAAGTTCACCCAACAAGGTGTAGAAATAGCAGGGTCAAAGTTGCCGATTTAGTTATTTCTGCATTGACTTCGTTTTTCATTGTAGTTAAAGTAACTGGCGATATTAGATTAAGATTATGATTGAAAGCAGCTATATTACTCGTAATTTGATAGATCGATTATGTTTGGATTTGTTTCATTATTTCTTTTCTCTGTGGAATAACAATGGGACCAGAGATAAATACGCGACCATTCTGTGATTGAAAAATGAAAATCACAGGCCTCATACATAAAAATGAAATATCTGTCGAGTTGTGACGTTACTCATATTACTTCTGAATACTCTATGTTCGGATGCCCATGACAATTATGCATTAAAATAGAAAGTAATCGTGCATTAAAATGGGTCATTAATGCATAATTTTGTGAACTTTAAACAGAGTAGTATACTTTCACTAGTTCTCTGATTTAAATTTCTGTATTGCTGTCTGGTTCAAGAAGTAAAAAAAGAAAATAGACTTTAAGAAATTGTTTCTGTCATCTAATATATAAAATTCTTCTGTCACGGGGTGCGTAATCGAACTCCTCCGAAACGGCTTGACCGATTTTGATGAAATTTTTTGTGCTTATCCGGTATCTGTGAGAATCGGCCAACATCTATTTTTCATCCCCCTAAATGTTAGGGGTAGTCTACCCCTAATTTCTTTTTTTTTAGTTTTTAGACAAAATTTTTAATTTCAATTTTTTTATGATACAACATACAAAAATACATACAATCCTCAATTTTCACCCTTGTACGATCAACCCTTATTTTTTAATAGCCATTTGAGTAATTTAATCATTTTTCCTCTCCGGTCGAAAACTGATCAATAGTTATTTAATTAGTTATCCCCGCCAGATGTCTACAGGTGTCATTTCTGACCGAGTAAACAGCACGGAGTAGGGATGAGAACGAAGCCGGTCTCCTTTTTTCTCACTCCCTACACAGTTGTCAGCCATCACAATGTATGTCATATCAATGTATGTCATGTCAATGAATGTCATGTTAATGAAATCATTTATTAACAGTTGATAAAGCTTATCAAATATAAACAAATTTTTTTAGCCGTACAGTCAGCAATGCCAAAAAAGCGCAAAGGGGCCAATTTGAGTCGTCGAACGAGCAGTTCCATAGCCGTGCGAGATTTAAGAGCACGAAGATCAAGCGAACAAATTCAAGAAGACAATGCAAATTTTCGTGCGAGAATGTCGCAGTTACGTGGACAACGATCACAAGAGGCACGAGATGAACAAAATCAACAAAGGCAACTAGAACGAAGACAAACTCGCAGACTCATAGCCGACAGACATAGAGGAATTGATCAATAACGCCAACAAGTTCATCGAGCATTTACGTCAAATTCATTTCTTCGACTTGCATTCCACTACGAGCCTGATGTTGAATATTATGCTCATTCCAAAGTGGTTATTGGTACTTTAGAGAAGGAATGACCGCATTGTCATGCACTTAAATTTGAAAATGAGCCACTTGGGATGTGTTGCTCATCAGGAAAAGTACAACTAACCGAAATTGAAACACCACCTGAGCCATTGCACGGTTTACTTATTGGTACTGATCCAGATTCTAGCCTGTCCCTGAAGTCAATTCGCACATTCAATTCATGTTTCCAAATGACATCGTTTGGAGCAACAGAAATAGTCAGCAATGTTGCAGCAAACGGTCAACAATTTAATTCTACGTTTAAAATCAAAGGTCAAGTTCATCACAAAGTGGGATCATTGCTGCCAATGCCAAACGAATCTCATGAATTTTTACAAATATACTTTATGGTAGGTAATTTTGTAATGTTGAAATGAAATGAAACATCCACTCGTACTTCTTAACGCAGACTCACTGACTGTTTATTCAGTAAGAGAACATAGACAACTGAAATATATAATCATGGTTGCCAACTCAAGTTATATGCAATGCTACCAACAATATTGAATATTATGGGCTTATTTTTAACACACCTACTAGCACAAAATATTCTATATTTTAACAATCCCTAGTAGATTCACAAACTTATAATGTTTCTCAGAGCACAAACTTTTAGTAAGAATATCAGCAGGCATATCAGCTGTCTGCAAATATTCAATTTTAATCAAATCATCATTAATAGCTTCTCTAATTAAGTGATACCGTATATCGATATGTTTTGATCTCTTATGAAAAGTTGGATTTACAGCCAACCTCTGTGCACTCTGATTATCGTTAAACAAAATTACAGGATCACAACTACCAAATAATTCGATACAAAGATTTCTACAATACAATGCCTCTTTAGCAGCTTCCGAGACTGCCATGTATTCGGCTTCCGTGCTTGAAAGTGCAACGGTTCTCTGCTTCCTACTCTCCCAAGATATAGAAGAACCGGAAAGTTTCAAACAAAATCCCGTAAATGACCTTCTATCATTCCTATCACTAGCCCAATCGGCATCAACAAATCCTTGCAGTCCAAAGATATCTTTATAAAACTTTAAACCAAAGGTTTTAGTTTCCTGTAAATATCTAAGTACCCGTTTAGCTTGCCTCCAATGAGACTCATCATAGCATGAATTGAACTGACTCAAATAACTTACAGTATGCATTAAATCAGGTCTGGTCAACACAGCTAAATACATTAGACTACCTATCAATTGTTGATACGGAATATCTGTTTTACAAACTTCTGCCCTTTCAAGATTTATGTTGGGTTCCATAGGAGTTTTAATTCCTTTACAGTTTAACATATTGAACCTTTTCAAAATTTGGGTTACATACTGTTCTTGGTCTAATGTTATAACATTATTTACCCTATCATTATCTATTCTCATGCCAAGACAATTTTTATACGACCTAAATCCTTAATTTCAAAAATAGAATTCAATTCTTCTTTCAATTGTACAACTTCAACAGTGTTGTTTGAAAAAACAAAAAATCATCCACATACAAAGTTACAATTGTATGAAAATTTCCATTACGTTTAGTAAATAGACATGGTTCTAACTTGGATTTGCAAAAGCCTAATTTTTTCAGAAAAACATCTACTCTTTCATACCAAGCTCTTGAAGCTTGCTTGAGGCCATATATTGCCCTGTTCAATTTCAATACTTTATTTTTACTATTATTTATCTTTAAACCTTCAGGTAAAGCCATAAATACTTTTTCTCGTAAAAACCATTTAAAAAGCTGTTTTTATATCTAAATGTGTAATATCCAAATTTAATTTAATTGACAGAGCAATCAACAGTCTCAGAGTGGAAAATCTGACAACTGGTGAAAAGGTTTCGTGAAAATCCACACCAGGTTCCTGCGTGAAACCTTTAGCCACTAGACGAGCTCTATACCGCACATTATTTTCAAAATCGAACTTGCGCTTGAACACCCACTTACACTGCACAATTCGTCCACAATCTGGAACATCCACAAGTTCCCAGGCATCATTGGCTTCAAAGGATTGTACTTCCTCTTCCATTGCGTGCATCCATTTATCTCTGTCTAGCCTCGACAATGCCTCCTGGACTGTAGTTGGATCACTCTCTAGATTATCTTCATCTCCTAAACTCAGGTATGTGACAAAGTCTTTAAAGAGTTTAGTTTTTGGAGCCCTATTTGATCTCCTGAGTGTTCCTGGATTTTCCTCATTTTCAACAGCAAATTCATCATCATTTTGGGGAATATTTGTTTCATTCGGATTTTCAATGTGGTCTGAAACTGAATTTTCCGTTGATAAATTTTTCAATTTTTCATCAGCTTCACAAATGAATTCATTGTTTGGTTCTTTTTCAGACATCACATATATGCTTTCAAGGTTATCTTTTGGATTTTCTATTATTATGACATCCCTGCTCGTGGTTACCAATTTTTTCTTGACATTATAGACTCTATAGCCTTTGGTATTGTCACTGTAACCAACAAGAATTTGTTTCTCGGCTTTCTTGTCCCATTTTAACCGCTTCTCCTTCGGTACATGGACCATGACTGTGCTACCAAAAATTCTAATATTACTAAGATTTGGTTTCTCACCTGTCCACATTTCATATGGAGTTTTGTCCAGATCGGCTGTAGGGGACTTATTGCGTAGATATACTGCTGTGTTCACAGCTTCTGCCCAAAAACATTTTTCTAGATTACCTTCAAACAGCAAACATTTGGCCTTTTCCACAATTGTTCGATTCAATCTCTCTGCCATGCCATTTTGTTCGGGACTGTATGGATTTGTCAGCTGGTGTATAATGCCTTCAGTTTTGAGAAAATTTTCAAATTCTTTGCTGCAAAATCCACCTCCATTATCATATCTAAGTGTTTTAATTTTTTGACCTTTGTGGTTCTCAACAAGGCTTTTAAAATTTTTGAAATGTTGAAAAACCTCATCTTTCGTCTTAAGGAAGTAAACAAACACCATTTTACTGAAATCGTCCTGAAAAGTCAAAAAATATTTTGATCCACCAATAGATCTGTTTTCCATGGGACCACACACATCAGAATGAATGACATCTAAGAAATTTCTTGCTCTAGAACCTCTAATCGGAAATGGAAATCTGGATTGCTTACCCTCACAGCACACCATGCAGTTTTGCCTTGTGATTTTTGCAATACCTGGGTAGTTTAATCCTTTCACCATACCATTCTTCATTTTGTTGAGATAATCAGTATTGATGTGGCCTAGTCTTCTATGCCAGAGATCAGCTGATTCTGTTGTACTCAGCAAGCATTTCCCTAAGCCTAAACTAACAATGTTAAGTTTATAAACACCATCGTTCAGATCAGCTGTTGCTACAAGTTCACTTTGTTTATTGTAGATCTTACAACAGTTTGATTCAAATGATACTCTATTTCCATTGTTGATTAATTGACTCACCGATAATAAGTTTGTGGTCAAATCTGGAACGCATAGCACATTCTTTACAGTTATTTCATAAAAATCATTTTTCACTGCTGTCTTCAACATCAAATCACCTGAATGAGTGACTGGAACTTTAGTTTGATTTGCTACCATTATTTCTTGATTGCATACCTGTATAGTATTCTTTAAAATATTTTTATTGGCTGTCATATGCATACTTGCACCAGAATCCACATACCAGTCATCCATTTTAAAACTTCCACTCAGAAAAACGGCACTAAAAGCATTGCTTGATTTGCTTTTATTGTTTTCTAAATCTGAATTCGAAGTATTCGGACATTTGTTTTTGTAGTGTCCGGACTGTTTACATCTGTAGCATTTGACATCTTTCAAATCCTTTTTCTTGCCACCTTGTCTGCTTGTTTTATTCCCACAGAAACTTCTCGAGGCAAATGCACTACCAGTGTTACCAACATCACTTTCCATATCCAGAAGTTTCGCTTTTATTGAATCTGTGGATATTGTGATACCTGAATGTTCTATCGCCATGATCATTGGGGAAAACTTCTCATTCAAACCAGCCAGCATTAACGATCCAATCCATTCATCATCTATGTTAAATCCCGTACCTCGTAACTTCTGTCCTGTTTCCACAATTTGGTTCACATAACTCGCCATTGAGTCACAATTTTCTAACCGGGTGGAAATCAAAGTTCTGAGTAAACTGATTTTTCTGGTGAATCCTGAATCGTCGTATAATGACTTCAATTTGGACCATAATTCTTTTGTCGTTTTCGCGTCCTTTATATGAATATATAAGGATGCATCAATCGTCAAGATGATTTTCGCTTAAGCAATGGCGTCCGTCTCGTAGACCACTTGCGACACACATTTCCAAAGTCCTTCAAGAATTAAGAAGTTCTCAACCGCGAATGCCCAATCTGAATAGTTTTCACGTCCCTTGAGCTTCGGTACATTCATTATATAGTTACTAGCCATACTTGCGTTACACAAAGAAGTTTTTACTGTTTCACTATCATGTGGCACGATACTGGGTCATAACCTTTTGTAATGTTGAAATGAAATGAAACATCCACTCGTACTTCTTAACGCAGACTCACTGACTGTTTATTCAGTAAGAGAACATAGACAACTGAAATATATAATCATGGTTGCCAACTCAAGTTATATGCAATGCTACCAACAATATTGAATATTATGGGCTTATTTTTAACAGGTAATTATTTTATTTGCCTATAAAAATGTTTCCTAGAAATAACATACATGGCAAAACAACGTTTGACGGGTCAGCTAGTAAAAGTATAAATATAATGCATTTCATGCTTAAATTGATATATTTGTCTCTAATATTCTAATTTATTCTTTTAATTTATTTTTCATAATTTGATGAGTTATTTTTTTAAAGGCTTAATTGGTGGTAGCAGGATCAAAGAAACGGGAAAATGAAAACTATGTCAGTTCGCCGACGTTTCGGAAATATATTTTTCCATCTTCAGGGCTAGACTAAACAATTGTATCCTCCCATTATCCTCTATATAAATACTACAGTTTTACAAATCTCAGGTAGGTATGTATTTTTCATGGAAGAAATTATCAGACCGCAATGAAAATAAACAAAATGGTAACATTGTGACATACGTCGACACACGAAGGTGGAACCAATATAAAAGCTCTCGATTTCTCAGATGAAAATGAAAATAATAATTTCTTCCATGTAAAATACATACCTGAGATTTGTAAACTGTATTATTTATATAGAGGATAATGGGAGGATACAACAGTTTAGTCTAGCCCTGAAGATGGAAAAATATATTTCCGAATCGTCGGCGAACTGACATAGTTTTCATTTTCCCGTTTCTTTGATCCTGCTACCACCAATTAAGCCTTTAGAAATATAATTTTGGATCACCAATTTGAATTTTTGATAAGTTATTGTTGGTTCGTTTATTCTTCCCCTCGATATTGAAATTTTTGTAAATTGACTATATACTGCATTATATATATTTCCAAAGTTTATTTTTTGTTTATTTCCTTTCATCCTCTAAAGATTAGTATGTTCTTTGATTTAAAGGGCAGATATATTTGAAATGACCATAATTCTTTTAATCTGCTGCAAATTGTCACAATTTTCTGATCAAATGATATTTTTTTATTGAAATTGTGACAATCTACAGCAGATTGAAATAATGGTCATTTCAAAAGTATTTGTTTACAAATCCAATAAAAATATGGGATTCAACCTGTGCTTGCGTGGAATCCTATGATAACTCATATAAAATGCCCTAGAGGGCGCCACAAGGCTAAACGTTTTACAAATTTAATCTGTAATGAAGTAGGGAATAACTAAAGATGGCGCTGTAAGTTGAGCTCTCGAAATCGGGACCAAAATTCATGCCAGAGTTGCCTATCTATAGGTAGTCTATGGTCTCGGTTCCCATTTCCCGTGTGGGAAACTGGTCGAGGTTGAAAATAATACACTAGCGGTGCGCAAGTGGTGGGGAGCCGCAATTGCACCGACGTGGAAGACGCGAAAAACAAACTTAAACTGACAACAAAATGAAACAATTCACACTTAGAAACCAATTCGGTGAAAATGAATCTCAATAAAATCCAACGATGGTTTTCGTACCTTTGAGACACTCACAATCACTCTGCGAAAACTCGGAAATTTTCAATCTCAACTATATAAATAATTAATTCAAACTGTGAAGAGACAGAAATACGTCTCGACAATCGAAGTACAGGCGAAGAATGATCAATATTGATAAGTAATGCGTGCTGACATTATAGACCAAGAGCCCGTGAGTTCTAGACCTTCGGATTTTTATAAATGCTAAAAATTTTTCTATGTGTGTCCCTAGTAGAGGTAAGAATGATCTCCACCCATGAAGCTGATGCAGCGGTGGCTTTGGCAGGTAACAGGTAACAAAGGTGTATAAAATTCCATCTCAAATTTATCATAAAATAAAACTGGCTTTTGTAAGTGAGCGTTGTTCCATATGCTACATATAGAATTCGCTCGCAAAAATTGCTGCAATAGCTCACTTTTGCAAGGTGGTAAACAGCTAGCATCGAAATTTTGCAATCAGATACTGTATACTGTAGCCTTTCCGGCTTCAAATTGGTTCTAATTACCCAAGCTCAGTCGTTATGAGTGGTCGCAGGTCTAATCTCTGAGTTCCGAGAATGAAGGGAACAAGAAACCCAAGCAAATCACAATCCTCACGAATACAAGTATTTATTTACATTGAATACAAAAAATCTGGTACCAGTAAAATATTTAGAAACAATTTTTCGGCAAACGGAGAAAATTTTGTTAATATAATATTTCAATTCTTTCTATTAGAAAATATTCACTAAAATTGACTTCCCTGTATATATGGTGAAGACGAAAATGGTCGGCAAAATATATCCTCTGTTTGGGAACTCCTGTATATCAATGGCCAGGAAGTTAGGTTGGTGAAACTTCTTATTTCTTTCGGACCTCCCTGTATATAGGTTGAGGAAATCTCCAGTATTAAGTCAAATTCAGTTATTCCAAGATGTTCGGAAAATATGAATTTCTTCAGGAATCCAGTATCAATACAAGTCTTAAGAATGTATAGAATTGAAAACTATCTTGCAGAAAACATTCTTCTCGAAAAATTTTCTTCCAAAAAATAACCCTTAAAGGGTTTTCAAGATAGACACAAAAGATATGAGGTAAAATCTCGATTTTATATTCTTTTCAATGTGCTCAATGACGATCGAAATTGAAAAGAAGGTTCCACGTCAATCAGATATTTGCACATGCATGTGTCAAAGATAAGACATATGCACTGCCATCGCACAAGTACGTTTTATTTCTTAGGGATATCAGATGGAAAATAAATACAGGGGTAAACAATTTACGTGTAGCACGCTACAATACGAATTAATAAACATTTGTAGCCTAGCAGCATCAACATCATTGATATCATTCATATTGTATAGATAGCATATAAAACATTGAATTATATCGAAGATTAATACTTGCTCATTGTTATTTTCGATGATTTTGTTGTCACCAAACTTCATGAATGCTTGTTGAAATTCAACATATTTTTTTAACAATTTAAACGGTTTCAATTTTGCTTTTCTGTAGAATGCAGGATTGTAATCAGATCCTGTAAAAGCGTGTAGTCCAGGTAAGCTTCTGCAAATAGATTCTTCTAATTTGGCGTGTATTTTAGATAGGTCCACATATCTTAAATTATTTCCAGCTCCTGTAATCATCCAAACATGTGATCAATCATAACGACGAACATATGACTTAGCATTAAAACAGCAACATCGGTGTCAACAGTTCGAATCACAATGTTTGCTTCGTAGTTAATTTTACACGCGTGGTACACTATTTTGGTGTCTGCTTCTTCATGCTCTGAGCAAGACAATTCCTCATTTATACTTGACATCACTTTGTTGGCCTCATTGAAAGTAAACGAATGACATTTTCTGAAATTTATATGTATTATTTTATTGCCAATAAACGGCGCCATTTCGTCAGATGCCCAGAATAAAATAAAAAAATTAACTAGAGCTTCTTTGAAATTAGAATTTTTTAATTCTTTGACAAAGTCACTAGGACGGACTTGTTCAGGTCCAGCAATAGCATACTCCAATAGACTAAGCGCTCTGTCTCACTCGCACTAGTTACTGTATACGCTCCTTGCTCTCCGAACTACTGCTCACTTTGAATGCGTCTGGCAAGATGTTAGAACCGTCGAAACTGTCCGGCTATTATGTAAACATAAATTAATAGGCCCCCAAAAAATTATATATAAAATTTAGGTTTTATAATATAACGTAAGTATAATTATAAATTATAATAGTTTAAAGGTGTCCGGCAGAGGGTTGCAACCATACTAACTGTCTGGCAATGAGCAACGCTAGTTTTGATATTATGAAATCAAATATAAAATTAAAAAAATTATTATTATTATTATAAAATTATGATGAATTTGAGATGGAATTTTAACAGGTAACCTTTGTTACCTGTTACCTGCAAAGCCACCGTGCCCCACCTTCAAGGGTGGGGATCATTCTTACCTGTACTAGGGATACACATAGAAAAATTTTCAGCTTTTATAAAAATCCGAAGGTCTGGCACTCACGGACTTTTGCTCTATTAGATAGGATAGGATGTCAGTGTTGACCACCACAAAACGAAAAATATAACTAAAACAATGCTGTTATGAGTTCATTAAAGCACTGATTTTAGGACTGTAATGAACTCATAACGATATTGAAACAGAGAAAATCAATTATGATCAACGAGAAATCTGTCTTTCATCGTGCTTCAAGGACTAGCTCTCTGTCAAAGCATACGATTTAAAACATTGATAATAATGGGAGGAGAATGGAAGAGCGGCGTCTAAACCTAATTAACTGGCATTGTTGTGCGATCGAATTTCGAATCCATGAGCTCTGTGCAGCAGACATCGAGTGGTGAGAGAAAATTAGTTCATCCTCTTCAATGAAGAGTTTCATTCGTTGATAATGGCGGAATGGAAATGTGAAGAGTGATCCTTCATGTAAATCAGTCCGGTAGCTGATGACTACGGCATCGGTACACTCCATGGAATTTGTCGATATCCATGCTGTGTTTGTTCAACCTATTTTAATTAGCAAAATTCTTTTGTATGAACTGGGGTGATTGTAGTAGATGCTCAACAAGACTTGCGATTTAAAATTTGACATTGGAACATACAATTCTTTATAAGGTATTTTCAAAAATTCTTTATATTTTGAAAATTTTCATGGTGATATTATGAGGAGGAAAAATATTGTTTCGGGATCATAGAAACATTAGTCGGACGTATTGAGTCGCATTGATTTCAATTTACATTTATTAAAAAGATTGGGTGGGAAATCTGATATTTTTCATAAAAATATTAATTCATAGTGTAATGATTTATATATTGATATTTACAACAATAAGGTATAGCAAGGTACTTATGAATACAAACAAGATATAACACAAGGAAATTATCTATATTTCTTTTGAAAACACCGAGTGGGACGTTTTTCGAATAAATTTTGTGAGAATTGTGCTTCTTGTGCTGAGAGTAACTTTTTTTGGAGCTTTTATTCACCTAAACTGAGTGCTTATAGATTAACCCAAATGTCTGTTTTTATCGAATATTTGGGTAAAAGTGTTATCAATCGTTTTATAAGGACTCGCTGATGAATAATCCGTGGCCAAAATCGATTCTGTCCGTGAGCACGATTACGTCCGCACGGATCGAGCTAAAAAGCTGAATTTTCAGGGTAGGTTGGAGAAATGAATATCTCGGACGAGCCAAGTCTGTTCAATGATTCAGGAGTTATAAGCATCTGAAAATTGGTTTTCTCCCATAATATTCATCCGATCAAGTAGTAACTTGAAAAGATATCTGAAGTAGGTTGAAACAAATACGCTTGTGAAATTTCGCAAAAGCCGACACATATTCTCAAATTTCATTTACTTCTTCAGCTTCTTTCCATCTAAGGATATGCTAATTTTTTGATTTACTTGTGAGAAAAGAGAAATGACAAAAAGTCCATCAGAAATATCTCTGATCGATGCTATCACAGATTAGTATTCGATTGATAACGGTCAGACATATTAATCAGTGTCAGTTGGGAAAAAATTAATGTAAATTTTTCATTACGGTGAAATAATGTACGAAATCATGAAATCCCATTCTGAAATATTGGAAACTAAAGAAGGATGAAAAAGTCTTTTTGACGTGACAACGTCTTATAAATTGGTTTGCCGGGTGACACTTCAAGAAACTGCGTTACGCTCCGCTCACGTTATGAGCTCACAATGAGAGCGAGTGAGAGGCACGCGTCCCGTCCACTCGGGCATGGTTAGCCCGCCTAAGAGCGAGAGAGACAGAGATAAAAAGTGAAAGGCGCGCGTCCCTTCCACTCGAGCACAGTTAGCCCGCCTAAGAGCGAGAGAGACAGAGCGAGAGAGAGAGAGAGCAAAGGTAAACGCGTACGAATGAATATTCACATTAAAATTATTTTATCACTCAAAGTCGTTGTCACGTAAAACTTTCGCCCGTATACCGACTTTACAGGCAACCAATTTTTTTTAACACTTCTTGATAGAACCTCTTTATTCTTTTATCATTATTTATCGCTTTTGCTATTCGACTGAATGCATAATTTTCGTTTAATTGTATGAATTTACAACCCATCAAATCGTAAGTTTTCGAGATTATTGATAAAGCTATATATAAAATTGTTTTTGTTATGAAAACAGTTTTGTTCTCGTCAAATTTTCCATCATTGTACAATCAATTTCCCATCTTAATGATTAATTAATAATCTTTATTAGATATTCGATTGATGATGAGTAGTAAATTTAGCATTTATTTTTCACAGAACCTTTGGTTTGATAATGACAGAATGCCGAAACATGTTACCAAGATGATATAAGAATAAAGAAGTTTTACCAAGAAGTGTTAAAAAGACTTTTTCATGCTCCTTTAGAAATAATGTACGTTGTCAAAATTAAGAAAAAGAACTGCTTCGATCAAAACTCAGGGAAAACTATGAAAATATATTTTTAATTAGAGATATAGGTTATTCCTCATCATGGCGTGTTCAAGATTATAGAAAAAGACTCTTGCTCACCCGAATAGAGTGCGTAAGATTTGTTATAGTTTAAATATTTACTCAACAAGAGCGCCAAAGCTATCTTACCTCACGTCAGTGCTTTCTGAGTAGGTCGACATTCAGTCATAGCAGCTTTAATTAAAATGTAATAACCAAACTTATCAAGAATTCAATTCTTACCATTTTTTCGAAAATTGTTGATTCGCCTTCAAAACTCAACCAAGGCTCAAAATTCCATAGACAAATCAGATCTTCAGGGTTTTTCGAAGCTTGGAAATTTGTAGCTAGGTAGCTGTGAGTGATCCACCGAAAAAAGTAAAATTTTGGAAGTTGTATTGGAAACTAATGTTAATGTACCCCTGGTTTATTCGACAAAAGCATTCAAAGTGAAAACCTTCTATTCAAGTAATGATTGAGTTATCATGGTATCTTTATATTTTGACGTGACAAAGTCTTATAAGTCGATGGTGCCGGCGGTACGTACGAAAAAACATGACTAATACAGGCCTTATCTCCCTCTGAGACGTTCCATTTAAGGGTTGAAGAAGCGGGAACGTTAAACGAGCGACGAAGAGGCACAATAGGCTTCCGCGTTCGACATCTGTCTCTCTCCTAATTGAGTGAGCGATGCCTCTGCGTGGATAGCTGCTATACAATTATATATTCACATGTTTTCGTCAAGTATGAAATGCAGAGAAGAGTGAATGTAGTGTCATTTGTTTGTAGTAATGGTAATCGCAAAGATAAAGGTAATGATTCTTTCAATATTGAATACATGTTCAGTACTATGTTGTCGAATATTAGTGCTTTTATCATTTAAATAAATGGCATTGTAGGTTATGCTATCATTGACAAAACAATAACAATAAGTTAACAGAACTATTTCACGATGAGTAAAAAGTCAATTGCTTTACTATATGAGAGAAATGATTATCGAGCATAGCTATGACTTCAAAAAATTATAAATGTTTAATCTTCCACATATCATAACAACGTGTTTGATGACAAGCTGGATCAGCCAGCCGACGAAGGGAACAAATTTCTCCTATATCAAACACATAGAGGCTGGCTTTTTGAAAGCTATAGTTACAGAAATTTTAATGATGTTTTCTAACTTTGAATTCAAATTCAAGATTTATGAACCATTATTAAATCACAGTTTATTTTACAATAAATTATTCAAAATTATTACTGTTTTACAACAAATTATAATTGAATTCGCAATAGTATATTCTGAAACAAGTTGCAGAATGAGCACCTATTCCAACACCAATGCGAAATGCGAAATTCGAATTTGAACGCACGAGTGTTGGAATTGCCTTCTGCAACGAGTATTGGACGATATTTTCTCTGTTTCAGTCAAGAATCGTGAGAAATTTTTGGAATTCAATGAAATATTCAGATTATACCTCCTAGTGCCTTTTGTATTTGATTTTGCAGTTGATGTGACTGATACGAAAATTGACAGATTATAGAATTTGAGTAGTGCGTTCAAATCTCACATGGTTTCATATTGACAAATGACATGCAATGGACGCATGTTGATATTCGAAACGATTGGATGTCAGTGACTCACATTGTTCAATAATTTCTGTGGAGCTATTGCTTTGGTCATCATTTTAGGAAGTAGCATACAATGTGATCTATGCCAACCCCAATGTTCAGGTTTCAACGACGGTCATCCTAGTCAAACCTGTATTTTATAATAAACTCGTCTCGTGTGTTCTATTAATGCTGACTCTCAGTACTAGGGGTGATATTTTCCTGGATCCTAAAACTGGGGTTATGAGTATTTTATATCTCAGTTAATCGATGCTCAAATTTTCCCCACTTGTGTTGTACAGATCTCACTATTTTTCCGCAATAGGATAAAGCTCTCTAATACTTTTATCTTCTTGATAGAAAATCTGCACTGATTCCTGAAGATCGGGATTTCTCAGTAGTAAACGTATTATTTTCTTCTTTCTTTGATTATACATAGCACTAGTAGAATCACATCCAGCAAATGCATGGGCGAATAAAATAAATGGTTTCAATTCACGGTCCTGATATGTTGAATACAAAGTATTTCCTTTCGATCCTGGAACAACTTTGTAGAAAAATATATTGCTGTGATCTAGTGTAAGAGCAATGTACGAAGAGATCTACGTCATTGCCAACCACAGCAACCGATTCTGGAATGTTCTCTTTCAGAGATATTGCTGTCATTTGTATATCTACGTCGGCATCTTCTTCTGCTACATTTACTTGCTTCTATATTATGTTTTCCTAGATAATTGGACAGTATTTTGATAAATTTATATTTATTTCCAATATTTGAAAAAAATTTTTTTTGGTCATTTTTACTATTTTGTCTTCATGTCTTCATCAATTTGTACATCAGAGCAACAAGTTTTTCTTTTCGGCGGAATCGTTCATATGATTTTATTCCTATGATTTCATACGAATAACCGTCAAATACAATTTTACGATTCGGTCCAAATCTTTTCAATATGAACGTTCTATATATTTCTAATACATCTACGAATGTAGAGGGCATACAATGAATGAATGTGAGGGCATACAACTTGGTGTAATAACCATCCACCATCTATTACATATATCATAACAGTTTTTCTCATTAATCCATATTCGTCGAAGAGAGATAATGGGTATGGCGATTTAGTAATTAATTCGTGAGAAATTGCCTCTTTTTGGCGCTCTTGTTCACCCGAACAGAGTGCCTATCATTTTGCCCTAATGTCTGTAATTTTGGAATATCGAGCCGAAAATGGTTTCAATCGATTGGGTTCGACTCCCCGATGAAGAATCCGTGGCAAAAGTTGAGTCTGTCCGGCCGGCCGTAACCTCTCTAGCATCCAAAAGAGCTGAGCTAGAGTTTTCATATTTTCAGAATAGGTTAATTGTCCAAATATCTCGGTCAAGTTCGTTATTGGGCCAAATCCGTCGGATGGTTCAGTAGTTGTGAGCATCTGAAATTTTATTTCCTTAATAACTACTAGAATATCCATACGATCAAGTTGATACTTGAAATATTGTCGAGGCAGGCTGCAACAAAACGGTACGCTAATTTTCGCCGAAATCGTCGAGCTAGAAAATTTTTAAAAAATTCCCAAAAAAAAATTTTTTTAATCCTCACTATCTCATAAGATATTTTTCGGATTTCAATAAAAATTCTTGAATATATTGAGGTGATCGATATCTTACTTATCCTCAAATTTCATTGCCGTAGCTCTTTTGCATCTAAAGATATGATCATTTTTTTCATTTACTCAAGAGAAAAAGAGAAATGACATACGTCCCGATGATTTTCTTTGAACGATGGCCATCACAGATCGATATTCGATTGACAAATGCCGGGCTCATTAATCAGTGTCAGTTGGCATTACATTAATCAAAATTTTTCATAACGGGAAATCATAGAGAGAGAATTCAATCTCGATGGCTGAAATAATATACGTTGTCAAAATTGTCAGTTTTTAGGAAAAGGGAATTATAGCTTCGAGCAAAACTTGGGGAAAATTATGAATAGTTATTTTTAATTTGAGATATAGGTTTGTTCATTCATTAGGCGTTCATTATTTGCAACACATTGTCCCATAGTACGGGATATTGTTCACCTGATCAGAGTGCTTATAGATTTGTTATGGTTTGAATATTTACTCGCAAGTAGCTCAACAAGAACGCCAAAGCAATCTGACCTCACGTCAGTGCTTTCTAAATTTTTTCCTTGATTCATCGTTGATTGATTCATATTGAACAAATCTTTTCCAACGCTTGCTTCCATTCCTTTGCGTTCTTCTTGAAATGCCATATGACAGTTAATATGGTCGCTACCAATAACTCCTGTAGAAAGAGACATCAGACAATCTCTTTTCCCAAAAGGATTATGGTATTTTAGCCAGAATACAAATTTTTCTGTCTTCTTTATCTCTCTTCATACGACTTCCAGATAAATCCACATGCTGTTCACAATTCGCTGTTCTCAAATCATTCCATGACGTCAAATGCCGATGGCATCCCCAGAAGGTAACACGCAACAACACTGGGTGTGACTCCTCTACCATGCCTCAAATCTGTACCGAAAAACCTATTTAATGTTTGTTCTATACACTACTCAAAATTCTGTCTGTCCTACGAATAGTGAAATATCCTTCTTTTGTGAACCTGTCGAATTCTAATGGATCCATCGTTGTTTCTAAATGCACCATATCCTGTAAGTACCAATGAGCACTTTTCGCATAGGACATTTTCTTCACCGATTGTGCAGCTTATAAAGTAGCCCTAAGACCTTTCAAATCACTCCTATCCATGATAATGCCAATGGCGCCCATATATGACGTCGATAAATGGAACCCCTATAATTTCACAGCAATATTCCTGAATTCAGGATTGTCCGACTGCACGATGATAGAGTTAGCTTTGAAATTAAGAGGCTGATGGGATGTTATAAAAGTTGTTCTACTTTTATTTCTTTTCGTTTCGTCAACTGCATAGAGCAAAGCTGTGTGTAATGTGGTTAAACTGGATGGTGGTGCATTAATAAATGGGAGACAATTAACATGCGACATCGAATATGTAACGTCTCATGATAAGATTTCATGAAAACCCTTCCATGTTGGAATATTTTCTGTTTCGAGAGATTTCGCACATAAATACGCAACATATGATTATGAAATATCAGGTTTTACTTTTATATGAAGTTTTAATATAACAACGAACTTCTACACTCTTCAATCCATAATTATTCGTGTAACTGAATGATATCAATTTTATCTGCTTCTGTGAAGCGAAAATAGAAGCAGGTGGCATTTCCGTCAGCCTTTTGGAACCTCCTTCTTGTATTCAATTTGGATATTTGAGACTATCTCTGCTTTTTCATGAGCATTCATTTGATTCCACTTCTAGTTCCCTTGCAATGGGACTTCGAACTACGATATTGGAATTTGATAATATGATATGTACGATATCGATAACCTAGATGGTTGCACAATTTCATGTTAAAAGCCGACGATTAACTTATGAGAGTATCGAAAAAAAAATGTATATCAAAATATTTTATAAATATGTATTTTTCTTGTGCTATATTATATATTATTTAGAAGTAATCTTTTTGGGATTAGAGCACGGGATCAAAATTAGGACTTCATCTATTTTTTTCTATATTAATTAACTACATATGTTTCGGCGTATACTAAGCCTTTTTCAAGTTTACGTGCTACAAACATAGTGACAATCACATCTGTCCAACAATTCATCTCAAAAATCAGAAAATTAAAATCATGTTCATTGTGTTGTGAACGCTGTCAACTAGCTAGTTGACACTATGTTTGTAGCACGTAAACTTGAAAAAGGCTTAGTATACGCCGAAACATATGTAGTTAATTAATATAGAAAAAATAGATGAAGTCCTAATTTTTGATCCCGTGCTCTAATCCCAAAAAGATTACTTCAAAATATTTTTATACATAATTCGAAAAATCTGAATAAATATTTTTTTATAAATATGTGTTTATTGAGTTAAATAGCCAAATACAGGGTAAGTCTTTGACCACTGCGTTAATTTTAACCATAGATTCTTCACGTCAAAAGAAACACTTTCTTCCTATAACATTTTTCCAAATTTGGCCCCGTTCAAAAGATATAGGGTGTTGAAATTTCATTAAAAAAATTGCATTTTCACCTGTAATATTCAAACGACAATATCAATTGAAATGATCTCCTGTAGAAGGTTTTTGATAACAGTCATGCATATTTTGGCATCGTTAGATTCATTCCATTTCTTGTGGGTTTCTCACTACTACTCTACAGATTGGTTAAAAACAAATATCGTTGAACTAAAGGTCCGTATCTTGTACTTCCTGGAATCATTAGTCGTTTTTGCAGATAGAATCATTCTCCATCTTTCCTTCTTAATTGCACCATTCTTGGGATATTTGAAGTTGAAAGGAATTAAATCAATATAATTTTGTCCAAATTTTCCGATTTTCCCAAATCTAACTCTGTGCTGAAATGATTCAATAACAAGATTTGTTCAATGTTGCCATATTTTATGTCTATATTAAATATTTCTTCAAAGGGTTGGGGAAATCTCTCCAGTCTATGGTTCCACTACTAAAAACTAATAGATGAAATTAACCACTGAACAATTTTTGTCTTACATTCACTACAAAATCTGAATTGCCATTTGCTGTATTCATTATTAATGATGTCTAGCACCTTGTTTAATATTTAATCCAGAGTTATTACTATGGAATATTTTCCATAAGAAATAGAGAAAAAGATTTCCTTCACTAACATAGGTACTTCGGAATATTCTCATGACCGTTGAAATAGGTAATGTATTTTCTGTCAGGACCTGTTGAATTGAAGACTTGTCTTTATGAAGAGCTGGTTCTTTATAACATAACATAACATAACAACAGTCTTTATTTCAGATCAAATTCCAGTTACATACAAAATATGAAATGAAACAGTGTCAAAAAAGAAAACAATGGTGTTACTTCACAATATCTTCCAAACAATAAGGTTCCCTATGTAATAGAAAATTAAAAAGTTTCTTCTTGAATGTTTTGATGTCAGTTATGCCCTGTATATCGCGTGGTAGGCTGTTATACATTTTTAAGGTCCTATATTCAATTTGTTTTTGTGTGGTTGATAGGTCACATCTGGGTAGATTGTAGGATAAGCCTCTTGTGTTGTAACTTTCTTTCAGGTTTTTTTGGTTACTATATAGGTGTTGGTTTTTATGCATAAACAGTAAGCATTCTTGCATATAGAGAGCATACAAAGTCAAAATGCCATTTCTCTAAAGTGTCCCCTGCAGGACTCATTATATCTCATCCCAAATAGGATCCTGATTGCTTTTTTTTTGCAGAACAAATAGAGATGTTATATACCCAGAGCCATAAAACATGAGTCCATATCGCAGTTTAGACTCAATGGTTGCATAGTACACTGTCTTCAATAATTTAGGATTTATATACTTTGAGATCACTCGGAAAGCATACAATGACTGGCTAAGTTTTTCCCTAAGTTAGCTATTTGTGATTTCCAGTTTAGCTCTTCATCAATATAAACACCCAAAAACTTGGTGGATTTGGAAATTGTATATTCGTTCTGATTGATATGAACGTTGTTTGGGTTCTCTCTTCCGGCGTTAGTAGGTTGGAAAAATATTAAAGTTGTTTTATCATCATTCATTATAAGATTATTTTTGGTTAACCATTCCTTAGCTGAATTCATCACCTCCTGTATGAGATTCTTCAATTCAGTCCATAGTGTCTCAATTATCAAGATATTCATATTCTGCATAGTTCACCCTTGTTATTTTATGGTTTCCTTCTCGCTCTTTCAAACTCAGATCATTTATGTACATGATGAATAATATGGGTCCTGCTATACTTCCTTGTGGGATTCCTAATTCAATTTGTTGTTTGTCCGATCTTACTGTCTGCTCGTGAACGTTCATCTCAACCAACTGTGATCTTCCATCAAAATAAGACTCTATCCATTCCAATGCTGGTCCTTCTATTCCATACCTCTTCATCTTCGCAATCAAAATCTTACTGTCGAGACAATCATAAGCTCTTGAAAGATCCAGAAACAAACCCATAGCCAAGTTTCTGCCCTCAAATGCCTCAGTGACTCGCTTTACGAAGCTAAATATCGCTGTCTGTGTTGATTTACCCTTGAGGTATCCATGTTGGTTTTTGTCCAAAATCACATTTTCCATGAGAAATGTCATAAGTTGGTTGCAAAAGGCAAGTTCAAATATTTTAGAGAATGAAGGGAGAATACTGATAGGTCTGTAGTTTGTGTAGTCATTTGCATTTCCTTTTTATGTATAGGTTTTACAACAGCTATTTTCAGTTTGGATGGAAATACTCCAAACCTCAGCGAATTATTCACTATGAATGTTAATGGATTTATTATTTCATCTATTGTAGCCTTTATTGTGTAGTTTGATATTTCATCGATTCCGCATGTGTGTTTATTCTTCAAATTTTTAACTATCAATCTTATATCATTTTCATGTAATGTCTTGTCTGTATGTAAAGCGACCTGTCTATCTTTAGTGCAGCATTCACCTCAACGTTTTTTGTTAAATCTTTGGTCATATCTGGGGCTATATTAACCAAGTATTCATTAAGTTCATTCGCAATTACTTTTGGGCTTCTATCATCAGATGGAAAAAAATTACTTTTGGCATTGTTCTTCAGGGAATTGATTACTGTCCAGATGGCTTTGTTTTTATTATCAGAATCTTCTATCATTTTTTCAAACTTAGCTTTTTTCTGTTGGATGAGTGCACTATCATACTGCTTTTTGATTTCACTATATTCCTTCTTGAATGCAGAATCTTTCTGACTTAGGAGCAGTAAGATATCAAGCCTATTCTTTAATTCTTTGATTGTGGGATCAGTTGTCAAATTTTTTAGGTGCTTGGATTCTTTTGTGATCCTCACTAATGGACACGCTCTGTTTAAATTGTTTTGGTACAGTTCTAGAAATGTGTTGAATTGTAAATCAACATCTTCCCTACTGATGTTGTAGACTGGTGTCCAGTCTTGTTCAGCTAAAAATTTTTTGAGTTTTTCTCGATTTTTGGGTGAGAAAATTCGTCTGTGGACGTGTTGCTTTTTGCAATTAATTCCAAATGTAATTTTTTGTGCAGCATGGTCTGAAACATGATAATGTATGACATTAGTAGAAGCTTGGCAATCAACTTTAGTGTACACGCCATCTAAACATGTTGAAGTTGTTGGGGTTATCCTAGTTGGTTCGAACACATTTTGTTTAATATTGTAAGAATTCAAAAAATTCAGCCAATCACATCTTCTCCCGGATTCTTGCAACATGTCAATGTTGAAGTCTCCCATCAGAATGATTTGATTTCCAGTATGGGCAAGTTCTTCAAATATCGGTGTTAGTTGTTTAATCATAAGTTCTGTATTCCCATCATTATAAATAGCAATACATACCCATTTTTTCCATTCTTATGAAATTGTACTGCAGCACATTCAAATTGCCCTTTTATGGAAACTTTGGCTACATCTGCTCTGTCTATAGCATGAAGATTGTCTCTAGTATAGATTGCAACTCCTCCATGTTGTCCTGAAGCTCTACAAAAATTAGCTTTCATGTTGAACCCTCCAACTGTATAACATGCCAATTCTGCTTCACTTTTCCAGTGTTCTGTAAAACAAAGTATTTGTATATCCTGATTTTCTTTTATAATTTGTTCAATTTGTTCAATGGCATTTCCAATTGATCTGAGATTTTGATGAAATATACTGAAATTTGATTTGTGTGTTTGTTTATGATTGGTTTTTCCATTTAATTTTGAGGTTTCTTCTCTTTTGCCTTTTCCATTAAAAATGTTGCCCACGATAGAAGCTGAACCTCTCAAATCGTACCCCTTCTGGCCAGAACTCCTTATCATATACTGTTTCCTTCATGTCAAGTGGAACACCCACTAGGAAGCATTTTGAGATACTGTCCAATGATTTTGTCTTCAAAACTGACACTGATATTTCCTCTTGCCCATGTTCACACTTATTTGTGATGTATTCTAGCACATGTTTCTCTTCAACACTTTCTTTGACTCTTGAGATGAAAAGCCATAGTTTTTTGTCTTCCTTGGTGGATTTTGTTGATCTGAAAACATTATCATCCTTAGTGGGAAGTGTACCAACATTACTTGCCTTTCTGTGCCTTCTTGAATATCTAACTGTTTCAAATTCATTAAATCGTTGAGATGCGGAGATGGTATCTGTTTCTTTTCTTTCATTCGCGGTTGTAGAAACACTTTTACTTTGTTTATGTTTATGTTTCAGATTAACGTCACCTCTGTCAATGACTTGCTTATTTTCTATGTTCTGTAGTTCATTTTCACTCGGTATTTCTAACTCTTTCTGAATGTTATGTTCTCTGTGTCCCTCCTTTGTTTTGGTATTTGAGACTTGATTTTGGTTAACTTGTCTGGTGTTACTTACAATGTTTACATTTTTCTGCGTTATCTTATGAGTTTGATTTTTTTCTGCATAGCCTTCATTCCGCATAGCTTCGATTTTTTCATGTAATAGACTGTTGTTTTCAGCCAGAATATTATTTTTTTCTTGAGATTCTTTTAGGAGTTGTTTCAAGTAAGCAATTTCTATACTCATTATTTTATTCTGTATCACCAAATCATCGCTTTGTTTGAGTGGTTCAGATGTCCACTGTTCAAGTTTTTCGTGTTTACATTCTGTATTTCTCGAGTTTGCTGCTCGCAGCATGCAGGATGGGTGAAAGTTTTCACTACACTTTGCACACTGAACTCCAGCCGTCACTTTTTTGCCACATTGTGCACATTTAAGTTCATTATTTTCTAAATTTTCGTGGGAACCTAGTTCCGTGTGTTTATCACTAGACGCCATATTGAATACCTCCTTATACCACCTCCTTATACCACCTTATAGCTTCAGACTTTCAGGGTCCATCAAATTATATCTATTCTAACATAGGAATGCTTCAAATTAAGATCATATGAGTTTTAAAATCTTCGAATCCAGTCTCCTTGATTCATTTTGTAGGTTTATAGTTTTTTCACATATTTATTTCATACACCGATTCAACCTGGTACCTACACGAACTTAGGAGATAATAGAATTTGACTTAGTTTTAGTATTTCTGAATGTTTGTTATGATGCATGGTTAATTAAAATTCAATCAATATTGAAACTGGAAGCTATAGGTTCATAAACAAGAAAGATTAGAATAGAAATGTATTTTCTGAACATAATAATTTCATACCTAATTGAATAATTTCAAACTCTCGAAATTATTATTATTATTTTATTATAATATTTTCCACATTTTTAAATAACTGTTGACAGTTTCAAACAGAATCAAAACAAGAAGGAACCACAGAACACTATTTTATTGGGAACAACCCACCACAGAGACGTTATTATAACATTTCAATGTGGTAATAATTCACTCTAGTTATTCTGAGAAAAATTATAACTGAAGATCGATCATGATTACAGATATTATCTTTCATTTAAAAAAACTTTGCAATTATTAATTTTTTTCTCTCCTGGGGTTCGGTAATAAATTAATATTCTATGGTAAGGTATTCAAATTTGACATAATCTATGAATAACCATTATTCAATATTTCTGGTTTTGTTTACATAATTAAAACAGATATTCTGATTACAAAAACCAAAAATTTGTTCAGTAATTAATTATAGTCTAAACAGAATAGATTCTTACTAACGAAAAAAACACGTAGTTGGTTTTTCAGAATCAAATGTAGGTGATCAAACCTAATTCCTTCAAGCAAATATAATTGCACACCTAAATCTGAGAATACTTGTAATCTATTCAAGTAATTTGTTATTGGGATTCAGTAGAGAAAATAATCATCAAGCAAAGTAACATCACTGTAAAATAATTATTCGTAGTGACATTATTCATTGTTGTTGAAGATTTCGAAAAAGATTGCCATATTTGTAACAGTCTCATAGACCTGTTCACTGGCCTCTTTCAAGGAGAAGAAACTTAAATAATATCAGTGTTTGGAAAATCATAGATGATATTTTCTGGCTTTGAGTGAAAAATGTGCCAACCTCTTGCCTTGGAAGTTTTCATAGAAATGATGGTTTTCATAATTTGGAAATTACAAATGTATGATGATAACATTCAATAATTCTGAGGTTTTTTAGGAATTTCTCACTGGAAAGGGATGGTTTATAATCTCGAAGTAGAAAGAAATTATAGTAAACAGCAAAAATATGTTTATGGTGTTGAATTTTTTTTACCAGAAAATTAGTATTTTGTATCTTCCTTCTGGATATGGACCTAATCGGATGAAACATGAGTGAGTGAATCATTTCTTATAGGGAAAACAATGTTTTTAAACAATTCAGATTCAATAGTGGATGCTGTGGAAAGTATTTTTCATTCAACCTATACTGGACTACAGAGGGGTATTTGCCCAATGTGAAAATTTAAAATGCTTATAACTTTTCAACGCAGCTGAATATAAAAAAACCGTAATGGAAAAAGTGTTTCTTTTGATCTCAAGAACCTATGGTTAAAATTAACGCAGTGGTCAAAGACTCACCCTGTATATATACAGAAATCAATTAGTGGGCCAAATATTGATAGGGTAGAGGGGGGCAGGTTCGGACTTTTTTTGCTAATCGGCTGTACAATCCAAAGTAGTGTAGTTTTAGGAATAACAAATATGTCAATAGAAAGAGTGACATCTTTTTAACTGCCTGTTAAGCTATGTTGGTTGATCATTGCTGAGTTGCCATTGCAAAATACAAACAAAAGTAAATTATCATTTGTCCGAATGTACCCCACATGGGGGCAGTTGCGGACATGCCTGGGGTAGTTTCGGACATTCTAATATTGGGATGAAAATACTAAAGTAATACTGAGATATCAATATTTGAGTATAATCCCAATAGTATAGTGAAAGTAACGGTAAGAATTATTCACCCAAACACATCAAAACTAACTGTTTATCTGTAAGGACTCTTGCACTTATTTATGGGGAACTAAATGGAAAGGAATTAAGAAATGTGACTGATATTTCATCCCAAATTTTATTTGGATGTAGGAAATTAACAACTGACTCTCATTCAACATGGATTATATAATATTATTTCAAATTTAAACCATAGAAGTTAATATTGAACTTCAAAAAACTCGCCAATCGGATTGTTGCCGCAGTAGCTATAGGTCTGGCTAATTTTGACTCAATGTCAGGTCGGGAATTGGCTGAAATGTCGTCTGCAGGAGGAAACTTGAAATAGCCCTTGGAATGCTTAAGAATTTAACAACATATTCTCCATACTCTTCCGACAATTCTATCACTTGGCCGACACAGTGAAACACATTTTTCTTTGTTGAAAATCGAACTAAAACAAAATCACCCGGCTAAATTTGGTCATCATCTGGAACAATAACAAAATATTACATATAATTTGGAATTAATATACAATTCGCGCAATTACCTATGAGCTTGTCAAAGTCATCGTGGTCAGATGTCACAACAATGTTTGTATCAGAAGAGCTTATGGCCAATTTGTTTTTTCTGGTCATAGTTTTCATTTCAACTCCATCTGAATCTGAAGATGAGCTGTCAGTCAAACGTTTGTGCTTACTACGTGTCTTCGATTTTTTCTTATTTTTTATTGCATCCTTTGAAAAGTTTTTGGATACAGAAGTCTGCAGATCCAGTGGCAGTTTCTTCTGGATCCCTTTTAAGTTTGCTCTAATTGGCCTAGCCTGTTCTATTTCTTCGTCTCTCTTCTTTTCAGATGATGTCGTGTAAATCCACGATTTGCCAAGTCGAGACTTCCTACTAGTTTTCCTCTCACCTGCTTTCGGGAATGGCCTAACGTCTGCAGGTTTCAAAATTTCCATAGATATTATGTTGATGAAAGTTTTGGTGGCAGCATCGATACTTTCTTCCAGAAACGATTGCACAATCGTCGTTACTACAAAAGCAGTATTGGCCTCTTCTGCAACTCTATCATCACTATCAGTGACTGATGAATACTTTGACTCTCTAAATGTAGAAGGCTGACTCATTCCAGGTGCTGAATCATTATAGAATCCAACTCTAGGTTAGAATTGATGTTCATATCAGTTGCTTCCTTTTCTTGGAGATCAGGCATTTGCCGGTCTGTCAAAAATGCTCCAAGATAGTCTTCCTGAGTAAAAATGAGTCGATTTATGGGCCACAACCCAGTACATTGGAAACTGCTTATGATATTTTTAGGCGTGAAAGACTGCAAGAATGGTTCAGCTGTTAATCTGGCAATTTCATAAATTGTTATCGGTTTTCCTGGATTTGTTAGTATATAATCATTAAAAGATGTTTTCAGTATTTGCTTGAACGGACCATAAACAGCTTCATCGAGAGGTTGCATGTTATTCGTGCAGTGGGGTGGAAATGACAGCAAAACGATCCCGTTCTCACGAGCATAGTTGATGGCATCCACTGACACATGTGTTTCGTGGTTGTCCATTAACAGCAAGATAGGATTTGCTGGGTTACTACAAGTAATATTTTTTATATGTTCTAATAATTTTACAAAAACTGTCATCCACCCTGATTTTGTTCCGTAACTTATAGATCCAGGTACAGAGCCATGCAAAAAATGGTCCTTCATTCTCACTCGAGGATATACATACATAGGAGGAAGTGCAGAACCGGCAGCAGAAATAACACCGCAGAAGGTAACTAAGGTGCCTCTTTCTCCAGAGACACATTGACCCACGACTCCAAATTCCAAATTCGACATGGTGAAATTTATATTTCTCAAGGACATCAGCGTAGTTATTGAAAAATGTGTCCACATTGTGTTAATTGAAAGCTGATGCTCTGCCAAAGCTTGTATTTTCAGGCTTCCTAAGTGAAAGTCTTGGGTGCCGTTTCATGAAACATTGCATCCATTCGATGCCTGCCTGTCGAATGTCATGCCATTTCGCAGGAAATTTTTTATTAAGTTTCACTGCATATTCATAAGCCAATTTACGGGTAGAAATATAAGTGCAAAATGCAAATGCAAAATTTGGGATGACTGCTTGAGATATTTTTCAAGTTCAAGCTCCTCTATCGGCGAAAACACTTGACGGGTCGCATATTTGGATAATCCTGAATTATTAGGTGTCATTTCGGTCCCGGAATCGGAGTTATCCTCCATATTTCGAGCTTTCGATACTCGTTCGTGAAGAGTGGATATTTTAATGCCAAATCTAGCAGCAGCCTACCGTAACCGACATATTTTTAAACAAAACCTCTTTAACAGCGGTTCTCACTATTTCTTCTGGTACGTCTGATACCTGCTTCTTCTCTATATAAGTTTGAACCATTCTGATTATAATTGGGGCAGTTCCGGAGAGTCCGAATGTGCCCCGACCAAATTGTCCGAATCTTCCTCCTCAGTCAAGATCCGTTTGGCAACTACGTAACCGTTATTCGGAAAGTTTCTGCCTGTTGAAATAAAGGTTTTGTAGTGCACAAATATTTAATTTATCACGTGCATCTCTTAGAAAGTGAAATATGATGACCCTAAATTGTTGAACTCCTTAGGAGCTCCAATACAATTGGAAAACAATTTTTCAGTGCCATCAAGAATCCAACACCGATTACTATGCTTTCTGATATAGTGTACAGGATAAGATGTTCAGATTGTTCTAGTGTCTATGTAGGACAAACTGGGCGATATTTGAAATCGAGAGTCAAGGAACACATGAGATCTGTCCGCTTGCCCATCTCCAACCCAAAAACAGCCTTAGCTGAACATTGCGTTAGCACGGGACATAGTTTCGACTTTGAAAACGTTAAAATTCTAAATAGGGAACCATACTTAGGGAATTGATTAATGGATGAGATGTTACAGATAGCAGTTAATAACTCAGTTAATTCAAGATCGGATATCCAACATCTAAGCCGAATATATTTTCCATTATTAAGAATGAATAAACATCCTGTAAAGTTTTCATCGCATCCCGTTAACATATGAACGCGTGTTCGGGTATTTCCATCTGAGAAATCGAGAGCTCTTATATTGGTTCCACCTCCGTGTGTCGACGTATGTCACAAAGTCACCATTTTGTTTATTTTCATTGCAGTCTCATAATTTCTTTCATGAAAAATACATACCTGAGATTTGTAAATTCTATTATTTATATGCAGGGTGATTCCGAAGGAGACCGTCAGATTTTAGGTGAAGTATACACTAGTCAAGGCAGTTTCGAAACAATGTTTGGTTTATGGTTGGGGGCCTTTAATGAGAGTCTATAGGGTGATTTGTCCGATTCGACCGATTTTTCTTTTATTCATAACTTTGGTATGGCTTCATCAATTTTGATGAAATTTTCAGTGTAGAACAATATGATTATCCTCTTTCAATAATTCCAACACTTTCTCAAAAATACAGGGTGGGAATTATGATAAGTTCAGATTAAGTTTGCAGGTTGAAAAAACACCCTGTACATTCCGTTTTCAGAAATTTTCTACTTGCTTCAGATTCTACCATCAAGTTTACATTACTGGAGCGTTTTTATTTTTTTTGGCACACATCCAGTTTTCCTAGAAAAATTTTTCAAGTATGAACAATGATTAAATGGTGAAATTTACCTAGATATTTTGGAAAATATTTTACCAAATCTATTGGAAAATGTACATATCTGCTCTATGTACTTTCAGCATGACAGAGCACCACCTCACTTTGCCTTGAATGTGTGAAATCACCTGGATGTAAATTATCCGAACAGATGGATCGGTCGTGGAGGCCCTATTGCTTGGTCACAAAGACCGCCTGATTTGAACCCTTTAGACTATTTTGTGTGGGGATATCTGAAAACAAGAGTTTATAAGGTTGAAATTAGAAGTAGAGAATACCTAGTTGAAAGGATTTTCGAGGAATGTAATATCTTGAAGTAAAATCAATTCCTCATTAGGAGGTCAATTGGAAATTTAATAAAAGGGTCTCGAATATGTATTCAAAAAAGGGGAAACCATTTCGAACATTCTATGTAAATTTTGTGTTAATCCTTAGTTTTGCCGTTCATGATATGTTTCGAATGTTTATTCTGTATAAGTTGTAGATTTTTTGGTTTAAGTAGGTAGGTATAAAGATATTTTCTGGATTAAATGATCAGAATATGAGTGATTAAATATGAATTTCTAATTTGGAAGAACTACTTCAGGTCTCAGGAAGAGCTTTGTATCATTGGACGACACTGGTTCACATTCTAGTTCAGAATATCCTCACTGCCTTGGAGCGAAATAACGATATTGTTCATACTTGAAAAATATTTCTAGGAAAACTGGATGTGTGCCAAAAAAAATAAAAACGCTCCAGTAATGTACACTTATGGTAGAATCTGAAGCAAGTAGAAAATTTCTGAAAACGGAATGTAGAGGGTGTTTTTTCAACCTGCAAAATTGATCTGAACTTATCATAATTCCCACCCTGTATTTTTGAGGAAATGTTAGAATTATTGAAAGAAGATAATCATATTGTTCTACACTGAAAATTTCATCAAAATTGATCAAGCCATACCAAAGTTATGAATAAAAGAAAAATCGGTCGAATAGGACAAATCACCCTATAGACTCTCATTAAAGGCCCCCAACCATAAACCAAACATTGTTTCGAAACTGCCTTGACTAGTGTATACTTCACCTAAAATCTGACGGTCTCCTCCGGAATCACCCTGTAGAGGATAATGGGAGGATACAATTGTTTAGTCTGTAAGTACATCTTGGTTTTTGTTTTTTTTTATTAACGAAAACCTTCAACATTATTGCGGATTGTTTATGTTGTTTTCACTTTTTGAGCTGTATCCATGTTTAATAGTTTGATGTTACACTTTTTATACTGTAATTATGAGGTGTTGTCTTGGTTTGTCATTCCTGCTGTTTTATACATTTCAATGTCTGTTTTTTGGAATTTTTCATTATATGCTCCATATTCTTTTGTAGAGCCCTGAAGATGGAAAAATATATTTCCGAAACGTCGGTGAACTGACATAGTTTTCATTTTCCCGTTTCTTTGATCCTGCTACCACCAATTAAGCCTTTAAAAATATAATTTTGGATCACCAAATTCAATTTAACAATAATATATTAATTATTTTATCGCATTTTGACGTTTAACACGTTGAGTGCCACCATGTAATCCGAAAAACATGTCTCAGTGGCCACTTTTTTTTTTTCATTTTTAGTACTCTCAATGTACCAATTAACAAATATGATTCATCAAAAACTGATTTTCTTTTTATTTTGACGTTATTTCGAAGCTGATTATGAATTTTTTATTGTCAAAACAGCATTCAAAATCGCACGCCAAGCGCTCCAAATTGTAGGCCAATCGCTCTTTCCTACGCAGTAGGCCATACTCTACTGCAAGAAATACTTTTCCGTGCAAATGCGAGACCCTTGATAGAATAACTGGTGTGAAAACAGCCGAGTAAGATAGCCGAGTTTTGTACAGAATTTTTCGTACGCCACTGGAATATTGGCCGGATAGCGATGCAAAAAATTTTGATTCGCCGAGATAATTTGGGATTTTTCTATTTTCACGTTGGAATCTGGATACGGTACGTTCTCTATACGATGGCCCATGATAAATCCATCACCAGCACTCATTCCACAGCACCCCCGGGTCGAATATGCCGAATGACGAACGAGTTTTCAATAAAAATATTCTTATCTGGCAAACTAGACATAGGATTGATGTAAAATTTGACAATAGCGTCCAGGAAAATGAACAGATATTAACTTCATATGCCACTTTTACTTGCACCCCCCAGGGGGGTCAGTAGGTAGTCGGCCTACTTTTAAAAATTCATAAAAAATCAACCATACATCAGAATGCCATCAAACTGCTGCAGAATCATCTACATTTCGACGAAAAAATAATTCAGTAGTTATCTCTGACTTGCAACCCCTTGGGGGGCTAAAATGACGGCTTAATGATTATTCAAGCAGATACGAATATCTCGAGAACTAGACATAGAATCGACACGAAATTTGGTATTTATTCTTCTCTCTTAATACAGAGAATAACTCTATGACTCACCTCCACTTGCACCCCCTGGGTGGGGCTAGCCGAGTTCCAGCCGAGTTTTCTGTGAGTAATTCATACCTGGGAAACTAGACATAGGATTGAGGTCAAATTTCACAATAACATTAAGAAGCATCAACTCACAATTTCTGCATATGCCTCATTCACTTGCACCCCCCAGGGGGGTCAGGAGGTACTCGGCCTAATTTTAAAAATTCATAAAAAATCAACCATACATCAGAATGACATCAAACTGCTGCAGAATCATCTACATGTCGACAGAAAAATAATTCAGTAGTTATCTCTGACTTGCAACCCCTTGGGGGGCTAAAATAACGGCTTAATGATTATTCAAGCAGATACGAATATCTCGAGAACTAGACATAGAATCGACACGAAATTTGGTATTTATTCTTCTCTCTTAATACAGAGAATAACTCTATGACTCACTTCCACTTGCTCCCCCTGGGGGGGGGCTAGCCGAGTTCCAGCCGAGTTTTCTGTGAGTAATTCATACCGGGGAAACTAGACATAGGATTGAGGTCAAATTTCACAATAACATTAAGAAGCATCAACTCACAATTTCTGCATATGCCTCATTCACTTGCACCCCCTGGGGGGCCAGTAGGTACTCGGCTTAATTTTTAAAAATTCATAAAAAATCAACCATACATCAGAATGCCACCAAAGTCCTGCAGAATCATCTACATGTCGACAAAAAAATAATGCAGTAGACATCTCTGACTTGCAACCCCTTGGGGGGCTAAAATAACGGCTTAATGATTATTCAAGCAAATACGAATATCTCGAGAACTAGACATAGAATCGACACGAAATTTGGTATTTATTCTTCCTCTTAATACAGAGAATAACTCTATGACTCACTTCCACTTGCACTTCTGGGGGCTAGCCGAGTTCCAGCCGAGTTTTCTGTGAGTAATTCATACCTGGGAAACTAGACATAGGATTGAGGTCAAATTTCACAATAACATTAAGAAGCATCAACTCACAATTTCTGCATATGCCCCCTTCACTTGCACCCCCCAGGGGGGTCAGTAGGTACTCGGCCTACTTTTAAAAATTCATAAAAAATCAACCATAAATCAGAATGCCACCAAAGTCCTGCAGAATCATCTACATGTCGACAAAAAAATAATGCAGTAGTCATCTCTGACTTGCAACCCCTTGGGGGGCTAAAATAACGGCTTAATGATTATTCAAGCAGATACGAATATCTCGAGAACTAGACATAGAATCGACACGAAATTTGGTATTTATTCTTCTCTCTTAATACAGAGAATAACTCTATGACTCACTTCCACTTGCACCCCCTGGGGGGGGCTAGCCGAGTTCCAGCCGAGTTTTCTGTGAGTAATACATACCTGGGAAACTAGACATAGGATTGAGGTCAAATTTCACAATAACATTAAGAAGCATCAACTCACAATTTCTGCATATGCCTCATTCACTTGCACCCCCCAGGGGGGCCAGTAGGTACTCGGCTTAATTTTTAAAAATTCATAAAAAATCAACCATACATCAGAATGCCACCAAAGTCCTGCAGAATCATCTACATGTCGACAAAAAAATAATGCTGTAGTCATCTCTGACTTGCAATCCCTTGGGGGGCTTAAATAACGGCTTAATGATTATTCAAGCAGATACGAATATCTCGAGAACTAGACATAGAATCGATACGAAATTTGGTATTAATTCTTCCCTCTTAATACAGAGAATAACTCTATGACTCACTTCCACTTGCACCCCCTGGGGGGGGCTAGCCGAGTTCCAGCCGAGTTCCAGCCGAGTTTTCTGTGAGTAATTCATACCTGGGAAACTAGACATAGGATTGAGGTCAAATTTCACAATAACATTAAGAAGCATTAACTCACAATTTCTGCATATGCCTCAATCACATACTGACCCAGGGGGGTCAGTAGGTACTCGGCCTAATTTTACGTTATTACGTTATTTTAGCCCCCCAAGGGGTTGCAAGTCAGAGATAACTACTGAATTATTTTTTCGTCGAAATGTAGATGATTCTGCAGCAGTTTGATGGCATTCTGATGTATGGTTGATTTTTTATGAATTTTTAAAAGTAGGCCGAGTACCTACTGACCCCCCTGGGGGGTGCAAGTGAATGGGGCATATGCAGAAATTGTGAGTTGATGCTTCTTAATGTTATTGTGAAATTTGACCTCAATCCTATGTCTAGTTTCCCAGGTATGAATTACTCACAGAAAACTCGGCTGAACTCGGCTAGCCTCATTTCAGGGGGTGCAAGTGGAAGTGAGTCATAGAGTTATTCTCTGTATTAAGAGGGAAGAATAAATACCAAATTTCGTGTCGATTCTATGTCTAGTTCTCGAGATATTCGTATTTGCTTGAATAATCATTAAGCCGTTATTTTAGCCCCCCAAGGGGTTGCAAGTCAGAGATGACTACTGCATTATTTTTTTGTCGACATGTAGATGATTCTGCAGGACTTTGGTGGCATTCTGATGTATGGTTGATTTTTATGAATTTTTAAAAATTAAGCCGAGTACCTACCAGCTTCTGGGGGTGCAAGTGAATGAGGCATATGCAGAAATTGTGAGTTGATGCTTCTAATGTTATTGTGAAATTTGACCTCAATCCTATGTCTAGTTTCCCCGGTATGAATTACTCACAGAAAACTCGGCTGAACTCGGCTAGCTCATTTCAGGGGAGCAAGTGGAAGTGAGTCATAGAGTTATTCTCTGTATTAAGAGAGAAGAATAAATACCAAATTTCGTGTCGATTCTATGTCTAGTTTTCGAGATATTCGTATCTGCTTGAATAATCATTAAGCTGTTATTTTAGCTCTCAAGGGGTTTGCAAGTCAGAGATAACTACTGAATTATTTTTCTGTCGACATGTAGATGATTCTGCAGCAGTTTGATGTCATTCTGATGTATGGTTGATTTTTATGAATTTTTAAAATTAGGCCGAGTACTCTCCTGACTTCTGGGGTGCAAGTGAATGGGGCATATGCAGAAATTGTGAGTTGATGCTTCTTAATGTTATTGTGAAATTTGACCTCAATCCTATGTCTAGTTTCCCAGGTATGAATTACTCACAGAAAACTCGGCTGAACTCGGCTAGCACCCAGGGGGTGCAAGTGGAGGTGAGTCATAGAGTTATTCTCTGTATTAAGAGAGAAGAATAAATACCAAATTTCGTGTCGATTCTATGTCTAGTTCTCGAGATATTCGTATCTGCTTGAATAATCATTAAGCCGTCATTTTAGCCCCCCAAGGGGTTGCAAGTCAGAGATAACTACTGAATTATTTTTTCGTCGAAATGTAGATGATTCTGCAGCAGTTTGATGGCATTCTGATGTATGGTTGATTTTTATGAATTTTTAAAAGTAGGCCGACTACTCACTGACTTCTGGGGGTGCAAGTAAAAGTGGCATATGAAGTTAATATCTGTTCATTTTCCTGGACGCTATTGTCAAATTTTACATCAATCCTATGTCTAGTTTGCCAGATAAGAATATTTTTATTGAAAACTCGTTCGTCATTCGGCATATTCGACCCGGGGGTGCTGCGGAATGAGTGCTGGTGATGGATTTATCATGGGCCATCGTATAGAGAACGTACCGTATCCAGATTCCAACGTGAAAATAGAAAAATCCCAAATTATCTCGGCGAATCAAAATTTTTTGCATCGCTATCCGGCCAATATTCCAGTGGCGTACGAAAAATTCTGTACAAAACTCGGCTATCTTACTCGGCTGTTTTCACACCAGTGATAGAATAAACGAAATAATTGTAGAGCAGCGGTCGTGAGACCCCTCGGTCTCACGCGGCCCATCCTTCCCAAAATAGGGTGAGACATACGAGGTCTCACATGGCACTCAACGTGTTAAAGACGACAATATTCAACCCATGGTAACAAGGGTAAGTTGACGTTTATCCCCTGAGTGAATTAAATTTATTTTAATTCACTAGTGGAATAAAATGTTCACCCTTCACTTTCTGGAAATTATTCTTTCCACACACAATGCACGTAAAACTCATTTTAAAGTATGTTTCATAAAATTTATCAAAAATTCTACACTAACAGTCATTTCTTTCATTAAAGTAAAAATTACAAAATTCACTGATTGTGCAGCATATAAAGTAGCCCAAAGACTTTTCAAATCAATTAGTGGGCCAAATATTGATACTCCATTAACGAATCTTCTATTAAACTGCTTTCTTTTTTTTCACTTTCTTGCTCTTTTCTTCTTTTTGTCCCGCTTTTCGACATTAGGTGTTTGGCTCCTTACCTTTCCTGCACGAGCTAATGAACCATGCACCTTTCCTTCCAGCAGGCCTATCGAGATTTCAAGGTCAATGTTCGAAAACATATCCACAGTATCTGAATCTGAGACTGGCTTTCCTGCTGCATATATGAAAATTTCAGATGCATTCAGATCCTCTTCCTCTGCGAATTTGTCCTGTAAATTAAATAGATATGAATTTTATCTCTCATCATAATGGTATGAAATGGTATGAAATTATTAATGGTTTCGTTCGACGTAGTAAATTTATTTCCGTCCATTCCAACCACTTGATGAAAACCCCTCATTCACCATTGAAACGAAAGAAGAGGTAATGAGACTCCTTAAGATATGTCTGGGACAGAGCTATTTCAAATTCAATGATAAAATCTACCAACAACTAAATGGCTTACCTATGGGATCCCCATCATCTAATTTATTCAGTGAAATATTTATGACAGCCCTTGGAAAGAAAATATTTTCCTCAGAAGACATTGGCTTGACGGGTTTTGTGCTACTCTAGAAGCGATATGTGTATGATGTTTTTTACGTATGGACTGGGTCGATATCGGAATTGACGGCATTTTTGGAATTGTTGAACTCCATCCATGATTCCATCAAATTCACATTAGAAATAGAGGATCATAATAGATGTCTGAACTTCCTAGATATACAGATTTAAAAAAAAAAATGAACACCTTGAATTTGATATATACAGAAAATCCACCTTCTCTGATATTTTAATACCAAATAGTAGTTCACATCCTTATAAAATCAAAATGTCAGCATTTCACGCACTAACTCATAGATGAGTCTCGATTCCAATGTCAAAAATTAACTATGACAAGGAGGTTCCACACTGAAATTTTTAGCTGGGAATAATGGCTACTCTCCGGATATAATAGATCAACTCCTTTTCAGAAAGCGGCAGAAGAAATTGTTACATTCAATTTATCCACCAAATAATGAAACTGAAACCAAAAAATACGCATATATCGACTACATCCCATCTCTGAGTGATAAAATTTGCAAAAGACTCAGACATTATAATATTAACATTAGTTGTACTAATAAGAAAAATCTGAGATCAATGTTCTTGAATGGTAAGGATAGAGCGACCAACACACAATTAAGCTGTGTATATAAGCTTCACTGTAATGAATGCCCTGCATTTTACATAGGTCAAACTGGTTGTTCACTGGCAAAAAGAATTGATGAACACAAAAATCAATCCTCCAAAACAAACCCACTACTGGTTTCTCCAGTCACTGTATCACCTCAAACCATTTTATTGATTTTGAAAAAACCAAAATATTGCACAAATGCCATAAAGGTAAACGCATGGACCTTTTAGAATACTTAGAAATAACATCAGCTTTTAAACAAAATCTTCACATTGTAAATGATCAGTTAGATTTCCGTCTATCACCAATTTTAACATGTGTTACTTGATATGTTATGTAGATGTGTACTGTATTAACCGATATTGTTTTATATTCAGTTTTGAAAATGTGAGGAAACCCGAAACATGCATGTCAACGATGCTTTAAATAAAATTTGTGAAACGTACAGTCAAACGGTTTTATTCAATTTTTGTTAATTAATATCGAACTATGTTTCACCATGGGATAAGCGAGGAATCAATTACGAGTATGAAATTTCGCTGGAATTCAGTTATTAAATAACTCACATTTTCAATGAAAATCTATATTTTACGTATTGAGCTCCTGAGAGATCATGCTTTGGCGTTTTTATATTTTTTTAGTATTGTAACTGTGAATTTGATGATATTGAGAGTTAGAAAAAAATTTCGAAGGAGGTCATAATATATTGAGTAATATAGCCCTTCCATGAAACTGAGCACGAGGATACTCAATAGATTATGTTCAGTACCTATGCTCGATATCAGATTTTTTATTATCGATAATGAATTGATTTAATTTAAGAAATTATAATAATAATAACGTTTATTCATGCCAACATCTTTCGATTTACATTCGTCACTACAAAAATCTGGAATTTACATCATCTTCTTCACAAGAAATTCTTCTATATGCTACGTTTACATTCAGCCACTTCCCCTGTCACTCGTCATGCCGGAAATATTGCCGCGGCAGCGTCGACGGAAGTCGACGCCAGTGAGTGTCGTTTACACTCAGCCCTCATACTTCTTTACCGGGCGCGCAACCATGGCTGACGTCGAGGTTGTTGCGGCGACAGCTGTATGTCTACTTAGTGTAATAAATTATTTAAACGTTTTGAAAAAGAAATCGAAAAAATGTGGTCGCAATGTAGCCATAAGGGCTTCTTCCATTTTAACTCTTCTATTGGAGTATTGTTCATGTGAGCACTGATGCGATTTCACGCATCGTGTACTTTATGTTTTTATTCATGATTTTTATCACGTGGATCCCATATTATTCTCTCACTTTCGTATAACTCCAAAAACTGTATTAATGTTTCATTACTCCACTCTGGTGGTGGTGGAGTAGGCATTGTTAACAACTGGACCTCTGATCACTGTACTTGAACAGGACAGAAAAAGAAACACGTCCTTCAGCTTAAAACGCTGGGCGACAAGTGAGCGAGAGGGCTGAATGTAAACACACGCTTTCACTTCCGCTGCCAGTCCTTTGACTCGCGCACGAAAACCGACAATTGAGGGAGCGCAGGGCAGTGCGAGTGGCAGCGGCAATGTCATGGGAAGTGTCGTATTTACACTCTCGCGCTGCTCACTTCTCTGTTCACTTCCCTGCCCACTTGGGCTGAGTGTAAATCAGGGATAGAATAGAATGCATTTTCAGAAAGATATTTTTTGATAACACTGCTGAATTGATCCTTCATGTCTCTTACTGAATAATGAATCCTATTATATAATTTGTAAGCCCAAAAATTTGGACCATTTTGTGTGTTAGACCTGCAGAACTCATTTCTGACATCCAGCCTTGCTCTTGTATAGTGATCGTGAATATCTGCACTGAGGGAATGTGTGTGCTTATCGTGTATAAATTTCAAGCATTCAAAAATGAAAACACTCGGAAGAGTAAGAATCCCAAACTTTTGGAAAGAGCTTCTACAATCTGCTCTGTAATCCAGATTATCTATGATTCTGACTACTTTTCTCTGAAGTGAGAAGATCTTAGCGGCGTGTGGAGTGTGGCCCCACACTAAAATTCCATACTTTGTAATAGAGTGGCATAGAGCATAGTAGGCTGTCAGCAATGTTTCCACTGAAACTTTAAATGATAGAGTACGAATTACAAAAATATTCTTGCTCAACTTTTTCGAAAGTTCTTCACAGTGAACATCCCATGTTAGTTTGTTATCCAAATGTAACCCCAAAAACTTAAAACTATGTTTCAATTCAGCGTTCAGTTGTTTCAAGGTACACACTAAAACATTCGTTTTGTTCTGATTAAGCATTAGACCGTTCCCACCGAACCAATCCTTCGCTCTCGACTGCGCCTCGCGCGAACCCTCCATAACCTGATCAAAATCGCGACCCCTCAAAAGAAGTGAAGCATCATCTGCAAATAAAATAGACTCAATTCTGTCTGAGAGACTAGTTGGAAAGTCATTTATGTAAATTAAAAATAAGATCGGTCCAAGAATAGAACCTTGAGGTACACCCAGTTTGATATTTTCCATATGCGATTCCTTACCCTCTTCAACGACCTTTTGATACCTATCATAGAGATAAGATTGGAGTAGTTCAATGCTGTTATCCGAAAATCCATAATTTCTGAGTTTGGCCAGAAGAATCCGAGGCGAGACGCAGTCGAAGGCCTTGCTTAAATCTAAGAATGATACCACTGTATAATCACCCTCTTCAAATCCCTGCATTATATGAGTAATAAGTCTCAAAATAGCCGAAGCAGTGCTCCTATCCTTTCTATAGCCAAATTGATTATCGCAAAATAATTTATTTCACGTATATACGTGAAGTACGTGTTGAAATCATCAGGTGAAATAGATGACGTTGCAGATAATTTCATTTTCCTGTAATTATTGATGAGCTTCCAGCTGGCTCTTATTTTATTATCTGAATTTTTTATAAAATCTTCTGCTGCACTTTTCTTTGCAGATACCAAAGCAATCTGATATTGTTTCTTGAATTCATTTCTCAAATATTTTATTTCACTTATTTTAAAATCACGGTATAATTCTTGAAGAAATTGTAAATGATTCCTCATTTTCCTAAGATCATTCGTGAACCAATTGATGCCTAACCCACCCCTTGAACTATGTTTAATTGTTTTTTTCAAGAAACGAGGCATTGAATATGAACATTCATTCGAGTCGTTTATATGATCCACAAAATCCCAACTCATATCTGACAAGATATCATGCATTCTACTGAATCCCATCTGCGTAAGAGGTCTACTGATACTGAGGGTAGTCTGGTGTGAATGTGGAATCTCCACTCTTATTCGTTGACCTCTATGATCCGAAAAGTCAACGTCCACTATATCGGATTCAAAGTTTCCAAAATTGAAATTTATGAAAATATTATCAATATTTCTTTTCAATCTTGTTGGTTTAAAAATCGTTCGTTCGAAGCCAAAACTGGAAAATAAACACAGAAGAGCTTCCGACTCTTTCGGATCATCGAAGTTTACATTGAAATCCTCGGTCAAAATACACTTTTTTCCCTAAATTAGTGAGTATATTTAAATTTTTTTCCAGCTGGTCAAGAAAAACAGATATATTCCCTGATGGGAAACGATAAATAACCGCCACCCTTACATCAATCACCGTAAAGCAACAAGCAGTAATTTCAATATCTTTCTCTGTACAAACTAAATTCCGTATGGGAGTACAATTTTTATAAAGAAAACTCTTACACAACAACATCACTCCTCCATTTTTGAAATTCGCTCTGGAAAAATAAGTCACTGTGTTCCATCCTTCCATCTTGTAAACTGATGACTCCATCTCATTAAGCCAGTGCTCACTCATACACAAAATGTCACAATTATTAAGTACAATAGATGCTATATTGTTTGATTTATTTCGAACACCCTGAGCGTTAAAATGCAAGACACTTAATTATTCACTTCTTTTCGTTAGGGCTAAGTCTTTACGTTGTCGAGTCTCTGACGTTTCTGAAAAAAACTCGAGACATATGGGGTAAATATGGCCAAATGGTAGGATCCATAGCTTTTTCCAGGTTAGTTAGATCAATCATTATCTTGAACGAACTGTAGTAATCTGGATATTTGGATAACAGTTTTTCACACTTCACCTCTGGAAAATCGCCATGCAGATAAGTTGTGATATCATCTATTGTTGTTTCTGGAGAAAAACGTGACACATGAAGGAATGCCTTTTTAGGTGCTATAATAAGCTTACTGTCGTTGGTATTTTTCTGACCAATTAAGCTTTTATTTTTATTCACTATTCGTTGTTTTTGTTGCCTCCATTCAGATTCCACATTCTGTTGTTGACTATTAATAAATGTCGAGGGTCAACCACGACTGTTACCATCCAACGTAGAAATTAATTCACTTTTTTGTTTATTCGAACTCTTAGCAAATTGCTGGTGAAATCCAGGAGCTAAATTTGTAGACACTGCTTGATGTTGTGCTTGTGAAGTCGATTTTTTTCTTTTTGACGATTTGTCTCCATTTTTACTTGTTTGCAGTTTACCAGCATAACTTATTTCATTCATTGCAATATGGGCTGTTTCCGTATCATGGAGCTGAAGTTGTCGTTGTTCATTATTATTTTTGCCAGACGATTCATCGATTAATGAAACTGAATTGTCAGTTGCATTCAAATTAGTAGATTCTTCATTTTCTTTGGCAAATAATAGATTAATAAGTTTTATATTCGATTCACGAATCGACATAACCTCCTCTGATATATTTTTGACTGTTGAAAGGATACTTTCCATGAATTTTTCAATTTTCCTGTCCAGTAATCCCTCTATTAATTCAACTGGATCAATTTCAGATCTCCTAACACAATCCTGACACCAATACAACAAATTCCTCTTCTGAAGACTCAGCCTTCATTTCCGTTGTCGAGAACCCGGAACAAGATCTGCATTGTTTATGAAAACATTTATCGCAAGTCGCCACATCTGTAACTGCGGACGACTTACACTTATCACATTCCATCTGGAATGAAATCAATCGGTAATTGTCGATCTCGAAATTGAATTTTCCCAAGTATCTTTGACGAAAAAGGACCTCAGAAAACACTAATAAGTTCACAACCACCACTGTTTCTTAAGAAGCATTTCGGTATAATTTCATTTCTGAATAATGCATATTAACAATTGAAAACTTAAACAAATGCGGAACTCGCGAAAAACGTCTGTTCGAACGGCATAACAACATATAATGATATAGTAGATTATAGGATGTAATTTCAAAAGATGTTCTTACAAAGGCATTGTCCACACAAGACTTGCCTTCTACAGGATCTACTCTAGTAGGTCCATTATAAAATACTAAATACCTTTCCTCTAGAAAATTTTCAAGAAAAGTTATCGGTTCAATAGAAACTTTAGTGTCTTCAGTTATGAATAAATTCATTCTATTTTATAGATTGAATTGAAAATTTTTTGTGAATAATTATACTTTCACGATCTCCGACACTTTTTGCATTTACCTAATTGCGTTTACGATGCCCTTTCCTAATCTGTGGAACAAGCGGCCACGTTTCGATGAAAATGAGGCACCATTTGAATGGAATGACACTTTTCATAAATATTTGAAATTCGATGATGATCCTATTTTATTTTTCAATTTCCTTTCAGGAATTCTATTATTTTTCCACAACCAAAGTTGAAATAAGGATGTGCATAGATATGGATATTCTTCTTTGTAATCACTGCAAATATGTACATCACCACCCTCCTTGCCATCAATTTGCAAGAGCGGCTGGAGCAAAAACAATGTACTGGGGGAGGTTGATAATATCGCGTGTTATCGTCATATTATACTCTCGCGGCATTCATCACTTGTCGGCACTCCCAACATGCTTGTACTGCCTTGCACCGGACCTTCCAATTGTGTTTTATGACGTTTGGTCGACCCACCTTTCAGAGCAGTATAATCAGAATGAACGTACATTCCCCAGTTCACACCTGCACAAGTAGGGAAATCATGTGGAAAAACAAAAAATTAGCAGACGCGGAATTCGCCTCTTCCCTGGATTATTAATATAAAGGTGTCCCGTCCCAGTCAGAGACCTGCGTGAACTGTACGGAAAAGTTATCCTTTGAAATAACCGAGTTCACCTGAAATTTCACAGGCGTAGGTACTTCTTCACAAACGATGCCGCGTACGAAATATAGAGATAAACATGATAATAATAAAAATAATCTAAAAACGACAATTATAGTCTTACAGTTTTCGATTGAAGTATCAATGATACCTTCATTCGTTATAGAAAACACTTGTTTCTTTTAAATCAAACAATTCAAAAAAACTACAAAAAACCAATTTAAAAATGAAATGGAATCCGACACATGTGATTCGACAATAGTGTATAACACTCTTCGAAAAGTGTGAGACCATAATTGCTACTTTTAGATTATTTTTGATTTATTTAAACTATCAATACTAAGAGATGTTGATTATATCTAACACCTACCAGTTTCATCAGTTTTTCAAATGAAGAAATAAAGTTACCACTTCGAGGGATCGAGAAATAGAAATCAGATTGTTTCAGAATATAGGTATTGCTTAATATTTACAAATTGATATTCCATGCGATTTGAAAACCTTCGCCGTATAGAAAAAATAATATCACAGGAAGATGTATTCGATTTTACCCCGAGCTCGCTAACCGTGGGGATCGGGCGGTCAATTTCAGTCCTAAAGCTATTTTTTTTGTCAATTTATCTATGAGGGACTTCTTGGCGCTCTTTTTCACTTGAACAGAGTACTTATATTTTATTTATTTATTATAACTTTCCGCTTCGACACCTGGGTCATTAGCGGTTTTGGTACAATATAATATTACATTTTAATTTTATACTGTGTCAAATAAGATGGTGAAATAAGTCGTTCTCCTATATCTTGAAACCAATTGCTCTGTTGGAAGATATTGTGTTGAGAGTTTCTGATGAGAGTGTAGATGTTAAGGGCATCATTTATTTTGGAGCTGACTGCATTGGATTTCCTTTGGTTTTCATATAACGAGCAATCCGTTAATATATTATGATTGACTGTTATTTGGACATTACATGAGTTGCACTGTGGTGGGGGCTCTTTCTTCAGTAAGTATGAGTGTGAATCGTGTATGACCAATTTGAAGTCTTCTCAGTGTCACAAGTTCATCTCTTTTCATTTTTACGGGGTGGAATGTGGTGGTAGAGTGGTTAATGAAAGAGTACTGTACTTATAGATTTGCCCAAATGTCTGTATTTTTCGAATATTTGAGGAGCAATGGTATCAATCGTTTCGTTTGGATTTACTGAAAAAGAATCCGTGATCAAAATCGATTTTGTCCGTCCGTCCGTTCTTGGGCACGACAACGTCAAAGCGAAATGAGCTAAAATTTTCACAGTATATCGAAAGAATGAATATTTCGGACGAGTTCGTTATTGGGACAAATCCGTAGAATGGTTCAGAAGTTATGAATTTGGCTTCCTTTATAACTCCTAGAATATCCATCGGATCATGTTGTAACTTTGAAGATATCTGAATTAGGTTTAAACAAATAGGCTTGTGAAGTTTAGCAGAAATCGGCACGCTTAATTTTTTTTAAAATTCTATAAGTGAAATATTTCAATTCTTTATTCTTCATAAAATATCAGACGTATTTAATCAAAAATTTGCACATGTATGAACGTCATATATATCTCACATATTCTCAAATTTCATTGTCGTAGCTTCATTTCACCTAAAACTATGATTATTCTTTAATTTTCTCTAGAAAAGGGAGAAATGGCGAAGAGTCCGTCAGAAGTATGTACCTTTGCTCTATGTTATCACAGATATGTATTGGATAGACACGGGTTGTACTTATTAATAAGTCTCACTTGGAGGTAGAAGTGTTTTAAATTTTTCATAACGGTGAATTAATATACGTTGTCAAAATTTAGAACAGCACTAACGTAGGGTAAAGACGGGAGAAGACTCTCGTTCTCTTCAACAGAGTGCTTATAAATTTGTAATAGTTTGCATATTTACTCTCAAGTAGCTCCTCAAGAGCGCCAAAGCCAACTTACTCACCATTGCTTTCTGAATTTTTCATTTCATAAGCTTTCATATAATGTCCCCTTGAACTCCTTAGCGAGTGGATGAGGGTGTGAAATTAACCTCTAAACTTGTTTTTCGTCAATTTATCAATGAAAACTTCCTGTACGGGATTCGGATGTTTGTGAAAATTTCTGCTTTTTTATAAGCTTTCATTCGATACTACCCAGAACTCCTTAGCGAGAGGATGAGGGTGTTACATTACCCCTAAACCAACTTTTCGTCAATTTATTTATGAAGGACTTCTTGAATCAGATTCGGATTCTTGACTAGATCTCTGCTTTGTTATGAGCTTTCAGATTATATGAGCCCGAACTTCTTGGCGGAGAGATGATGGGATTGAATTCACCTCTCAACCAGTTTTTCGTCAATTGAGCTATGAAGAATTTCCTGTATCGAATTCGGATTTTCGCGAAAATATCTGTTTTTGAATGAGCTTTCAATTAATGCTACCCCGACCTCCTAAGCGAGGAGACTAGGGTGCTAATTTCAAATCTCAACCTGTTTTTCGTCAATTCAGCTATGAAGGATTCCTTGTAGAAAATTCTGATTTTCGAAAAATCTCTGGTTTTTCATGAGCTATTAGATTATATGAGACTGAACTACTTGGCGGGGACATGAGGGGGTTGAATTCACCCCTGAATCAGTTTTTCGTTAATTCAGCTATGAAGAATTTCCTATATCAAATTCGGATTTTCGCGAAAATCTCTGGTTTTAAATGAGCTTTCATCTGATGCTATCCCGACCTCCTCAGCGAGATGACTAGGGTGCTAAATTCACACCTCAACCTGTCTTTCGTCAATTTAGGTATGAAGGATTTCTTGTATCAGAGTCTGATTTTCAATGCTGTTTTATGAGCTTTCATTTGATGCCACCCCGACCTCTTTACGCAGGGATGAGGGTGCTAAATTCCCCCTTAACTTCCATTTTGTCAATATATTTATGAAGGATTTCTTTGAATCAAATTTGGACTTTCGTGAAAATCTGATTTTTTATGAGCTTTCAGATGATATAACCCGAACTAATTAGCGGGGGTATGAGGGGGTTAAATTAACCCCAGAATCAGTTTTCCGTCAATTCAGCTATGAAGGAATTCTAGAATCAACTCAGGATTTTCGCGAAAATTTCTACTTTCTATGAGCTTTCACTTGATGACCGATCCCCTTAGCGACAGGATGAGGAGGTTAAATTCCCCCTAAACCTTCTATTCGCCAATTTATTTATAAAGAACTAGCTGACCCGACAGACTTCGTCCTGTCAAAAAGATTTGTAATGTGGCAGTTTTTGTGCCTACGTATTTTAAAAAAGTCGCCTGAACAGAACCGTCACCCTGGTGATAGGGCGTTGTGAATAAAAAATAATTAAATAAAACATATATAAGGATTTAAAAGTAAGTAATCGCTTTGTTGTTAATCATGTGAATCATAATTATTATTATTATCATTGCAGTGCTTTGTGGTATACGATGTTTTTTGTTTGATTACCTGGCGCATAGATAAACAAATCTGATGGTTTTCCAACACGGGAACAGGCAACATACAATTGACCTTGTGAGAAACATGGGTTTTCTAGATTAATACCACACTTAATGATTGCCCCTGGGACTTGTTTATAGCCATAGCAAAAGCAAGCCGCACTGGAAACTGTAGTCGTTTAAACTCAAATGGCACATCAGTCGGAATCATTGGGATGCGCGGTATGAGAACATCTTCTCCTTTATACTTTCCTTTGAGTATAGTTGCTTCTATCACATTGTTTAGTAATTTTTTTTTATCGCTAACCGTGTACCGTTGCAAAGACGCGGTTGGTTGATATTTCGCAACATTATAACCACCGATCCAACCTTTAATTGAAGATTGTGAGGTGGCAATCCTGGCAAATCCAGCGAGTTTAAAAATTCCGGTGGATAGTTGACTACATCATCTTGATTAGTGGCTGAATCAACTGATTTATATATCCTCAATTCGCCTGTAATTTGTTCTTGAATTTTGAAATTTAATTCATTTACATCTATGTTCTTTGCAGCCAGTATAGCTCGTTCGCTCAACCAATCATGGTTTCTGTAATTTTGAGAAACATCTGGAAACACCTTCTGAATAAGTTCATCTTTTGATCGAGTTAACTGACAAAAACTTTGAGGAAAGTTAATGCAGCCAGTCAACATATCTATAGGAAATTTGCCATTACCAATGTTAATGAGTTGTTTAGAGAATATGTTTCCAGATTGGTCATTTTGCAACTCGACACGCATATTCTTGCTTAAATGAAGTACTTCGACATGTTTCCACAAATTGGAGGACTTTAGACATGCATTGAGTTCATCAGCTGGCGTTGATCGTGGAATCACTGGCAATGTATGACGAAAATCTCCTGCTAATAAAATCATTGCACCACCAAATCGATTACTATTGCTCCTTCGATCTTTTAAGGTTTTGTCTAAAGCCTTCAAAGATTTTTTATGTGCCATCGTGCATTCATCCCAAACAATCAATTTACATTGATGCAAAACCTTTGCCATTGCAGAGTTCTTCGAAACGTTGCAGGTTGGAGTTTCATTGCTTTGCATATTTAATGGCAATGGCACCACCTTCAAGCAAAGTTGCTGCGATTCCCGACGAAGCGAGTGCAAGTGCAATTTTATTTTGTGAGCGAATTGTTGCTAATATTAATGAAATCAAAAAAGTTTTTCCTGTACCACCAGGTGCATCTAAGAAATGAATCCCTCCAGTTTCATCATTTGTTACTTTCATAAGAGTTTCAAATATATACTTCTGTTGTTCATTTAACAGTGGAAGATTTAATTAATTCTTTCAAAGCGTTGAGATCATACAGTTTTTCTCGATGCAACTCTTGGTTAAAAGCGTCATGCATTGGACGATTGGGCGCGGTCAGGCCTAATTGAATCAATAGTTTGTTTGACATTATCAAGCACATGTCCTCAATTGAAATCAATGCTTCATTGTAAATTTCTTCACTGATTTGTATATTTGGATTTCCCATTCTATTCCGTATTTGATACAAAATATCATCACACATATAATTTTTGTACTTGATCCACAAATCAATTGGGTTTGATGGGAAGCATGTAGATATGATTATAGAAAACAATGTTCGTATTTGATGAGCGTGTGATGATATTAGAGTATCATTGAGAGTTTGATCCCAATGAGCGTCATTTTCAAGCAATTGCAAACATAGATATGATCTTTGACGTTAGGAACACACCTACATTTACAACAGTGAGTGCTTGTAATTTAATATGAACTTTATACCATAGCAATAAAGCTCAAATTGACTACGTTTTAGTTACAAATCATTTGTATGGGAAAAAGAAAAGGGCTATTTTTAGGGTTTTTCAGCAATAATTCTGATTTTTCTCGCCGTTAAAACCATCCTTGAACTTCAACGAACATTTTAAAAAAAGATTTGGCCAAATTGGTCCAGGCGTTGTTGAGTTATGCGCTTACCAACACATTTTGCGATTCATTTTTATATTATAGATTTCTTGTATCGAATTCGAAATCTAGAGAAAGTCTCTGCTTTTCCATGAGCTTTCAGATGGTATAACCCTGAACTTCGTGGCGGGGGGTTCAGGGGGATTAATTAATCCCTGATCCAGTTTTTCGTCAATTCAGCTATGAAATACTGGTTATATCAGATTCGAATTGTCTCTCTGCTTTTTTTATAGGCTTTCATATTATATTACCTTGAACTCCGTAAAGAGAGGATGAGGGGGTTGAATTCACCCCTAAATCATTTTTTCGTCAATTAAGCTTTTAAGGACTTCTTGTATCAGAGTCGGACTGTTGAGACAATCTCTGCTTTTTCATGAACGTTCATTTGATTTCACTTCGAACTCAAGTGCAATGGGACTTTAATATACGATATTGCTAATCGAAAAAATGATATGTACGATATCGATACCCTTGATGGTTGCAAAATTTTTTATTGAAATCTGACGATTTTGAGATAAAGAGTATTGAAAACAATTTTCTTTAATATTCATTATATTTTCATATATACCTCGAAAAAATCAAAATGAATATTATTTTTAAATATATGTTTAATGAATTAAATAGCCAAATATATACAGAAATTTATTATTCGTCCGAGTCCTTCTATAGTATTCATGACGAAGTGTTGGAATTCGGTCCTCTGTTAGGGCCAAATATTGATACTCCATTAACGAATCGTCTATTAAACTGCTTTCGTTTTTGACACCATCTGTCTTTTTCTTCCTTTTATCCTGCTTTTCGACCTTCGGTGATTGGCTTTCCACCTTTCCTGCACGAGCTAATGATCCATGCACATTACCTCCCAGCAGACCTATCGAGATTTCAAGGTCAATGTTCTAAAACATATTAGTCCAAGATCCCGGTGCCCCCAGACGTTACTTATTTTCTCATAAGAAATATAAATGGGATGAAGTAGTGTTAGTACGTACTTTGAGTGTGTGCATACCTGCTACCTTGGGTCGACGGCCAATTCATAGGTACCAGGTGCTAAAGGTAGATAAATACAGTACTGATTTTTCTTAAATTCTCAGTGCTGATTTTTACATATGTTTTAGATGTTGTTGTTAAAAATTAATAATCATTATTGCCAGACACTTTCCATCGGCGCTTACCCTTACCAGACGCTTTAAAGCTTCAAAAAATAACATATTCTTACTTATAATCTCATTCTTGATTTTTATGTATAATACTTGGGTAACTATTTGAACACCCCTGGTCAGCAGCCAGACCAATTGAGGGGTCAAACATCCCCCCAGACACACATAAAGTGTCGCGAAAATTCTGTTCTGTTCGATATAATCAAGAGAGATTAAAGATTCGTTACATACAAAATCGAATCTGAAGATTACAAGGTATTTTAATATGATCTGGGTTGAGAAAATTTTATAAATAATAAATATAAGTTTCTTTAACCTATGTTTTACATCTTATCATCGAGTTAAATTGAATACTACTATTTAAAAATTCATGTTTATTAAATCTTAAAATTATACAAAGCTATACATGTCTTTCTTCTTTCGGATTATTTGTAGTTTGAACATTCAGCGTGATCTTTACTGTCATCATAGTTTGATAAGTCATCATCAACCCAATGTTGGCATTGACTATCTTCATTATCATCCATATTACTTTCATTTTCTGTAACAAAATTAACATAATTAAGAATCAAAGAGTTATACGGTTATATCAATTATTCAAATTTAAAGTATAATACCTGATTCTTCTTGAAGCGATTCACTGACAAAGCTCGGCAATTGGTCCCCATCGAACCAGTTAAAATGATATTTATTATCTTTCAACGTCCACCCATTATTGTCAGGACTAAAAATACTAATTTTCTTCGTAGGAGCATTCTTCCAGAGACTAGTGATATAATTAGCTCGTCGAAACTGCTGTAAAAGCTCACTTTTACATGGTGGTAAGCAATATTAAATTCACATCGGAATTCTCACAAAACACACACTTTAATAATTCTGCCATTATATTTTTTAGAATAAGTACTATAAATATTTTTTTTTTTATTTCAACACGTTGTAAATAAAATGACAGATGCACTGAATCAAGTAGCACTGAATAGAGTAGCCTGCCACTCAAACGTCCGGGCTGTATTACTCTTAAAATAATTAAAACATTTATTACTGTAAAAAAAACAAGATCGACAACATTGACAGTACTGAGAAACCTTATTTTTTTTTTAAATTATACAAAGTTTTGGCGACATGAGCCTTATATCAAAAGATGCGTAAAGCGTACAAATAATGACCTCGCGCTTATACACATAGCGACACTTTATGTGTGTCTGGGGGGATGTTTGACCCCTCCAATTGGTCTGGCTGCTGACCAGGGGTGTTCAAATAGTTCCCCAAGTATTATACATAAAAATCAAGAATGAGATTATAAGTAAAAATATGTTATTTTTTTTGAAGCTTTAAAGCGTCTGGTAAGGGTAAGCGCCGATGGAAAGTGTCTGGCAATAATGATTATTAATTTTTAACAACAATATCTAAAACATATGTAAAAATCAGCACTGAGAATTTAAGAAAAATCAGTACTGTATTTATCTACCTTTAGCACCTGGTACCTATGAATTGGCCGTCGACCCAAGGTAGCAGGTATGCACACACTCAAAGTACGTACTAACACTACTTCATCCCATTTATATTTCTTATGAGAAAATAAGTAACGTCTGGGGGCACCGGGATCTTACTCTATATCCCCAGTATCTGATTCTTAGACTGGCTTTCCTGCTGCATATATAAAAATTTCAGATGCATTCAAATTCCCTGCCCCTGCGAGTTTGTCCTGTAAATTAAATAAATATGAATTTCATCCCTCATTTTAAGGGTATGAAATTTCGCTGGAATTAAATTATTAGATAACTCTCATTTTCATTGAAAATCTATACTCTTCGTATTGTGCTCCTGAGAGATCATGCATTGGCGTATTTATGTTTTGTAGTACTGTAACTCTAAATTTCACGATAAAAATTTTAAAGGAGATCATAATATATTTGGCAATATAATAATAATAATAATTTTATTTTACATTTTACTTTTACTTCTCTTCGTTTCGTCAACTGCATAGAGCAAAGCTGTGTGTAATGTGGTTAAACTGGATGGTGGTGCATTAATAAATGGGAGACAATTAACATGCGACATCGTATATGTAACGTCTCATGATAAAATTTCATGAAAACCCTTCCATGTTGGAATATTTTCTATCTATAGCACGTCTTCAGGAGCAGGGGATACTGTAGTTTGAAACATGGAATAATCGCACACTTTCGGTATGACAAGCAGTCCTAATTTGACCTTGATCAGAGTAGGGCGTATAATGCTTCATCACGTCGGCGGTTCAATAATATATTAATTATTTTATCGCATTTTGACGTTTAAAGACGACAATATTCAACCCATGGTAACAAGGGTAAGTTGACGTTTATCCCCTGAGTGAATTAATTTTTTTAATTCACTAGTGGAATAAAATGTTAACCACTCACTTTCTGGAAATTATTCTTTCAACACACAATGCACGTAAAACTCATTTTAAAGTATGTTTCTTAAAATTTATCAAAAATTCTACATTAACAGTCATTTCTATCATTAAAGTAAAAATTACAATTCTTAAGATTTTGAAAACACGCTCAGTCGTTATAGCACATATGTTTGAGGACTTCTTAGGGCCTGCTGGAATATCCATTTCTGCATCAGGAACTCCAGTTTTTGTATTCAGAAGTATTTATTTTGTTATGTAGTGAATCTGCAATGTGTGGACGCCTTAGTGTTTAAAGCCTGTGCTTATAGTCTCTCTGTGAAAGTGTTGAAATAACAAGAAAGATCATTTGCTGAAGAAGTATAGAACTAAAAAATACAACGAATAGTGTAATCGGGAAGATTCATAGACATTAAAATTAATTAAAATCCAAAGCGTTAACTAAATATACGCGAAATATTTTGTGTACTGGAACAAAACATAACCCAACAAATCGATCAGTATCAGTGATTATTTTCAATCAACACTGATGAGACCTCCCAGAGAGCCGATAATCGCGTCGTCTTGAAATAAAGGGGGCCATACACGAAATTTTCGGATATTTGGTGAAATGAAACCCGCAATAGAAAATGTTACTTTGGAAGAATTAAAGATAGAAATCGTGGCCAGCATAAATGATTTGATGAGTGCTATCTCTGCATTGGAGAGCAAAGCATCGATAACATTGGAAGAATTGAATAACAAAGTGACGCTTCTGCAGAAAAAAATGGTGAGCTGTAAAGTTAACTAGAGAATTTGGAACGTGTTAACAAGAAAAATAATATAATAGTGTTTGGAATACCGAGTACCCAAGAAGCGATTGCAGGACAGTCTCTGGAAGAGTTTAATAGTATTTTGACTACTAATATCCCACAATCAGATATAAGCGACATATATCCTTTAGGAAGAGGGCCCAACAGTCCTCTTAAGATAGAGTTTATATCTTTTATCAAGAAGGAAGAAATTTTTAAAAATATAAGTAAACTCAAAGGAACTAAAGTGAGCATTTCGCATGATTATACTCCCCAGCAAATAGAAGAACAAAAGAATCTGAGATCATATGAAAAAAATATTCAACAATAATCCTAGGATCGCTCTGTTATTAAAGGAAATAAATTGATGATTGGAGAAAAAACTTATACAATAGCAGATTTGGAGAATTTACAATTGGTGAATAAGCATACTGGGAATACTAGTGTATTGTCCAATACAAACACGGAAAAACCTAACAATTAATTTGATCAGCAACAGCCCATGATTTCATCACAGAGTCATATTACCTCCGCTGACACCCAAGCATCAGAATTTCTGACGATAGGCAAGGCAGGAAATATAGGTACCAGATCTCGATCAAAACATACAACCAAGTAAGTGTATTCAACAAATTTATGCATATTATAACTAAATTTCCTTTGCAATAATTTAAAATAGTTAGAAAAATCAAAGCAAATAAAAATCACTCAATTAAAAATTAGAAAAATAAAAAAATATTATAATTAATTAATTAGACAGTATGGATCCCCTTATCAGAGATATAGATGAGGTCTTACCAAACAACATTATAGTTGATAATTTAGCAGAATTAAATGCGCAATCAATGGATCAAGCCATAAAGTTCTACATATGAATATAAGCAGTATTTGCAAGAATGATGACGAATTCTTTTTAATGCTCGAACAAACTACTACTTTGAAATTTGATATTTTTTACAGTCGATGGCCTGTATATGTTCAGAAAACCGGGTTATAGTTTGGCCTACAGCAATGGTGACATCAACAAAAATGATGGAGTCGTTGTGTATATAAATGATGAACTGGAGGCAACCCATGAAATTGTGAGCATTGATCGGTTGAAAGCGATTGAAATTAAATTCATTATAAACAAGGAATCATTTCTCCTAACGGCAATATATAGGCCACCATGTACCAATGTAGTAGACTTCAACAGGGCAATGTAGAGATATTCGAACACCATGAAAAACAGGTATACATTTCACATTATTGTAGGCGACATTAACATAGTCACCTTTTCTAATACAGAAATTACGGATGAATATAAAAACATGTTATCGATGTACAATTATATATCGTTTATAAATAGTTATACAAGACCTATTAGCAAAACATGGCTGGACCACACTTTTATGTAAAGATAGTCGAAAATTGTCGAAAATGTCATATCCTTCGTAATTAGAGGAGTCACATATCACTTTCCCATTGCCTTGTTGATCAAAACTAAATCACTCGATCAGAAATACCATCAAAAATATACAAGAGTATTAAATTAACATTCACTACGAACGGATCTGAAAAAGGAAATTTGGGATGTAATTTATGTAACTCATGATTCAAATAGAGATGTTGACAATTTCTTAAAAAAATTAATTTATTACTTTGATAAGAATACATCTGTATACAATAAACCTAAATCTCATACTCCTAGGAAAAAATGGATTATATCAAAAATATTAAAGAAGTATCGGCAAAGAACAAACTATACTTGAAATTATTAAAGAAACCCACTGATGTTGTGCTGAAGTCAAGATACAATACATTAAAAATTAATTTGCGCAAGGCAATGAACCTTTCTGAAAAACAACATCTCGCATCATATATACAGAATAATAGATCTTCAGCTAAGGCATTGTGGATGACATCTGTGGTGGACCTGAAAAAAATAAGAGAGATATAAAAAAAATAATTTCAGAAAATGGAGAAATAGTGGAAAACAAGAATAGAATATCTAATCTGTTGAATGAACGATATAGTATTTTAGGAGAAAAATATGCTAATAAAATAATTCCTCCAAAACATTTTATAGATAGAGATAATTTTGTAGATAAAACAATATTCTTACACCCTACTGATAGATTAGAGGGTGAAAAGATTTTATCAATGGTCTCAAAAATGGAAAATTTGCTAGTAATGATGGTATAAAGGCTGAAACACTGAAAGAAATCTGCAAAGAAATTTCAGACCAGAGGTCGCAACTAATTAAGAACTGCATGTCAAGCGGATGATTTCCCAACTTACTAAAAACGGGTGTCATCAAACCACTTCATAAAAGTGGCTCTATATTCAATATGGTGAATTACAGACCTGTGACAATAGTATCCAATTGATGACGAGATATTGTTGATGATGGAGCTCGTGTTGAATGATTGTTTGGGATATTACCATCATCTATTGTGGATGTAATGTTTTCCGACGTTTCGATAGACATCTTCTATCTTTCTCAACGAGGAAAAGTAAAACACCTTTTGAAAATTATCAATTTCCAAAAAGTCAAATTGACAGAAGTCATGAAAGAAAATGAACGAGTTGTATACTCATCTGTGATATGACGATCTTTTTAAGTTGGATCGAACTATCGGCTTCCAAACTTCTGGCAGATCTATAGATGGAGTATTTATGGAATCAGGTGTTATTTTCATAAATGCTGCTTCTTTAATTTTTCTTCTTGCAAGTTTTTCTTCTTTGGATATTATTGATGCTTCATCCCACTTTATACGATGATTCTCATCTACAGCATGTTGGACCAACCTGGATTTGTCGCTGTCTAGTACTCGTAGAAGCTTCTGATGTTCTTTTATTCGTACATTCAGAGGGCGTTTAGTTTCTCCGATGTAAGATCTTCCGCACTCGTAAGGTAATTCATAAATGCAGTTCTTAGTCCTTTGTGTCTCATTATTAGGCTTAACTTTTGTAAGTTTAGCTCTGATAGTGTCTTGAGTTTTGAATGCAGTCGTTATGTTGTATCTATTTCCAATTCTTCTCATTTTCTCCGACAAACCTTTTACATAAGGAATTACGGTTTTAATGGTCTGATTTATATCTGTTGGTTCAGGTTGACTTTCTCTTGTTCGTCTAGCTTTTTCTAATATCTTTTTGGGGTAGCCATTGCTTCTAAGAGTTTTCGAGATGTTATTTATTTCTTCATTTTGGTCTTCTTCAGTGCAACGAATATATATTGCTCTATCGAATAAACATTATGCTACTCCCAATTTAGTGTTTAGTTGGTGGTTTGAATCAAAATGTAGATATTGTCCTGTGTTCGTTGGCTTTTTATACACAGTGGTTCTTGGGATTCCATTTTGTTTATGTACGAGTACATCTAAGAATGGAAGTTGTCTGTCTTTCTCAATTTCAATTGTGAATTTAATTGATTCCTCTTGATTGTTTAGATATTGAAGGAATCCATCTATATTGTCTCTTCCATGTTGCCAAATAATGAAAGTATCATCTACATATCTTTTCCACAGTTTGGGTTTAAGTACATATTTTTCTAATGCCTTCTGTTCGAAAATTTCCATATATAAATCAGCTAGAATTGGTGATAGTGGTGAACCCATGGCCATTCCAAATTCTTGTTGATAAAAGATGTCTTCAAATTGGAAATATGTTGTTTCAATACAAATAGAAAGCATTTCCATAATTGCATTCACGCTTAGTGTAGTTCTTTCACTAAGGGTTTGATCTTCTTCAAGCTTTTTCCTAACTATGATAAGTGTTTTATCTGTCGGAATATTAGTGAACAAACTGGTGATGTCGAAGCTGACCATAACGTCTTCTTCCATGATATCTTGATGTTGCATTATTTCTATGAAGTGTTTCGTGTTTCTTATCATCGATGTTGAATTACTCTTCAATGGTGATATAATTTTCAGCAGAAATTTAGCCAATTGGTGGCATGCTGAATTTCTTGAACTCACAATTGGTCTTAGAGGAATATTTGCTTTGTGTATTTTTGGTAGACCATATAAATGTGGTGGTTTACTGAAGTGAGGTGTAAGTCTTGATCTAACGAATTGATCTGGAAATTCATTTCGATATTTATAAAGAATTTTGTGAATCTTGTTTTCAACTGTGGTGGTAGGGTCCTTTTTTAGTCTTTTGTATTTTCCTGCTTCTAATAGTTCATTTATTTTTTGATTATAAGAGCCAACATCTAGAATTACAGTGGCGTTTCCTTTGTCTGCTGGAAGTATCTTTATGGAAATATCCGAGTTAAGATCTTTTAATGCCCTCTGTTGAGTTTATTCATATTGGGTAGAGGTGTTTTGTTATTCCTGTCTAACAAGGTTCTGATTTTCCATCTGTACTCTTCGGCTTTTTCAGGTTCTCGAATTTTCTGTGCAGTTTCTTCTGCCGCCAACATGATTTCAATTTTTGGTATCGTCTTAGGGGCTATAGAGAACTTGAGACCCTTGTTGAGGAGAGATATCTGATCTTCACTTAAGTTCTTATTAGATAAATTGATCACGGTTTTTGAATGATCTAAGGGTTCATATTTTCTTGACTCCTTCATAAGTTTCTCCATTTTTCTTTTTTGGACTTGTTTTTGTTGTTCATATATTCTTTCATAGCTATATTCGATAGCTCCCAGAATATTTTCATAATCTTCAGCATAAGTTTTTGATTGAATGCTACATCTAAGGTTCTCGCATGTTGTAAGTAATTTGGCTTTGTTGAATCGATGTTGATTCAGTCTTTCTCTCATAAGGGCTTGACTTGTCCGTTTTGAAATCCTATCTGCTCTATAACTTTTGACAGGAAGTTTCACTCTGAGACCTTTAGGAATTAGGTTTCGATCTCTTGCAAGATGGATGAATGTCAGATGGTTGCATTCCTTTTATGCCAAACTGCAAATAATTCGGGCCCATACCGAATTTCTAGTTGATGACGAGATATTGTTGATGATGGAGCTCGTGTTGAATGATTGTTTGGGCTATTACCATCATCTATTGTGGATGTAATGTTTTCCGACGTTTCGATAGACATCTTCTATCTTTCTCAAGGAAAAGGTAAAATTCATTCAATTTCAAAGGGATCCAGAAGAAACTGCCACTGGATCTGCAGACTTCTGTATCCAAAACTTTTCAAAGGATGCAATAAAAATAAGAAAAATCGAAGACACGTAGTAAGCACAAACGTTTGACTGACAGCTCATCTTCAGGTTCAGATGGAGTTGAAATGAAAACTATGACCAGAAAAAACAAATTGGCCCTAAGCTCTTCTGATACAGACATTGTTGTGACATCTGACCACGATGACTTTGACAAGCTCATAGGTAATTGCGCGAATTGTATATTAATTCCAAATTATATGTAATATTTTGTTATTGTTCCAGATGATGACCAAATTTAGCCGGGTGATTTTGTTTTAGTTCGATTTTCAACAAAGAAAAATGTGTTTCGCTGCGTCGGCCAAGTGATAGAATTGTTGGAAGAGTATGGAGAATATGTTGTTAAATTCTTAAGCATTCCAAGGGCTATTTCAAGTTTCCTCCTGCAAACGACATTTCGGCCATTTCCCGACCTGACATTGAGGCAAAATTACCCAGACCTATAGCTACTGCAGCGACAATCCGATTGGCGAGTTTTTTGAAGTTCAATATTAACTTCTATGGTTTAAATTTGAAATAATATTATATAATCCATGTTGAATGAGAGTCAGTTGTTAATTTTCTACATCCAAATAAAATTTGGGATGAAATGTCAGTCACATTTCTTAATTCCTTTCCATTTAGTTCCCCCATAAATAAGTACAAGAGTCCTTACAGATAAACAGTTGGTTTTGATGTGTTTGGGTGAATAATTCTTACCGTTACTTTCACTATACTATTGGGATTATACTCAAATATTGATATCTTAGTATTATATTAGTATTTTCATCCCAATATTTGAATGTCCGAAACTACCCCAGGCATGTCCGCAACTGCCCCCATGTGGGGTACATTCGGACAAATGATAATTTACTTTAGAGGAAAAGTAAAACACCTTTCGAAAATTATCAATTTCCAAAAAGTCAAATTGACAGCAACATCCACAATAGATGATGGTAATAGCCCAAACAATCATTCAAAATAGTATCCAACATTGCGAAAATATTTGAGAAGATAATAGCAAGTAGAGTTGTGTCATTCTTCGAAAAAAATTATATTATCTCGGATTGTCAGTTTGGATCCCACCCCGAGAGGAGTAGTGAGGATGCAATATAGAAGCTGATAAATAATATTTATGGCAGCTTAGACAGAAAACTCCCATGTTTAAGTCTATTCGTTGACCTCTGTAAGGCATTCGACACTGTATGTCATGAAACTTTACTACATAAGCTTTATCGGTATGGCTTGAGAGGAATATGCTTCGATCTATTAAGGACTATTTATGCAGACGGGAACAATATGTTGATTTGAATGGCGTCAAGTGTGAAAACAGGAATATTACATATGGAGTGCCCCAGTGTACTGGGTCCCATATTGTTCAACATTCATTTGAATTCCCTATTACGTTTGGAGTTGCAAGGCGAGATTATTTGTTATGCGGACGATGAAGTGATATTTTATAGCTAGAGTTCGTGGTTTGAACTGAAGAACAAGGCAGAACAAGATTTGCATCAGATACAACAGTGGTTCAGATATAACAAACTAACATTAAACGTAGCCAAAACAAAATACTTGCCGTTTAGCTCCTACTCCTCCAGTATTCTTAATATGGGACCCTTGAGAGAAGCCAATGGAGTAGAGATCGAAGAAGCAGATCACATTGAGTACCTTGGAGTAATCATGGACCGTCACCGAAAATGGGATCTTCAGGTGGACAATATAGTACGAAAGATAAGATTCATGCTGGGCCGTTTTAGAAGGATGACCAAAATTTTGGACTTCAAGGAAATGAAGACTCTCTATCACGCATTAATTGAGTCCCATTTATCATACGGCATTATAGGTTCTAAGAAAGAGCAGAACATACAGCAGTGAAATGACGTATACAGAAGCGGAAGTTATGGATCTGGCACAACTATATGCATTCAAGACTCTGATGGATATTCATAAAAATAAAAACGATATAACACATTCTACTCACAAATATCACACGAGAATAAAAGGTATTCGTCCCACTACTATCAGAGCTGAAAAAACAATTGGCCAAAGATGCAACCAATACTTGGCTCCAAGAATATTCAGCATTCTACCTGAAAATATAAGGAATATTCAAAATTGTTATCAGTTTAGATACAAGCTAAAAATAGGGATAAAATTACGAAGAGGATAAAAAAAAACTTTAGGTAGGCGAATGATACTTTATTAATTAATAATATTCCTTGCATAGATTTAACATTAATAAACTATATCACTTAATCTTGCCAAGGGAGTTTCCCTTGGTAAACAAAATAATCAGCAAATCTATCTCTTATATTCAATGATCTTATATTATGTCTCACTTCTCAGTTTTCAAATTATTCAGAGATGTTTCGTAGAGAGTGTGATCATACCTTATACCTTAATGATGTTTTCTGCAAATGTCCACGTTCAACGGTCTATGAAATATTCTCCATTTATTTACCAAGATGCCAAAGCAACAATCAATATCGACAGGTCCTGGATAAAAGATAGTTGAAAATCCTTTTTTTGGTTGTTAGAGATTTACCGCAATAAGGGCGCATTATATTTTCAGAAAGACTAAACGCTTCATCTCCTACTAAAACATGAGGTGAGGGGGTTGTATCTGTTTGCGATATTGGCTTTGGATCTAGGATATCTAAAGTTTTCTCGACAAGTTTTTTATATATAATGTAGTCTTTACAAATTGTGGAGTCATTAGATTTTCCATATGCGCGTATGTCTACTGCAATAAAACAATAATTTGCATCGCACACGGCCAACAAAACAGTTGGAAAATAATTCTTGTAGTAATAAAAAAAGATCCAGAATTGTTAGGTTTTATAATACGGATATGTTTGCCGTCAATGGCGCCGATGCAATTTGAAAAATTTGTGTATTTTTGAAATTGTTGCGAGATTTCTATCCATTCAGCCTTCGTAAGTTCTCTCATTACTGTATTTTGCAGTTTATTCCATATGAAGTTACAGGTTTGTTGTACTATTTCAATAACTGTAGATTTTCCTAATCTGTAGGCATAATGCAAGTAGCCAAATATCTGAAAAGAAAGTTATATAGGAATTAGTATTTCATTTTAATCGTTTTATTGTTTCAGGTACATTTTTGCAGAAGAAATGGAAAGTGTTGCGTGATGGATTTGTAAGAGAAATGAAGAAAAAAAAAACCATACCGTCTGGATCCGGAGCCTCCCATAAAACCAAATTTATATATTTTGAACGCTTGAGGTTCCTTGAAAGATCGACACGGAATAAAACAACTGAAAGTAACATCAACACCGCATCTGTAGCAGCTGCAAAAGGGGAATTTTCGGGCGATGGGGATGATGTATTGAGACCTCCACTCTCAGGCGAAAAAAAGAAAGAAATTAAGTGCGGCCGATTAAGAATTTCTCTCCGTCATAAAAACAAATCTGTCTTGTGGGAATCAGCCACAGTCATCAAACCAAATAGAGTCAGATGATGAGAAACTCTTTTGTTTGTCGTTACACAAAGAGCTTCTAAAAGTACCAGAGGAACACAGACGAACGAAAATTGAATTAATAAAAGTGCAACAAGCGTTGTAAACCTGCAGCTGCTCACTCCGACTACCAAACAGGCATGACACAACGAGGACATAGAGATCATTTTGAAGAAACTGGATATACCGCAACAGACCTTTTCACATCTTCGTTTCCACCTGCAACGATTTCGACTTACAATCGAGGTTATTGTACTGCATCACGACCATCAACGTCTAGCTACGAAAACCCATCGGCAGCATCTACTCAAGATTCCAATGAATCTGAATTAATGGAACTATATCATATTTAAATTGAATGTTAAGTACCTACCTATATTATACGAGAATTATTCCTATTTTTTGTTAATTTTGTTCGAATTCTTTATTTTTGTTAATCAGGATTAAGTTTATTATTGTTAAATAAACAAAAAAAATATCACCTTGAAGTAATCACGAGTTTTTCTTCTGGAGAAACAATATCACCTAATTTTGACATGGAGTCAAATCGTCATTGATAATTTCTAGTAAGTCATCGAACGATGCTGATGACATCCGAAAATAGTTGGAAAACTTTTCACTATATTCTCTGAGATTTGGATATAAAGTTATAAACATGCTATACGTCATTCTTTCATGTAGAATGGAATGCACATTAAATCGTCGACTTTCTCTTCTTTTACGACGTCTCGATCGACGGTACGCAAGCCAGAACACAAGCGCTGTGTCAGCGTTCATGTTTATTAACTGACCAAATCTCCCTCAATCCTTCCCTTCACATGCGCGTGTGAGAACGCGAATAAAACGCCGTATCTGGACGCAATTCAATTCAGAACACGCGTATGGAAACGCGCGTAAAACGCCATTTCTGGGCAGGCTCTTAAGGTTTAGTTATTTTAAGACACCTCTGTTTTGGTCAGGGTATAGTTGGGTTGTGGTCAGTGTATTAGGTTTAATTCTTTTACTATTGTGAATTGTATTAATATCACTGTTATCCCCTTATTATGGCCAATATTATATCTCAAATTAACGATAATTCACAATCGATATGATTTACTGGACTGTTTGTAAATCTTGAATTTACTAGTGGAAAAGCCCGTATCGCCACGGGCGCAAGTAAGGAAGCGCGCGGTCGTTATTAGCAAATACCCCCCTATAAGCAGCCGTTCATGTCATTTTGTGGCTAGCTTTCATCGAGTGAATCAACCTTGACTTCAAGATTTCATCTAGTCGAAGCATTGTCACTGGATTGCATCCTTGGTTAGCTGAGTGTTGGAATCTATGTTGCTGAGCTTTATTAGTATCAAGTGGGTAAAGTTGACAGAATCTGGGCGTGTTTCCAGGTTGCGGAATAATGGAACCAATTCTGCTGTATGATGTACCATGCAGACAAAATGAATAAGAGCCAGTTGATGCAAATTCTGTTAAGCTATAATAACTTTTTGGGAAGCAGACGTAAAGGCAGACGCAAACTGGCGTATATTGTTTTGGAAATTCTTCGATTCTTCATCTGTTCTGTGTAAAGTTCTCTGAGCAAAGCTGGTACTTCTTTCAATTGCATCTGCTCGCTCATTACAACTGTGCCTTTCTGGCAGCACTGGCTGAATCCATCTCGCCCTTTTTCACCCCTAAAATGCAGAGCATTGCAAAATTGATACGATACGATTCGCTCATTTCGCCGACAGAAAACGCGGAAATTTTGTCTTCAACCGGAGTCCTTCTCGCTACAAATACTGATCGCATTGCTTAATTATTGTTATGAACGCGAAGTCGGTTTCTTTCAGTTCGGGTTGTCCGGGTAGCGTTTCGAGAACCCACTGGTCTGCCTCGACATCGTGTCTCCATTGTAACACTGGACCTAACTCAAAATTGAAAAATCAGAAGTGACCCGTTTTCAATTTCTACCCATAAATGCAGAATAATCATCCAAATTTGGGTTTACAATATCTTTTTCAATTATAATTTTTTAAATTAACCTACTCTGTAGGTTCGGAAATTAAAATAAGCTTGAAATCAAACTTAAAATCAAGTTCGTCAAAACACGTCTTTCTTCTTTGAAAGTCAAAGCTGAAATTATAGATGTTTATTATAATTATTAAACTTTATTAAGATTGACAATTACTTTCAAAATAAAACTTTTTCAAAATCGCAGTTTCAATCTTATATTTTCAAGCACGTTATATAAAATACAAATTGTTATAGAATTATTCAAATGCTCACTTCCTGACCAACTCAGGTAGTACTCTTGAACCTTTTTTAACTCGCCCTAACAGTGTCACCAAACCCACTCGGCTCCAGAGAGTGCACAAAGTACCTCCTCGACGAGCTCTAGAGCTGAGACTACTTATAAAGGGGCGCCACCCTCTTTTGTGATAATACAAAGAAAAAAAAAGAAAGTACACTAAAGATCTCAGGGTCGCAAAAGAGAGAAAATAACGAACGCACTCTCAGGATGCCAAACGAGCCCGATCACACAAGCGGGAGGTAGTGGCTGGTAGAAAGAATATAGAGCAATTATTTAATAATATAATGAGCCGAAATGAAATACACAAGGTCCCTCAAACGAGGATATATCTTACAGAAGGTAGATCACTAACTAGTTCTTACTTCACAACCCGAATATTCGATATAATGCATTATCTCTTACTAAACAAACAGTAATATCACCCCAAGGTATATACTTAGAGCCTCGATGGTAATCGTTACAAATAGCTCTTCACTTATATCTAAGCGACCTTCTCGATAGGTCGGGTTTATGTACTAAACAGTATTCACTGAATTGGGTCTCGTAGATGGAAACTGGGCTCAAATATATTCCTGGGCCAACGTAGTACAATTTCTCACAGTAATGTGCCCTGGGTAGACGACAGGTGTGTTATCTTAGATGGCGAAATCTGGTGGAGGTCCCCAAAGACAGCTGCCACGGCAGTTCGACGGTAATTCAAAGCCAGCCTAGACAAACAGCTCGAAGACTTCAAAGACAGTTCAGAATCTGCAGTACCTCGCAACGGTACAATAATAATTCCCAATTCGAAGCAGAATGATGCTAAAATACGAACAAAAATCTAAAATACCTCGTGACAAACATAGGTTAACTCACCAATCCCACGTCGTTTTTCCAAACAAATACGCCACTCCGCTAAAGCGCAAAATCTCACCAACGAACAAACCAAACCAACATGATAAGTTTTCTCTTAGGGCTTCAGTTAAAATCCTGTTCAGATCCGCAAAATTGCGATTAATTACTCCAGGACATTTCAACCAAAAATGCGGGAAGAACGACGTAATTGACAACCTACGTCACATGCACAGACTAAGACCACCGACAACGGCGACCATCGAACGTACGAGATAAGCTGGTAAACTACTGCGACTAACGCCACCAGTTCGGTTTGCAGGTACTAACTGGAGCGGGAATTTTGAAACCGTTACAACAGTTCAACTTTCACTTAAGGTAATTTTATTCAAATAACAAAATTTGAAATATTTAACTATTGCAAATTCACAAATTATTTTATTCACAAAAATCCACTTCACCCTTTTAAATTGAAAGCCTACATAAAACAACTGAGATAAAGTGTTTTTCCTCTTCTAGCAATGTTACCATATGATTTATAAGTCACATGTTATAATTTAAATACAAATAAAGTTAATCAAATTTACAAATGTTTTTAATGAGTTATATGACGGTAATGGTGACTTGGAGTGCAAGAAGAAGAAAATAAAGCCCATATCATTGAAAATTTGTTGAGCTGTGGCGCCATCTACAGCGAAAACATGCCAAACACACTTAATTTTTAAGTTTTTTGTGTTTTTCAGAGAAATTATAGATGTTTGGCACTTATTATTATTTTTCTGCATCAGTTTAGATGCCTACCGTTAATTTAAAAAAAATTTGATGCAAATCGGTTGATTGGTTTAGGCGCTAGACCTTACTATGCATCACATTATTATAAAAGATTCTGTGAAAGTAACGTTGAGAAACTGTAATCACGTGATCTCATTGTATGATCTGAATAATATTTCAATTATTTGTAACTAGAATTTTAATATTTTCTGATATCTGGATGGTGAAAATATTCTTGATTGTAAATGCTATCAGAGGTACCTGAGGCATCGCAAAGTGAGCATGTAGCTGCTATAGTTGTTTTTTGATGACTTTTTCCATCAGAAATATGCTGCAGCGTTGAACCAGCGCATTAAACATAGCCATGTTTCATAAATTTAGATATTGCTATATCAGAAATGCTGACGTGTAAATTGATCGAGGACATTTCAATCATCAGTATGGCCCTGTTAGAGATAAAAAATGCTAAGTACAATAACTGAGTCAAGATTGTAATGACAATCTGTGATTGTAGAATCTATGGTCTAAACAAGTACGTACCAAACGTAGGTCAATGAGCCTCTCTATCAATAGCGTGGTTACGCAGGTAAACAACAGTAAGAAATTAGAAATAATTTTAAATATATTATTCAAACGGCAAAGTTTTTTATTTTAAATCTTACATTTATGAAAAAGGGACTGAATATGCGGATGTGAAACGACAAACCGTTGGTTTTGCTTTCTGTGTTTGTTGTTTAGTGGTGGTGATGCGGAGCCACCTTGAATTAAAAACGGCATAATATATTTGGGACATTTAGCACAAAAAGTGAAAAAGCATGAAACACTTACGCTCATATCAATGTGTAAATGAAAATGCAACAACAATCAAGTTATGAAAAAATTTTATGAATCAACGAACATCTATAATAATAATATGATGCATAGTAAGGTCTAGCGCCTAAACCAATCAACCGATTTGCATCAAATTTTTTTTTAAATTAACGGTAGGCATCTAAACTGATGCAGAAAAATCATAACAAGTGCCAAAAATCTATAATTTCTCTAAAAAATTTAGAAAGCACTGACGTGAGGTCAGATTGCTTTGGCGCTCTTGTAGACCTACTTGCGAGTAAATATTCAAACCTTAACAAATCTATAAGCTCTCTGATCGGGTGAACAATAGTCTTTTTCCGTACTAAGGGACAATGTGATGTAAATATGAAAGCCTAATGAATAAACAAACCTTTATCTCAATTTGAATATAACTACTCATAATTTTCACCAAATTTTGTTCTATGCTTCTCGTAAAAACTTACGTCATTGCTTTTCTGAGTTTTGGCAACGCCATCAAATTCTTTCTCTATGATAAAAAATTTTTTGATTAATATTAGGTCTGTGCTTTTCTGAATTTTGACATCGACATCGAATTCTACCTCTATGAATTCTATGAAAATTTTGATTGATATTACGCCAACTGACACTGATATCTAGTTCCGCAAATTGTCAAACGAATATCGATCTGTGATGACAAATCTTTCAATGACAAAGCTCGGACTTCATGACATTTCTATTTTCTCTTGAGTAAATGAAAAAAATGATCATATCTTCAGAAGGGGGAAAGCTACGACAATGAAATTTGAGGATGAGTAGGATATTGGTAACCTCAATATATTATATGTACGGATTTTTATTTAAATCTAAATGAAGTCTTAGGAGATATTGAGTATTGAAAGTTTGTTTTTTGGGAATTTTTTAAAAATTTTCTAGCTTGACGATTTCTGCGAAATTTTGCAAGCCGTTTTGTTTTAGCCTCCTTCAATAACATTCCAAGTATCAACTTGATCGGATGGATATTCTAGTAGTTATTGAGGAAACAAAATTTCAGATGCTCATAACTACTGAACCATCCGACGGATTTGGCCCAATGACGAACTTGACCGAGATATTTGGACAATTAACCTATTCTGAAAATATGAAAACTCTAGCTGATTTCTTTTGGATGCTAGAGAGGATACGGCCAGACAGACTCAACTTTCGCCACGAATTCTTCATCAGGGAGTCGAACCCAATCGATTGAGACCATTTTCGGCTCGATATTCCAAAATTACAGACATTCGGGCAAAATGATAGGCATTCTGTTCGGGTGAACAAGAGCGCCAAAAATACAAAAAACTTAAAAATTAAGGGTGTTTGGTATGTTTTCGCTGTAGATGGCGCCACCACTCAACAAATTTTTACTGATATGGGCTTTAAATTCTTCTTCTTGCACTCCAAGTCACCATTACCGTTTAACTTTATTTGTATTTAAATTATAATAAGTGACTTATAAAATCATATGGTAACATTGCTAGAAGTGGAAAAACACTTGTTTTATGTAGGCGCTCAATTTGAAAGGGTGAAGTGAATTTTAATTAAACCAGGGTATTTGAAGACTTTAAAAATCGATTCCATTTTTTTCAGTGGAACTCGATTTGTTTATTCAGACCCATTAAACAATCTTACAAATTGATTTTTTTGGTCAAATTATATTGCTGAAATAAACGAAGATGCAAAAAAATGTCAAGATACATTTGAAAAAACAAATTGTTGACAATAGTTTGGTGACTATGTTATGCTCAATCAAGCATTCAGATGATGATATTATTTATGTTTTTCTGGCTCAGATACAACATAAAAACTAAGAGGTGTAAATTTGATTCACTTTATTTGTATTTAAATTATAACATGTGACATGGTAAATTATTTCTTGATCTGATTGACTGCTTTCAACTAAGTCTCACCTTACATGATCCAACTAGAGTATTTACTGACACAACTGGTCATACGTCCATTCCCAAAGTCGACTATATACTTACCAATGCTTACAAATCTGATTATGAGGTCAACGTTTTAGAACCTAACATTAGTGACCACCGAGCTATATTGTTGAAATTTTATGCTGAGATCAATATACGAAATCGAAATTCTCTGAAATATTTCAGAAATTTAAGCCAGGAAAATCTTGACAATGTTGTTTTTCGGATATCAAATGGCGACTTTAATGCAGTTTATGAGGAATTCGATGTCGATAAGTGTTTCGAGGCGTTTGTTTCACAGTTGTTCACAGTTCGTGACACCTTCGAATACTGTTGTCCTCTAGTAAGGTCAAGCCATTGTAATCAGCGAACGAAGGGGTGGATTACCCAAAAGATAGTACTTGCTAAACGTGAACTGATGAACAAATACTGGTTACACTCAAATATAAAATGTCAGAATTCTTTTAGTCTATAGAAACAGGCCAAATTGTCGTATATTTTAATGATCAATGATAGTAAGCAGAAGTATTATAGTACAATAATAAATAGATCAGACAACAAAAATTAAAAACTTTGGTCAATATTGGGTAGCCTGACTGGAAGAGGTGTTAAAAGCGAATCCATCTCACTCAATATTGATGGTGTCTCATAGGATAATGCTGGCGTGTTGGCGGAGATGTTTGCTGGACACTTTTCGACGTCCACGCTTCAAAGTTATTATAAGGGCTTGACATCATTTTCATGTACTAGCTCACGTTTATTGAATACCACATATTTCTTTCATCCTGTGTTGCAGTGTGAGGTATTGGATGTGATAAAACTGAATTCAATATCTGCAAGGATTCTGAGGATATTTGCCATCACTTCGCCCACTGCATCAATACTTCTGTTAGCTCAGGAATATTTCCTTCTATCCTCAAAAAAGCCTTTGTCGTTCCCATTCACAAAAAACAGGACATTCACAGCATCACTAATTATCGACCTATTTCCATACTCAGCATATTCTCTAAGATCTTCGAGAGAATCGTGCTGAACAGAATGATGAACTACCTTGACCGTTTCAGTATACTGGCTGACTCCCAGCATTGTTTCCGATCCAGTCGCTCAACTCAGATGGCAGCAGTTCACTTTGTTAACTAGGTTTATGATTGTCTTGATAACGGACTTCATGTAGCCGGGCTATTTTTTGACCTTTCCAAGGCATTTGACAGTCTGTCCTTTCAATTTATTTTAGATAAATGCTACAACATTGGCCTTCGAGGTATATTTTTAGATTGGATTCATAGTTACCTGGAGGGTAGATCTATGCGTGTCAAGGTTGAAGGTTCTCTATCAGCTGAACATAATGTGAACCTAGGAGTTCCACAGGGTTCCGTCCTGGGTCCCCTTTTATTTCTCCTTTTTGTTAATGACCTTCCTAAGAATCTTCGAGTTATTTTCACTAACTTGGTAGCTTCTCGCGGCTTCAACTTTTCGCCTAACAACTTCATGATGAGCTTATTATCTGATGACGCATGTTCGGTCCTTTTGTTATAGCATGAATTTGAAGCTGAGGCGATCGCTAAATATTTGAATTTCGCGCTAATTTTATAAGTCAACACTGGTGACTTCGCACATGTTATGGATACGCTGTGCATACGCTAGAACGCGAATCGCAAGAGAAGAGCTCTCGCTATCACGTCTGTTATTGAATTGTTTATAAAATCACGCTAATTTTGATTTTTTTTTGGATATATTACACGCTTGGTTTCACCCGCATATTTGGAAGTTTCGCATCGTATTTTGATTGTGTTTTCAACACCGCATTTGAACAAAGGTTGGATTGGAGGTCCCGCAGCGGGGGGTCCCTGTGAAGAGCTGATGTTTGGAGCGGAGTCCTGAAGTCATCGTGGTTCGCCGCTGTGGTGGGTCATCATTGTTGACCGCATTTCTTTATATGAATTTTGTTGTTTCATATTGTATGTTTCGCGTTCGCACCAGCTTGAAACGCAAAAATAAATACAGTCTACTTATCCCTCAAAATTACTGAGCTATCGGACATAACATTGGTCACTTCGGCCGTATATTGATATTGAACTTCGTTTTGATTGAAAAATTGAATTTCATTTTACCTATTTCAAATTTGGTCTGTTTATTTATTCGAAGATTTTTTGCTACATTCACGCATCTGGACCGGCAACGCCCGGCGTTCGCTTATCTCGCTTATCGCATTCGATACATATTTGTTGAGTTTTCATTGTAATTCATTTGGATTGAATATTTATTTCTTTGAAATAAATTGATTGATTTTTAAATCAGTTGAAATCGCAATATGACAGATATCAAATTGAGGAAAGCAAGATTAAATAGAAGTTCATGCGTTTGTGAATTATCTTCACTTTTGGATTTAGCCAACTGAGCCGTCTCAGATTCTTCCCTAAGAACTTCCTTTAAAATTCGTTTTAATGAAATCGATGATCTTCGTGAAGAATTTCATAAGCAGCATCAAACTGTCACTGGTATTCTTTTGCAGGGCGATAATGATTCCGAACTTATAAGTGAAGAAACAATTAGAAAAGAATTTCAGGATACGTTTTTTCCGTTAAAACAATGTATTCAGAATTATTTGATCCAAATGACGATTCTTTGAATATGTCGGCACAAGCAAGTTTAATTCGAAAACAAAGTCTTGGGTCTTGTGCTACAGCTTGTACACCAAATGTTCGTCTTCCGCAAATAGAAATTCAAAAGTTTAGAGGGGATTACACGCAGTTTGTAACATTTATTGATGTTTTTGACGCTTTGGTTCATAATAATAACTCTTTGAGTGAAATTGAGAAATTTAATTACTTGATTTCTTCTCTAGATGGTCCGCCACTTTCCTTAGTAAGCACTTTACCTATGAGCTCTGGCAATTACCAGATAGCTTACGATTCTCTAGTCAGTCGGTTTTCTAATGAAAGGTTGAGAGCTCAAGCACATTGGAACGCTATTGGAAATACTTCCAAAATTAGTTGTTATAATGAATCTGCCCTTCGTCAGTTACTCAATACTTTCACAGAAAACTTAGCCGCTCTCATAAATATGAATTTTCCTGTAGAATGTTGGGATTTCATTTTGTTCATGCTCTTGATAAAACGCTTAGATAATGCAACAGTAGCACGTTTCGAACTAACGCGAACGCCTTCGTTGTAATGAACACCTCTTTCCAACGTCCTAGTAGAAGAGCGGCTTTCCACCGACGAAGAGGTGTTCAAAAGAAAAATTGAAAATTAAAAAAAAATATTGTTTATTTTGAGTTTCTCCTGACGGGAGAAATCTTCAGGGTTCGGCTCGTCACTTGAAAGGACGAGTCTTCAGTTCTTAAGATTGGGAGACTCAGTAAAATACCTGAATAACTAAAACTAAAATAAAAAAAAAATTTATTCGAAGCACAAAAAAACAAAATGACAATTCTTAGCAAGCACAAAAAAAAATCAAAACTATCTCTGATAATATATTTTTGGAGGTTTCGGACTACGGACTTTTGAATGTTTATAAACTTTATAACTGACCTTTTTCCTTGGACTTCTAACACAGAACTTCACTAGCGAAATTTCGAACTCACTCAATTACAACACAATTACAATTAGCTACTTTTCTAGAATTTAATAGACTCATTCACTTTTAAGTATTTAAGTGTTTTTCTGGTTACGGATCACGTTGAACTGACTTTACATTCCCTAATTTTTCCTAATATCACTTTGTCCGTGGGCGTTATCGAAAATCATCCGAATCCCTAATTTCTCTTAATTGGTGCCCTTCTTTTCGATAGTTCAGAAATTTACCCCACTAATTCGAAATCTAAGTTTCATTGGCTTTAGTCAATTGAGTCTCTCGATACAAACCTCTGATTGGTCTACTGATTTAAGTTCTAATTTTTACTAAATATCCCCTTTTTTCCCATCGTTAATTCGAAACCATAATCCCTTAAGGTAATAAATATATCATATGACGAACTCACAAGCTAATTTATCAAATTTCATGAAGTCGTAGATCCATCAAGATCTCCGTGTAGGGGGTCAATAAATTTTGTTTTAAATCTTGGGATTTATGGTTATTGGTGTGATATTTTTGAGAGGTTTATTACTTTCTGAAATGTCTGGGAATTTCGGTTACATATGGTCTTTCGCTTATCAAGACCCATTATCCAGCATCGCTAGACATATCATATTACATCGTCAAGCAAAAGCACTTGTGCTTTAATTGCCTTAGTGGAATTCATGATTTGCGCTCCTGCAAATCAGTGAACACCTGTCGCAGATGTAACGAAGGACATCACACTTTGCTTCATCTCGCATCGTCATCGTTTAAACCTTCCAATAATTTAGAAGGGTTACCTTCGACCAGTTCTGCCCCTTCTGATACAGCAGTTCTGACTGCATCTGCTGGTGTCTGTCGAAAGTCATCCGCAGTTCTGTTATCGACGGCATTAATCGACGTAAGAGATAATTTTGGTAATTTCCATTCATTTCGATGCCTGATCGACAGGATGTATGGGCCCTATTGATCTATGGCCTATATTGATCTATGCTCTATATTGATGCATGGGCCAATTGAACTACTGGCCTATGGATCTACGGGCCTATTGATCTACCCGCTTACTAGTCTGAATAATATTTCAATTATTTGTAACTTGAATTTTAATATTTTCTGATATCTGGATGGTACAAATATTCTTGATTGTAAATGCTATCAGAGGTACCTGAGGCATCGCAAAGTGAGCATGTAGTTGCTATGGTTGTTTTTTGTTGACTTTTTTCCATCAGAAATATGCCGCAGCGTTGAACCAGCGCTTTAAACATAGCCATGTTTCATAAATTTAGATATTGCTATATCAGAAATGCTGACGTGTAAATTGATCGAGGACATTTCAATCATCAGTATGGCCGTGTTAGAGATAAAAAATGCTAAGTCCAATAAGTGAGTCAAGATTGTAATGACAATCTGTGATTGTGGAATCTATGGTCTAAACAAGTACGTACCGAACGTAGGTCAATGGGCCTCTCTATCAATAGCGTGGTTACGCAGGTAAACAACAGTAAGGAATTAGAAATTATTTTAAATATATTATTCAAACGGCAAAGTTTTTTATTTTAAATCTTACATTTATGAAAAAGGGACTGGATATGCGGATGCGAAACGACAAACCGTTGGTTTTGCTTTCTGTGTTTGTTGTTTAGTGGTGGTGATGCGGAGCCACCTTGAATTAAAAATGGCATAATATATTTGGGGCATTTAGCACAAAAAGTGAAAAAGCATGAAACACTCATGCTCATATCAATGTGTAGTTGAAAATGCAACAACAATCAAGTTATAAAAAATTTATGTATTAACGAACATCTATTATAATAATATGATGCATAGTAAGGTCTAGTGCCTAAATCAATCAACCGGTTTGCATCAAATTTTTTTAAATTAACGGTAGGCATCTAAACTTATGCAGAAAAATAATAACAAGTGCCAAAAATCTATAATATCCCTAAAAAATACAAAAAACTTAAAAATCAAGGGTGTTTGGCATGTTTTCGCTGTAGATGGCGCCACCACTCAACAAATTTTTACTGATATGGGCTTTAAATTCTTCTTCTTGCACTCCAAGTCACCATTACCGTTTAACTTTATTTGTATTTAAATTATAACAAGTGACTTATAAAATCATATGGTAACATTGCTAGAAGTGGAAAAACACTTTATTTCAGTTGTTTTATGTAGGCGCTCAATTTGAAAGGGTGAAGTGAATTTTAATTAAACCAGGGTATTCGAAGACTTTAAAAATCGATTCCATTTTTTCAGTGGAACTCGATTTGTTTATTCAGACCCATTAAACAATCTTACAAATTGATTTTTTTGGTCAAATTATACTGCTGAAATAAACGAAGATGCCAAGAAAAGTCAAGATGCATTTGAAAAAACATATTGTTGACAATAGTTTGGTATTTATGTTATGCTCAATCAAGCATACAGATGATGATATTATTTATGTTTTTCCGGCTCAGATACAACATAAAAACTAAGAGGTGTAAATTTTATTAACTTTATTTGTATTTAAATTATAACATGTGACTTGGTAAATTATTTCTTGATCTGATTGACTGCTTTCCACTAAGTCTCACCTCACATGATCCAACTAGAGTATTTACTGACACAACTGGTCATACGTCCATTTCCAAAGTCTACTATATACTTACCAATGCTTACAAATCTGATTATGAGGTCAACGTTTTCGAACCTAACATTAGTGACCACCGAGCTATATTGTTGAAATTTTATGCTGAGATCAATATACGAAATCTGAATTCTCTGAAATATTTCAGAAATTTAAGCCAGGAAAATCTTGACAATTTTGTTTTTCGGATATCAAATTGCGACTTTAATGCAGTTTATGAGGAATTCGATGTCAATAAGTGTTTCGAGGCGTTTGTTTCAACAGTTCGTGACACCTTCGAATACTGTTGTCCTCTAGTAAGGTCAACCCATTGTAATCAGCGAACGAAGGGGTGGATTACCCAAGAGATAGTACTTGCTAAACGTGAACTGATGAACAAATACTGGTTACACACAAATATAAAAAGTCAGAATTTTATAGTCTATACAAACAGGCCAAATTGTCGTATATTTTAATGATCAATGCAATAGCAGAAGTATTATAGTACAATAATAAATAATTCAGACAACAAAAATAAAACACTTTGGTCAATAGTGGGTAGCCTGACTGGAAGAGGTGCTAAAAGCGAATCCATCTCACTCAATATTGATGGTGTCTCACAGGATAATGCTGGCGTGTTGGCGAAGAGGTTTGCTGGACACTTTTCGACGGTGACTGAGTCCACGCTTCAAAGTTATTATAAGGGCTTGACATCATTTTCATGTACTAGCTCACGTTTATTGAATACCACATTTTTCTTTCATCCTGTGTTGCAGTGTGAGGTATTGGATGTGATATAATCCCTTAAGAAAAATAAGAGCTCGGCAGTGGATAAAATATCTGCAAGGATTCTGAGGTTAGTTGGCTCGGATATTTGCCATCACTTCGCCCACTGTATCAATATTTCTGTTAGCTCAGGAATATTTCCTTCTATCCTCAAAAAAGCCTTAGTCGTTCCCATTCACAAAAAACAGGACATTCACAGCATCACTAATTATCGATCTATTTCCATACTCAGCATATTCTCTAAGATCTTCGAGAGAATCGTGTTGAACAGAATGATGAACTACCTTGACCGTTTCAATATACTGGCTGACTCCCAGCATGGTTTCCGATCCAGTCGCTCAACTCAGACGGCAGCAGTTGACTTTGTTAACTACGTTTATGATTGTCTTGATAACGGACTTCATGTAGCCGGGCTATTTTTTGACCTTTCCAAGGCATTTGACAGTCTGTCCTTTCAATTTATTTTAGATAAATGCTATAAACCTCGGCTTTCGAGGTATATTTTTAGATTGGATTCATAGTTACCTGGAGGGTAGATCTATGCGTGTCAAGGTTGAAGGTTCTCTATCAGCTGAACATAATGTGAACCTAGAAGTTACACAGGGTTCCGTCCTGGGTCCCCTTTTATTTCTCCTTTTTGTTAATGACCTTCCTGAGAATCTTCGAGTTATTTTCACTAACTTGGTAGCTTCTCGCGGCTTCAACTTTCCGCCTAACAACTTCATGATGAGCTTATTCACTGATGACGCATCTGTGGCAATTACAGCGTCATCTCTTGAGGAGCTTCAGGGGTTGTGTGAGCTTCTCGTACAGAGTTTCGTAAATTGGTGTCATAATAATAACCTGATGATTAACGTTGATAAAACTGAGTGCATTTATTTTACAGTGAGGCAGAACGATGTTAAGTTGGTCACTCGTTATCTCGATAATGTAATATTATCTAATGATAGCACTAGATTACTTGGCGTCTGACTGGATAGCAACTTGAACTGGGCTACGCATGTTGAATTTTTATGTGGTAAATTGAATAGTGCATATTACGCTATATATAGGGTTAGAAATCTGCCCCCCAAAGAGTCTTTGATTAATATCTACTACAGTTTAGTTTATAGTCGATTTTCGTATAATATCCTACTGTGGAGAAACTCTTCTGATGCTCGAAGGGCTTTCATAGCCCAGAAACGGATTTTACGATTGATCTTCAATATACCACCTCGCTCGTCCTGCAGACCCCTATTCATTAAGCATGGAATACTTACATTGTCTTGTATCTTTATTCAAAGATCTCTTATTTATATTAAAGAAAATGATAAAAGCATAGCTAAGTTATCTAGTTTCCATAGTTATAACACCAGAAGTGAGGGCACACTTTATATCCCTAACCACAAGTCACCAATGTATCAAAGTATAAAAATTTATAATCATTTGCCACGTTCAATTCGATCTCCAAGTTGTTTAAAATTTAAGGAATTTGTCAAAAATCTGTTGTTACAAAAGTGTTATTATAGAGTAAAAGATTATTTTGATGACTGTATTGATGAATGAATGTTTTTTGTTTCTTTTATGACTTATCCTACACATGTAATGAAAAAACATGTGTCAGAGGATCAATATATATTATTATTATTATTATTATAAATCATATGGTAACATTGCTAGAAGAGGAAAAACACTTTATTTCAGTTGTTTTATGTAGGCTTTCAATTTAAAAGGGTGAAGTGAACGTTTGTGAATAAAATAATTTGTGAATTTGCAATAGTTGAAAATTTCAAATTTTGTTATTGGAATAAAATAACCTCAAATGAAAGTTGAACTGTTAGGGCAAGTTGAAAAAGGTTCAAGAGTACTACCTGAGTTGGTCAGAAAGTGAGCATTGGAATAATTTTATAACTATTTATATTTTATATAACTGCTTGAAAATATTTTTATTTTTATTTATTCAACAGGGAAACATACACAGGCAAACAAATACCCAGAAGAATGTTCACAAATAAATTGAGTACTTACAGAGGTACACAACAATTATTCTAACTAAACTAGTGTAAACTTAATACTATAGTGTCAAAAAAGAAAGAAAAAGAAAACAAATACACTGCATTTTCCACTACATAATTTAATAATTTCACCCCCCCAAACCATTTGAAAATCTCATGTAGTAACGTCTTAAATATTTCCTAACTGCCCTTACATCAAGATGAAAGATATCTATTGTAGTTCTAAAATAGTTGCACCGTTCAAGTATTCTTATAGTCTGTCTTAACCTCCTCAATGGAGCATATAGGCAAAAACTGCGATATAAGCCAAGGCGATTCCAACCGATTACTGAGCAGCTTATGGGCAAATAATACATCACTCGTCACTCGGCGGTTTTCCAAACTTATCATATTGAAATGTCTCAACCTTATAATATAATTTTCAGGATCACCCCTAATCAAACGTAAACCACACCTAAACGCCATAATAGGGAGAAATTTCTTTTGGACTTTTTCAAGTCGCTCTATATAGGTTATATAGTGGGGATTCCATACAACCGAAGCAAAGTTCAACTTACTGAACACATATGAATAATAAAGGGCTATAACGGATCTATTGTTGGAAAACGATCTACTCTGTCTCAATATGTAGCCAAGCATCTGTGCTGAAGATGTTACAATATTGTCAATATGTAAATTATACATATTGATATATAAATGATATAGACGCGTCTGTGGTGAATCCATAATTGAATAAGGGAAGATCACCGGATTTTTATTTCTGGTGAAACTAATTATGTGACATTTGCTAACATTTAGGAACAAATCAGCCCCCGCACAATACATCGAAAAGCTTTCAACGTCCTCCTGCAAAAGCTGGCAGTCATCTGAGTTACGAATCCTCATGAAAATCTTCAAGTCATCGGCAAACAACAATATTCTGCACATCTTGAAGCATTTTACTATGTCATTGATGTAAATAATGAACAATAAAGGTCCTAAATGAGATCCCTGCGGCACCCCAGAGGATGCAGACATATACCGCTACTCAAATCCCTCAACAGATACATACTGTGACCTATTGCTCAAGTAGGACTCAAACCATCTCAAGAGAGATCCGCTCACTCCAACCCTGTATAATTTTGCGATAAGTATCTGAATAGATATTTTATCAAAAGCCTTACTAAAGTCTGTATAGGCAACGTCCACTTGGGCTCCCTCATTGTGGCTACCCAACAAAAACTCGGTAAAAGTCGCCAAATTAGTCTCTACGGAACGCCCTCTGAAGAAGCCATGTTGCTCAGGAATTATTTGAGATTTCACAAGATGGAACAAATTGGGATATATCAAAGATTCAAACAACTTTTCAAAAATAGATAGCTTACTTATTGGTCTATAGTTCTCAACGCACAGCTTACTACCCGATTTAAAAACTGGAACTATGCATGCCAATTTCCAGCGTTCCGGAAACACCCCCGATGTCAGAGATTTGTTAAATATAATGCACAGCGGCTCCGCAATTGACACACAACAAGATCGAACGAATATCGCAGGTATACCGTCAGGGCCAGGACCCTTATTAACATCCAGGGACAGTACAGCGCGTACAACATCATCCGTAGTAACACTGACTGAGTTTAAAATAAAAAGAATCAGGAGGATAACACCCCATATCACCATCACCACTTCGAGTTGACGGGCCGTAGATGCCCTCAAAATAATCCGCGAACAATTCACAAACATCTTTACCACCCTCTGCAGATCGGTTGCCGTATGACATGACATGAGATGGAAACTTCGATTTTGACAAAGTTTCATTTTAAAAGTAATTGTCAAACTTGATATCGTTTAATAATTATAATAAACATCTACAATTTCAGCTTTGACTTTCAAAAAGGAAAGACGTGGTTTGACTTGCTTGATTTAAAGTTTGATTTTAAGTTTATTTTAATTTCCAAACCTACCGAGTAAATTAATTTAGAAAATTATAATTGAAAAAGATATTGAAAACCCAAATTTGGATGGTTATTCTCCATTTTTGGGTAGAAATTGAAAACGGGTCATGTCCGATTTTTCAATTTTGAGTTAGGTCCTCTGTAAAATTTTAAAATTTGAATTTACAATGGAGACACGATAACGAGGCAGACCAGTGGGTTCTCGAAACGCTACCCGGACAACCCGAACTGAAAGAAACCGACTTCGCGTTCATAACAATAATTAAGCAATGCGATCAGTATTTGTAGCTAGAAGGACTCCGGTTGAAGACTAAATTTCCGCGTTTTCTGTCGGCGAAATGAGCGAATCGTATCGTATCAATTTTGCAATGCTCTGCATTTTAGGGGTGAAAAGGGAGAGATGGATCAGCCAGTGCTTCCAGAAAGGCACAGGAACAGATGAAGAATCGAAGAATTTCCAAAAAAGCGTTTGCTTCCCTAATAGTTAGCTTAAGAGAATTTGCATCAACTGGCCCTTATTCATTTTGTCTGCATGGAACATCATACAGCAGAATTGGTTCCATTATTCCGCAACCTGGAAACACGCCCAGATTCTGTCAACTTTACACACTTGATACTAATGAAGCTCTGCAACATAGCAACATAGATTCCTACACCCAGCTAATCAAGGATGCAGTCCAGTAACAATGCTTCGACTAGATGAAATGCTTCGTGAAAATAACTCATTTGCAAGCGCTTTTTATACAATGCGAGAAAGATTTCGAGAAGAACGTTGCAAAGCGTCGTAGCGACACGGGCTTTTCCACTAGTAATTATAATAATAATAATTTATTAATCCTTTTTGACATTCAAAATGTATGGGACAAGTCAAACGATTTGTAATTTCTATTTATCAGCAAAATATCCACTTACGGAGTAATAACATTATTCCAAGAGTTTGTCTTTAACTGATATCTTAAACTCCCTGAATCTGAGCAATTGCATTCTTTTTGGAAGATGGTTCAAAAGTTTTACACATAGATACAGGGGAGACATTTCAAATTTAGTAGTTCTGTGTTTTGGGAATGACATTATTGTTTAATTCCTAGTGTTGTAGTCATGAAATACAGAGACTTTGACAAAGTGATTTTTGTACTCTTTAGCATACAAGAGGCACCTGAAGATGAAGATCGATGCAACAGTTAAAATATTGTTTGATTTGAAATAAGGCCCACAAGAATTTCTAGGTGCGATGTTGAAAATCATGAGCAAAATACGTTTTTGAGCTATGAACACTCTACAAACATCAGTCGAGTTACCCCATATCATTATATTATAAGAGATGTAGCTGTACACAAGACTGTAAGGGAATCAAATTTTTGAATCGACTAATGGCATAAAAGGAACTGTTTATTTTTCTGTAGACATAATGTGATATACATGCGAGCATCATCTCAGATTCTGGTCTAGGTATATTCCCAGAAATCTTGTACTTTCCTTAGACTCTATCATATCATCATTTGAATGATCTGAGTCTAAAACTGAAAACTAGGATCCTATCTTTTTTTTGATGAGGAATCACCTTCTTAAATATTTTACACTTATTTAGTTGCACCCTGTATAATATCTTGCTCTGGGGAAACAGCACTTCTTTTTCCAGAGTGTTCGTAACTCAAAAAGAATTATAAGGTTGATTTTCAATTTAACACCACGTTCCTCATGCAGACCAGTATTTGTAGCAAACAAAATTTTACCACTGCCATCTATCTATATTTTAAAATGCCTAATTTATGCTAAAGAAAATGTGGCAAACTGGAGGTCTGTTCAAGTGGTCACGAGTATGAAACAAGAAACTCTGATCTTCTTCTAATTCCTATACACAGAACACATAAATTCGAATGTTCTCCATTGTATCAAAGCATTGAATTGTATAACCATTTGCCATCATCTATAAAATCCTTGAATGCATTTCAGTTCAAGAGGGAGGTTAAGATTATTCTAACGTCCAAATGTTTCTATTCAGTCAAGGAGTATTTTTCCAAACTCTCGATCTGAATAACTATAAGAATAAAACTAGTGAATAATTATGTATTCAATTGTCATGTAATTTTTTTATCTGACAAGTCCTATACACTATCTATATGTGTCTTACAGGATCAATCAAAGTATGTTATGTTATGTTACATCCATGAGAATAATTACTGGTACCATAAGATCTACACCGGTTCATTGGTTACCCGTTTTGTCTAACCTATTCGTAGACAGACTGCAGCTCAGAATTCTTGGAACAAATATCATTCTTCTCCCAATTATTTCATATTTTCCATAAAATAGACTTCCCAGATTGAAGTCACCTAAACAATTATGGCCTAATGAGTTCTTCAATAGGAACATAAGTGAAAAAGAATTATGGACTGAGTGGAACTCTTACGAAATGTTCAATAAGTATCTCGTTTCTGATCTTTCTAAAAGAATTCCTGGTTTTAATCTTCCAAGAAAAATTAAGGACAGTTCTTAATAGCTTGAGAACAGGTCATGGTCGTACCCTCAGAACATCAAATATAAGAAATGCAACCGGCGTACTAATTCTCGGAAACACCGTTGACGTTTGAATTGACAATTCGGGTGGAGAAATTCCATTCCTGATTGAAGGGGAAGCAGGCTTGCTACCTATTTTACGGAATTAGAGGTTAGGTTTTCAATATTCTGTGGTTTTAATAATTTATTTTATGGTTTCGATAGCGGCTCCTCTTAGCCGAGGCATATTGATTTGAAATAAATTAATATGAATATTCGATAGTTACATGTAATATCACGAAGTAAAAAAAAATAATTATTGTCTCACAATTTTACAAGTGTGTATTTAATATAGGTATCATACATATGCTTCAAGGAATTAGAAACCATGAAAAATCAATCAATTGATAATAACTAAATTTTGTAATCAACCACAGGTCACATAAAACAAAATATATATCCGAAAAAAATAAATATAAACTCTGAAAAAAAAAACATATTCTATTCCATAACACCGTATTAACGTTAACATAAATCTTAAAAATTCAACTAAATAAATATACAAATATATAAACAAAAACAAAAACTCTATCACATTAACGTTAACAGCAATTTGTGTTATGAATACATTGAACAAAAATAAATAAAATTCTATCACATAATTTATCTATCACAGAACCGTTGGTGTCAATCCATCAGGAACAGCTGAAAGATCCTGAATCAAAAGAAATGCGTGCATAAATTGAATAAATTCATTCGGAAAACGATGAACATCCCAATTTAACTTTTGTTCTACAGCAATTTTACTGCCCTGAAAGATTTTACGTTTTCGAGAATTTGCTCTACTCGGTCCTTTTATGAAATTATTATTATCTTTCGAGTATTTATAAATTAGTAATTTTAAATTTAATCCTAAAATTTCATGATGTTTGCAAAATTCAAATTTAGAAAAATCGTAGCTATATTTGTCAAAAAATTTATCTTCTATTCCGTCACAGTGTCCATATTTATCAAGAAATTTATAAAACTTGATGTGCACGGCTTCAACAAAATCTATTAATTTTTTACTTGCATAATCCAGTCTAGTGGTTTCATCATTTTCCTTAAACGTGACGTATAAATGTTCATAAGATACTTCCTCACATTTTAAACTACCTTGACATTCCGAACAATTAGATTTGAATTTTTTCAAAATATACCCTGCTACATAGGGAGTTGCAAAATTTTCTTCGAAAACTTCATTGGCATTATCATCATCATCAGGTATGAAAACTTCATCGTCATTCCTTTGATCATAATTTTGATTGAAGTTAGAATATTTTTCTAAAATTTCCCCAAAATTTCCTAATGATTCACAGAAATCTTCCTCACAATTCGAAGATCTGTGAATTGGAGCACTCAAATTACTTACTATCACTGTTTTTAAAGCTGCAACGAATTGAAGACAGCTGGGATTTCTATTGAAAACACCATGTTGCCAGATTTGACCAAATAAATTTTCAATGGGATCCTGATTAATGTTTCTCATATTTAAAAATTTAAATCCTTTAGATCTCAAATTTTCCCACAATAAGATTGTTGCCCGTAAAGTGATCTGCCATCCTTCTACAAATTTGAAATTATTTCTTACTGTCCCATTTTTTTCTAAAATTTTCCATTTATTAATTTTAGGCAACATGTCGGACCAGAATTTCAGATGAGCTGATTTTTCAGACAATGCACAACGAAATTTTTTCCCTCTGTCATCATTCAACTGATATCCGTTCATTGAATCAAATAAATTGTCCATGATATGGCGAAATTCTGCGGTATGTAAAGATTCATTTGACAGATGTCCGGTCCCAACAAAATTTTTATACCTGCAGCCACAGTGTTGCTCAGTTGTTTCGCAGCAACGTTCACCATCATTTTCATGAAACTATTATTTTTGAAATCAAAGTCACTCTCCTTCAGTTTTCCCAAACATTTGTACGTCCGTTTGTTGTTATCAATAAGAAAGGTTTGATGGATATGATCCATTGAAGCTAACTTTCCATTGTCAAATTTGATTCTGCAATTTATTAAGGCATTTCTTGTGTTCTTGAGGAGATGAGGAACATCGAACAATGTCACTACTGTTTCACCATTAACAACAAAATGGTAAGGAGAAGGTTTGTCGTCAGTATGCGTTTGAGTCAAAGAACTAATAGCAGCTCTATTAGTACTACCTTGGTCACATACTGTAGCACAGACCTTCATCCCTACCTTTTGCAGCTCTGCAATAATCATGACAATTAATTGCTTAAGATCGGCAGTTTTGACAGTGTCCCTTGTAAAAAATATGCAACAGGCATTCCGTATGATTTTCTCATTCCCGAAATATAAATACTAAAGCATGATTAGCCTGAGCAGATGTTCGACCCAGTGGACCTAAATTAACGAATCCACAAATTCGTTGTTTTTGGCGCTCTTGTTCACCTGAACAGAGTGCTTATCAATTTGCCCAAATGTCTGTGACTTTCGAATTTTTGTTCAAAAGTGGTATCAATCGTTTTGTTTGGACCTACTGATGAATAATCCGTGGTCAAAATCGATTCTGTCCGTCCGTCCGTTCCGTGAACACGATAATTCTCGAACGGATGAAGTTAGAGAGTTGAAACTTTCAGAATAGGTTTGAGGTATAAATATCTCGGCTAAGTTCGTTATTCGGTCAAATCGGCCGAATAGGTTCGAAGTAACAAAAAAAAATTTTTTTCAAATGACACTGTTCAAATAAAAATTTTTATGGTGCAGTTTTATCAGACGTATACAAAAATACCACTCTCGACTTCGACAAGCTAATAGTTCTGGAGATATGATTTTTCAAAATTTAAATAATTGTAAGTGGTTTACAAGAGCGCCTAAGCCAACTGACCTCACGTAAGTGCTTTCTAAATTTTTAGTCTCATAATGCAGCCCACTGCTTAAAGCCATCTCATCAAAGATGAGGGTACAGCAACGATCAAGCTCATCCATATTTTCAGCTGGAAGTTTTAAATGGTCCAAGACAGGTTTTATGATTCCTCCATCAAAAGGCACTGAACTTAAAATGTTTTTGAGGATTCTTATGGATGGCAACTGAAAAAACGCTCTCAAATATCTATATAATTTCGGACTTCTTTTGTAAATTGAAAGAGCAAAAGCTTTATCTGAAGAAGTCCATCTACGATTATTAGGATTTTTATCAAAATTTCTTAATTGAGACTTAATGAATTATTTTGTAACATTATTTAAATTTTCTTCTATTAATTGAAACCTTCCATCATTATACAAATTTTTCAGAACACTTATGTAGGTTTTTTGATTTTTCAGTAAAGATTTTAATTTAGATAATTTTGAAGAAGAATTTCTATGAATTTTGTACATACTTGCTCAGGTGATAATTCGGAAATATTCAAACCTACTCTACTAAGAATACCAGTTTTTTTTCATTAAGGAATGCATATGGATCCATTTCAGGAGCTGCCTTGGAACAAGTAGAACTTTGGGAGCATGATTCTGGGGAATGGAGATCATCATTCGATGTTGACGGTCCATTATTGCAATATTTGGGAATAGACAAATTTGAGATCAGTGTTTCAGTTTCCCTGGAATTATCCGATACCAATATTGATGTAGGAGATAATAGACTACAAGATGGATCATCAGTTGAATTAACAATAGAAAGGCAATTTTAATCAGAAGAAGTGTTAACTTCAGATGGTTTCTCAGGGAATAAAAGTCTTGGCTGCAAGTTGTTCATGTTATGACCAACATTCGGAATAATCTTAAGAGGTGATTGAGGTACTGCATTGTTAGTCAAAAAGCGATGCATAAAAAGACCTGAAAAATCATTGTTTGAAAAATGATCAATACAAATACGATAATTTGAAACATTTTTTGTAGGGCTTATTTTGCATTTCTCTTTCCAAATAGTTGAAAGAAGAGGATCATTGGGAAAATGGAAAAATTTTTTGTTTTGAAAATCAGATGGTGGGTTCGAATAATAAGAATTTCTGCATGAAGGAGACTTGCATGAATATTTAATTTCTTTACGAAATGATGAAGCAGTCAAAATGGGCATTTTTTAAAATTTGATATTACAATAATGTACGCCAACTCGAAAATTTGCAGAATTAAATTTTTTTTTTACTTCTTAGAATTTATACACGCAAATCCTCTTTTATAACTTTACCTGACTATGGAACATCCGGCAATACCTGAAAAAAAAACATTAATTAATAATTATTTACTCGATAATACGAATGAATATTCAATAGAACACTTCTTCAAGACGAACACACTAATTTAATTGAACATCAATATTTTCCCCACATATGATATGTAGTTAGTGAAGACATACGCTTTTGACATTTCGCATTGACAATTGGGGTGGGGACGTACGTCGCATGTGTTGCTCGATTTCCATCGTTCGTTGCATCCCCCTGGTCGTACCAATAGCATGCTATTCAGATGGAACTCAGTTCCTAGCGCAAGTTGTGAATGTGGAGAGGCAGAAGAAACAATACCTCATCTCATCAATAGTTGTCCCATATATAAATTTCAAGATGGTTTTAGGGCTATTCATGATGTTTCCAACTCTTTCTTGGAATGGGTTATAAATTTCAAACGAATATGATACGTATTTTTGTTATCCAGTTCTGTCTCCATCAATAGAAGACCACACTTGAGGAAAGAAGTCCTTGAAATATATTTAGGCTTATTTTTGTACTTTCACACCCTTGGGCGGGAAGCCAGGGTATTTTTACTGGGGTTTTTTCCCTAGGCTTTTATGTCATACGCCGAATTGTATGACACGTTGTCACTAACTCCTGATCTATGTGCTTCATTGTTTGCTAACTAAATATTGTAAGCCAGAAATTCAAAAGAATATAAGTTTTTGCTTTGTTACCAAGTCGATGATGTATGACATTTCAATGAATTGGGCATCTAGGTTATTGCAAAATGTAAATATTTATTTGTATGAACGTTTCGGCGTACACACAACTCAAACAACAGAGAACAAAAAATGTATACATCATTTCCATTCATTCCAAGCTTAACAACTAAAATAAAAAATATATTTAGAGAAGAAAAAAAGGTTAATAATTTGTACAGCCATGTCAAAGATAAAATTCCCACTACACTGCAAAGCAACATAGTATATCAGGTGGACTGTAAAAATAGTCCAGGTTCATATGTAGGTCGGACTTTTCAGTGGTTAAAAAACCGAATGGCTATACATAGAACTGATATCCAATTAAACAAAGACAGATGTGCACTAGCTATACATGCAAATAAATACAGTCATGAAATTGACATCCAAAATGCAAGAATATTAGATATTGAAGAAAATTACACAAAAAGGCTGGTTTTGGAAATGATACATATCAATAATCAATCACATTCAATAAATGAGAAAGCAGACACCAATAAATTAAGTAGCATATACAGTTATCTGTTGACGATGAAAAATACCTCCGCCAATTTTTATGACGGCCCGCTGGACGAGTAAAATGCTGAAACCATTGCAGAACAGTATGACGAAAGCAGAGGGACAAAGACAACCTTAACCTTGACATGATCCTGAAAAGTAAAAAATCACGTATAATAAAAAATTTTTGTAGTAATTCTCCCTAAAATGATAATTATTGGAAAATTGAAGCTTTTCATAGTTGATTCGCATAAAAATCGGAAAAAAATATCACTCTCGCCTGATTTACTTGAAGTCAATTTTTATTATATAACCTTAAATTTGGTAAGATTTTAATTTTTATTTTTAAGAGTTTGTGTTTTTATTTTTCAATGTAATTATTCTGATTCTGTGTTTTTTGATGTCATTGTAGTTAGTCCTTAAGAAGCAATAAAGAATTGCGAAAGCTCGACGAAGAAAAAGAGTACACTTTCTTCACTCCGAATGAAGGAATGGGTATTACACTACTTATTACACTAATTATTTTCTTGTTAGGAGTAAACTCTTGATTATATGCCAAGCTTTTGAGCATTTATTTTATTTTGAATCCTTCTGAAATATTTAGTTAGCAAACAATAAAGGATATAGATCAGGAGTTAGTGACGAGGTGTCATACAATTCGGCGTATGACATAAAAGCCTAAGAAAAAACCCCAGTAAAATAACCCTGGCTCCCCGCCTAAGTGTGAAAGCACAAAAATAAGCTGAAATATATTTGAGGGACTTCTTTCTTCAAGAAATTTATATATGGGACAACTATTGATGAGATGAGGTATAGTTTCTTCTGCTTCTCCACATTCACAACTTGCGCTAGGAACTGAGTTCCATCTGAATTGCATGCTATTGGTACGACCATGACCTGGTCTCAAACGATTAAGAAATGTCCAAATTTTTCTAGGATATCAAAACCAGGAATATTTTCAGATGGATCAGAAACGAGATACTTATCGAACATTTCGTAAGAGGTATATTGAAACAAGGAAAAAATCCTTGTGATACTAGTAGTTATCGACCCATCAGTTTATTGAGTGTTCCTTTGAAGATATTAGAAAGGTTAATTCTTTTTAGAACCGAATCTTCTATAGAAATTGCTCTACAAATTTTCCAGGGAGGCTTCAGGAAGAATAGAAATTGTGCAGATCAGGTTCTAAGCCTTTCAACTTTCAAAGAACCAGGCTTCAATGATAGATTGAAAACAGGAGCTGCTTTCACTGATTTATCTTCGGCATATGACACTGTGTGGAAAGATGGATTAGTTTTCAAACTCTATACCTATCTGAAGTGTGGGAAAATGGTATGATTATTAGATCATATATTATCTGATAGAAGGATTCGTGATTTTATTGACAATAAGGGTAGCAATTTCAAAATATTGAAAAGCGGTCTACCTCAAGGATCAGTTCTAGCTCCTTCACTTTTCAATTTATATCTAATTGATTTACCCACGACGTAATCTCAGAAATTTGTTTATGCCCACGACATTGCTATTGCTTACCAACATCCGGATATCTATACACTGGAAAACATACTGTCAACCTATTTGGAAATTTTAAAGAATTATTTTATTGAGTGGATATTATGTCCAAATCCCAACAAAACAGAGGTATCTTGTTTCCATCTGAATAATCATGAAAAATATAGGATATTATCTGTAACTTTCAATAATTCTCCTATCGAACATAATTTCTATCCAAAATCCTCAGGAGTTAAATTAGATTCATCTCTCGATTACAAGGCTCATTTAAATGATCTGAGCCTAAAACCGAAAACTGGGAATAATATTTTTCAGAAATTAGCTGGATCGTCTTGGGGTGCTGATGCTTCCACTCTTCGCACAGCATCTCTAGCCCTAGTTTCTTCTGCAGCTGAGTATTGTTGCTCTGTTTGATTTAATAGTGCACATACACAAAAAATTGATGCACAATTGAATACATCAATGAGAATAATTACAGGCACCATAAGATCTACACCGGTTCATTGGTTACCAGTTTTGTCTAATATTGTCCCTCCCCATATTCGCAGACAGACTGGACTGCAGCTCTGAATTCTTGGAACAAATATCGTTTTTTTCCCAAATTATTCCCAATTATTTCATATATTCTACAAAATAGAATTCACAGATTGAAGTCACGTAATCCATTATGGCATAATACAGTGGCGTATATAGGGGGGGCCCAGGGGGCCTTGATTGATTTGCAAGATTGTGAATTTTTTGTGTTCACACTTTCTGTGATTTTGTTCTTTCTTCTTTCTACTTTGTTAAGTTTCTTAATTTTTTATATATACAACATTGTAATTAAGTTTTATTTAAAATGGAAAACGAATCTTATACTAATCAAGTCTAAACGCTCAATATTCTAGGCAAAAATGACTAGAACTATCAATTGGTTTGATCAAAACTCTGAATCACAATCAAATCCAAAGGTTTTAAAGAGATACCTCGAATCACTTGAGGTTGCTTTCAAAGGATATGACGAAGTTCAGGATTCCATTGAACTTTTGCCGAATTACGAAAATTTTGATGATGAAAGTAGAAGTGAAATTCCATACCATTGCTGGATAAATTGAACTTCGAATTGAACAATTGTCAATCTCTAGTATTAGAACTTCTATTCCTCAAGGACATTGTAATATTAACTTACCACAGATTAATATCAAACCGTTTAAGGGAGATGCCTCTGAATGGACTTCTTTTTTACAATTATTTGATGCTATGATTATATCGAACACCTCTCTCTCTGCAATTCAGAAGTTCATATATTTAAAGATGTCGTTGCGAGATGAACCACTCAAACTTATAGAAGGTTTATCTGTAATTGATAAGAATTTTGAAATTGCTTTAAGTATTTTGAAAAAAAGGTATGAGAACAAGTTGACAGTGATCAACACTCATTTCATTTCCATGTCAGAGACCACTCCAATGAAAAAATGTAACGCTGTAAACTTAAGAGAATTTGTAACCAATTGTAAAAGAAATTTGGATTCTTTGCATAATCTGGGTTATTCTGAGGCAGAACTGCTAGAATTTTTCCTCATTTATGTTCTTAGCAAAAAGACTGACGTCAATACCAGAAGAGCTTTTGAAACTGAAAGGAATAGTGAACAACTACCTTCTTTAAATCAGTTTTTAGAATTTTTAGAAAAAAGAAGTTTAGTTTTTGAAAATTTGAGTAATTCTGAGGTACCAGTAATCAATAAAATTGGAGATCTCCCCATAAAACTTCTCTTCACATGGCTAACAGTCATGGTACATCAAATACACAGATATGCTCTTTCTGCAATGACCACTCTCACGAAATTTATTCTTGCGACAAGTTCAAAGGCAAATCTCTTATTGAAAAGAAACATTTCATAAATTCTAAATAACTCTGTTTCAATTGTCTGGGTAACGGTCATCGGGTCACCCAATGTAGTTCTAGAAGACTTTGCGTGGTGTGCTCCAAAAAACATCACAGTTTGCTTCATCCCAATCAATAATCACAGTCTCGCAATTCACAAAATTCTTCTCATGCGGGACATCATGCTGAGGTTTCTTCTCGCACCTCTAGCCCAAATAGTTCGCATTTCAACTCGCGACCAAGACTTCCTCTCTCCTCAAATTCTGGATCTCAAGCCCAACATGAATCACAGTCCAGGCAGGAAGTCGAATATAGTGTTCCCAAAGGTTCTCAGGCATTCTCTGGTATTCCAACAAAATATAACCATGTTCTTCTGTTGAATGATTATTTGGGCTATTACCATCATCTATTGTGGATGTAATGTTTTCCGACGTTTCGATAGACATCTTCTATCTTTATCAAGGAGGAAAAGTAAAAAACCTTTTGAAAATTATCAATTTCCAAAATGTCAATATGACAGAAGTCATGAAAGAAAAATGAACAATGTTATATACTCATCTGTGATATGATGATCTTTTTAAGTTGGATCGAACTATCGGCGTCCAAACTTCTGGCAGATCTATAGATGGAGCACTTATGGAATCTGGTGTTATTTTCATAAATGCTGCTTCTTTGATTTTTCTTCTTGCAAGTTTTTCTTCCTTGGATATTATTGATGCTTCATCCCATTTTATACGATGATTCTCATCTACAGCATGTTGCACTAACCTGGATTTGTCGCTGTCTAGTACTCGTAGAAGCTTCTGATGTTCTTTTATTCGTACATTCAGAGGGCGTTTAGTTTCTCCGATGTAAGATCTTCCGCACTCGCAAGGTAATTCATATATGCAGTTCTTTGTCCTTTGTGTCTCATTATTAGGCTTAACTTTTGTAAGTTTAACTCTGATAGTGTCTTAAGTTTTAAATGCAGTCGTTATGTTGTATCTATTTCCAATTCTTCTCATTTTCTCCGACAAACCTTTTACATAAGGAATTACGGTTTTAATGGTCTGATTTATATCTGTTGGTTCAGGTGGACTTTCTCTTGTTCGTCTAGCTTTTTATAATATCTTTTTGGGGTAGCCATTGCTTTTAAGAGTTTTCGAGATGTAATTTATTTCTTCATTTTAGTCTTCTTCAGTGCAACAAATATTTATTGCTCTATCAAATAAACATTTTGCTACTCCCAATTTAGTGTTTAGTTGGTGGTTTGACTCAAAATGTAGATATTGTCCTGTGTTCGTTGGCTTTTTATACACAGTGGTTCTTGTGATTCCATTTTGTTTATGTACGAGTACATCTAAGAATGGAAGTTGTCTGTCCTTCTCGATTTCAATTGTGAATTTAATTGATTCCTCTTGATTGTTTAGATATTGAAGGAATCCATCTATAGTGTCTCTTCCATGTTGCCAAATAATGAAAGTATCATCTACATATCTTTTCCATAGTTTGGGTTCAAGTACATATTTTTCTAATGCCTTCTGTTCGAAAATTTCCATATATAAATCAGCTGAAATTGGTGATAGTGGTGAACCCATGGCCATTCCGAATTCTTGTTGATAAAAGATGTCTTCGAATTGGAAATATGTTGTTTCAATACAAAGAGAAAGCATTTCCATAATTGCATTGACGCTTAGTGTAGTTCTTTCACTAAGGGTTTGATCTTCTTCAAGCTTTTTCCTAACTATGATAAGTGTTTTATCTGTCGGAATATTAGTGAACAAACTGGTGATGTCGAAGCTGACCATAACGTCTTCTTCCATGATTTCTTGATGTTTCATTATTTCTATGAAGTGTTTCATGTTTCTTATCATCGATGTTGAATTACTTTTTAATGGCGATATAATTTTCAGCAGAAATTTAGCCAATTGTTGGCATGCTGAATTTCTTGAACTCACAATTGGTCTTAGAGGAATATTTGCTTTGTGGATTTTTGGTAGACCATATAAATGTGGTGGTTTACTGAAGTGAGGTGTAAGTCTTGATCTAACGAATTGATCTGGAAATTCATTTCGATATTTATGAAGGATTTTGTAAATCTTGTTTTCAACTGTGGTGGTAGGGTCCTTTTTTAGTCTTTTATATTTTCCTGCTTCTAATAATTCATTGATTTTTTGATTATAAGAGCCAACATCTAGAATTACAGTGGCGTTTCCTTTGTCTGCTGGAAGTATCTTCATGGAACTATCCGATTTAAGATCTTTTAATGCCCTCTGTTCAGCTTTATTTATATTGGGTAGAGGTGTTTTGTTATTCCTGTCTAACAAGGTTCTGATTTTCCATCTGTACTCTTCGGCTTTTTCAGGTTCTCGAATTTTTTGTGCAGTTTCTTCTGCCGCCAACATGATTTCAATTTTTGGTATCGTCTTAGGGGCTATAGAGAACTTGAGACCCTTGTTGAGGAGAGATATCTGATCTTCACTTAAGTTCTTATTAGATAAATTGATCACGGTTTTTGAATGATCTAAGGGTTCATATTTTCTTGACTCCTTCATAAGTTTCTCCATTTTCCTTTTTTGGACTTGTTTTTGTTGTTCATATATTCTTTCATAGCTATGTTTAATAGCTCCCAGAATATTTTCATAATCTTCAGCATTAGTTTTTGATTGAATGCTTCATCTAAGGTTCTCGCATGTTGTGAGTAATTTGGCTTTGTTGAATCGATGTTGATTCAGTCTTTCTCTCCTAAGGGCTTGACTTGTCCGTTTTGAAATCCTATCTGCTCTATAACTTTTGACAGGAAGTTTCACTCTGAGACCTTTAGGAATTAGGTTTCGATCTCTTGCAAGATGGATGAATGTCAAATGGTTGCATTCCTTTGCCAATTTTATGCTGGTTCATTCATAACTTCTAACATCTTGAAACAATTCGGGCCCATACCGAATTTCTAGTTGATGACGAGATATTGTTGATGATGGAGCTCGAGTTGAATGATTATTTGGGCTATTACCATCATCTATTGTGGATGTAATGTTTTCCGACGTTTCGATAGACATCTTCTATCTTTATCAAGGAGGAAAAGTAAAAAACCTTTTGAAAATTATCAATTTCCAAAATGTCAATATGACAGAAGTCATGAAAGAAAAATGAACAATGTTTTATACTCATCTGTGATATGATGATCTTTTTAATTTGGATCGAACTATCGGCGTCCAAACTTCTGGCAGATCTATAGATGGAGCACTTATGGAATCTGGTGTTATTTTCATAAATGCTGCTTCTTTGATTTTTATTCTTGCAAGTTTTTCTTCTTTGGATATTATTGATGCTTCATCCCATTTTATACGATGATTCTCATCTACAGCATGTTGCACTAACCTGGATTTGTCGCTGTCTAGTACTCGTAGAAGCTTCTGATGTTCTTTTATTCGTACATTCAGAGGGCGTTTAGTTTCTCCGATGTAAGATCTTCCGCACTCGCAAGGTAATTCATATATGCAGTTCTTTGTCCTTTGTGTCTCATTATTAGGATTAACTTTTGTAAGTTTAGCTCTGATAGTGTCTTGAGTTTTGAATGCAGTCGTTATGTTGTATCTATTTCCAATTCTTCTCATTTTCTCCGACAAACCTTTTACATAAGGAATTACGGTTTTAATGGTCTGATTTATATCTGTTGGTTCAGGTGGACTTTCTCTTGTTCGTCTAGCTTTTTCTAATATCTTTTTGGGGTAGCCATTGCTTTTAAGAGTTTTCGAGATGTTATTTATTTCTTCATTTTGGTCTTCTTCAATGCAACAAATATTTATTGCTCTATCAAATAAACATTTTGCTACTCCCAATTTAGTGTTTAGTTGGTGGTTTGACTCAAAATGTAGATATTGTCCTGTGTTCGTTGGCTTTTTATACACAGTGGTTCTTGTGATTCCATTTTGTTTATGTACGAGTACATCTAAGAATGGAAGTTGTCTGTCCTTCTCGATTTCAATTGTGAATTTAATTGATTCCTCTTGATTGTTTAGATATTGAAGGAATCCATCTATAGTGTCTCTTCCATGTTGCCAAATAATGAAAGTATCATCTACATATCTTTTCCATAGTTTGGGTTTAAGTACATATTTTTCTAATGCCTTCTGTTCGAAAATTTCCATATATAAATCAGCTAAAATTGGTGATAGTGGTGAACCCATGGCCATTCCGAATTCTTTCATGACTTCTGTCATATTGACATTTTGGAAATTGATAATTTTCAAAAGGTTTTTTACTTTTCCTCCTTGATAAAGATAGAAGATGTCTATCGAAACGTCGGAAAACATTACATCCACAATAGATGATGGTAATAGCCCAAATAATCATTCAACTCGAGCTCCATCATCAACAATATCTCGTCATCAACATGTTCTTCTGGCCACCGCTAATGTATACTTATACAACTCTCAAGGGCACAGAATCAAGGCCAGAGCCATTCTCGACAACGGATCTCAAACTTTATTTATCAAGGAAGAATTAGTCAAGAAACTAGGTTATGTGCCTTACAACCACTCAACCATAGTTTCAGGAATAGGATTGAGCAATAATCGTTCTACGAAAATGATAGATCTCACTATATTTTCAAATATTCCTCCACATCAAAGGTTCAAGTTGAAATGTGGTTTTCTTCCGAGTATAACATGCCAACTGCCACAATTCAATTTGAATGTATCTCAGTGGAACATCCCTAGTGAATTGAGACTAGCGGATCCCGATTTCGCTACACCTTCAGATATCGACATGCTCATCGGTGCCAGTCTATATTATGAGTTAATTTCCCAAGGCAGTCTTTCTCTTGGTAAAAATCTACCTACTCTTATTAACACCCATTTGGGATGGGTTGTTGGAGGTTCATTTCCATCTCAGCAACAAAAACAAGCTCAGAAATCTCTCTTGAGTGTAGCTGGAAATGAACACAGCAGCATTTCTCTGCTGTCTCGAGAATCTGAGGAATCGGAACTTGAGCAGCAAGTCTCTAGATCCTGGATGCTAGAAGATGTTTCGAAGGCTATGCCTCTCTCTCCAGTTGATGAAGCTGCAGAAACATCGTTCATCAATACAACCAAGGTCTTAAGAGATGGTAGGTTTCAAGTTGACCTACCATTAAAATCTCCAATGGAAAATCTGAAACTTGGAGATTCCTTCGCCATAGCACAAGAAAGGTTTGGCAACCTAGAAAAAAGTTTTTTAAAAGATCCCCAATACTGTGCACAGTATAAACAGACCCGTCCAAAATGTTATTGTTCTATTCCTGATCTCAAAATAGGATCCTTGGTTCTTTTGAAGGATGAGGATACCCCACCACTAAAATGGCCTTTAGCTAGAGTATTGGAAGTTTTCCCAGGGAGGGATAAAAAAATAAGAGTAGTAAAGCTGAAAACGGCAGATGGAATCTTCACTAGAAGCATTTCTAAATTGTGTCCCCTTCCCATATCAGAAGAATCTGAAAATTAGACTCACTTCTCCTTTTGGACAACACGTATCGTTTCCTATGAACTGTGATTCTCTTGCTCTTCTCGTTAGTTGATGGCTTTCTTCTCTCCTTTTATTTTTTTCTAATATATTTGTTTTTTATTGGCACGATTCTTGTTGAAGCTAGAAAACTTCAACAGGCGGGAGTATGTTGCGATATTCTCGCAACAAAGGACAGTTCCTGGAATTTGGGTTAGCCGTCACTTCCAAGAACGCCTTCTGTAGGACGGAATTCCGGAAATCCCCAAACTTAGCTACCTGAACTTTGTACACGTCCGACCTCTTTTAATCAAGTAAATTCATTCTCTCTACACCTCTCAAGGTGGTAAGTACTCCTAAATGTAAATTCTCTCTACACCTCTCAAGGTAGTAAGTACTCCTACAAGTAAATTCACTCTCTCTCAAGACGCTCTTGTGCACAGTATATTCAAGTAAGCTCTCTTTTATCAATTTACTTTTCACGAGTCCATAATGGCACTCAGAACTACAAGTTCCTCTTAAAATCTCTCAAAATAATCTGTTTTCGGGTCAGTTAGCTACCCTAGTTCATGTGTAAGTGAATTACTCAGTTGAAATTCTCTACGTAAAAGAAAAAGGTTGTGAATTGTGAATCTGTGAAGCAATTACATATCGCCAAGGCACAATTCATCAGTGGAAGTTTGAGAAGCTTTATCCAAAGCGCCTGCACCTTATTCTGAGAAATCTACCCTCGACGATTGAAGCAGAGCTGTGGTGAACTCCAAACAACAAATAAGGTCAGATCTCTTTATCATTTTATATTACCAGAAGTGCCCTAGATTGAGCAGAGAACTTCAAATCCTTAGTTATTATAGACACCTGAAAACTCTTTCTGTGAGTGTAATCTCAAGTGCCGAACATTGTGTAACTATTCTTATCTGTGAATACATAATTTTATTTTAACTACAAACTTGTTTTTATTCACCTTGCAAACATCTTTTCTACCAAAGATAATTTTTGGATCTACTGTTTTAGTATAAGCAGCGACTCAGGAAGTCCGCTGCCCTTCATTAAGCGGGTGATTATTATTATTTCTAATTTTGTACCCGCACACTGGATCTTAAAGAACTTGATTTAAATAGAGATTTAATTTTCATGGAGAATTTTCAATTTCATTAAAACTGTTTATCATACATTCGTGATTCAATATTTTACATACCATAGAGCCATAAGTGAGTACATTTTTGAACGAAACTACTATGTTTTAGGAATATCCGCTTCATAGAAAACCGGAAGTGTGCCGAAAATCACTTGAATAATGACTCAATTTTATGTTAATCCATAATTTTGCCTTTCATATGTTTCGAATGTTTATTTTGTATTTGTAGTAGTAGTATGTAGATTTTTTTGGTTCACATACGTATAAAGAAATTTTTTTAATTAAATGATTTTATACATTTATATGAGCGATCAGAAATGAATTTCGAATTTGGAAAATTTATCTTAGGACTCAGGAAGGGCTTTGTATTATTGGACGGTACATCTTTACCATCTAGTTAGAATAATCTCAATGCCTTGGAGCGAAAAAATGATATTGTTCATCTTTGAAAAATTTTTCCAGGAAAAGTGGACGTGTGCCAAAAAAAATAAGAACGCTCCAGTAATGTAAACTTATGGTAGAATCTGGAGCAAGTAGAAAATTTCTGAAAACGGAATGTACAGGGTGTTTTTTCAATCTGCAAACTTAATCTGAACTTATCATAATGCCCACCATGTATTTTTGAGAAAATGTTGGAATTATTGAAAAAGATAACCATATTGTTCTACACTGAAAATTTCATTAAGATTGATCGAGCCATACCAAAGTTATGAATAAAAGAAAACTCGGTCGAATCGGACAAATCACCCTGTAGACTCTCAATGGAGGCCCCGAACCATAAACCCAACATTGTTCCGAAACTATATTGACTAGTGTATACTTCACCTAAAATCTGACGGTCTCCTCCGGATTCACCCTGTATATATAATATCAAGGTGTTATATAAAAACGAAAATTTTTTTAAAAAGTTAATTAGTGAAATCATTTTTACATACATCTCAAACAGTGAATTTTAGAACAGATGTAGATATTTGATGACGAGATATTGTTGATGATGGAGCTCGTTTTGAATGATTGTTTGGGCTATTACCATCATCTATTGTGGATGTAATGATTTCCGACTGCATTCAAAACTCAAGACACTATCAGAGCTAAACTTACAAAAGTTAAGCCTAATAATGAGACACAAAGGACAAAAAACTGCATATATGAATTACCTTGCGAGTGCGGAAGATCTTACATCGGAGAAACTAAACGCCCTCTGAATGTACGAATAAAAGAACATCAGAAGCTTCTACGAGTACTAGACAGCGACAAATCCAGGTTGGTCCAACATGCTGTAGATGAGAATCATCGTATAAAGTGGGATGAAGCATCAATAATATCCAAAGAAGAAAAGCTTGCAAGAAGAAAAATCAAAGAAGCAGCATTTATGAAAATAACACCTGATTCCATAAGTGCTCCATCTATAGATCTGCCAGAAGTTTGGACGCCGATAGTTCGATCCAACTTGAAAAAATCATCATATCGAAGATGAGTATATAACATCGTTCATTTTTCTTTCATGACTTCTGTCATATTGACTTTTTGAAAATTAATAATTTTCAAAAGGTTTCTTACTTTGCTCCTTGATAAAGATAGAAGATGTCTATCGAAACGTCGGAAATCATTACATCCACAATAGATGATGGTAATAGCCCAAACAATCATTCAAAAAAAGTATAGATATGTTGAATATTGTTTACTGTAATTTGATCAAAGAAATTAGACTGTGATAGGGACCATATGTGCCCTTGTCTTTTATAGTTAAATGCCGCTTGATTTACTCATACTCATGATCGTTTTTAGATGTATCTTTTATTGTTCTTAAACCCGTTTTTTCTAGAAAATTATGTATTTTTATGAGTTTTGTTATTTTTTCGATAGTGTGAGTTGATTTTCTAATGATATTTTATATTTATTGATATTTTGAATATTGCATGTTTTTAAATATATCCTTATCCGTGTTATGTGTGTATTAGTGGGATGATTCTTTATACTAACTTCAAATTTTGAGTGTGTTTTACTCCTATTTTTATGAAGAAGAAATATTTAATAGTTTTTTATAACTTCTGAGTGCTCAATTAATTTTTTTTTATTTTTGCAGTTTGATGAAATAATATAATTTCGGATGCGTTGCTGATAGAATGACAAGTTTTTTTATATTCGTTCGTTGTGCCGATAAAGTTAATTGAAGATTCGCAAATATCTGTTCTACGATTGTGTCAGCAATAAAAATTCCTTCTTCAGAAGGCATGCATATTTTTTAGGAATGAAAATAAGAAATCCGATTACGCTTTTTCATTCGAGGGGTAAATGAAGAATGCTTTATAATGAAGGACATTTATTTCGATAACTTCATAATTAGATGTACTATCTGAATATATAGGTTACATGATCAATAGCAACACTAAACTTCAAAATGCGGCATCAGTTTATAATGTGATTCATGGAATAATTGTGATATAAATATATATACATGATTGTTTCTGTCAAAAATAAATTATGGATGTTTTTTGATATTCTGACAACATAAATAGTAATTCACTAAGCAAGTTCTAATGTTCGTTCACTTTCAATTCTAGAATGTTCAATTATTTTTTCATCACATTTATATCCGTACAAATAGATATTGTTTGAAACCAATGAGAGAAATCATGTGATACTATTTTTTCACGTAAAAAACTAATGAAATTGCTGAATGAATTTTCTGTTTTCAGCGATTTCATTGTTGTAATTTTCATCTTCTGGAATCAATTACTAAATTATTGTGATATATGTTTTTTTTTTTGGTCAGATAGAGATCAACATACATTCATAAAGGCTTTATAATATATAAATATAAATACGCTTCAACATGTATCATCTAAATTTAGTCTAAAACAATACACTAGCAAACAAAACAAGTTTTCACTTATAATATTCATTATAACTTCGGAAATTAAGAGAATTTCATGATATGTTAGTTATTTCATTTACAATTCATATTTACAATAAGACAAATGAAACGGAGAAATATTATAGAAGAAAAAGTATGAAATATTATTCCCACTTGTAAAAAAATTTATCCCTCGATTCAAACTGAAACTCTCCATCAGGAGGATCATATCAGATATCTTGAGAAGGTTACAGACAAATTAGAGTTGTTGAATTGTTCTTCAGCTTTCTTTCAATTGGAATACAAGTGAATATATTTTTATTCGAGTAAAAACTATTATTGCTAAATAAAAATTAGCTTACATGTGAACAATCAAAAAAAAATCTTGATCCAGATGTTCTTAAAGTATTTTCCTCGTCGTAATGTTCCCTTTCAGTTAGTTCAAAGTGAGAGTAGGCAGAATCTTCCAACGTTCATTGTTCAGTAGGTATAAATCAATGAACATTTGTGAATGTATGTAAGTGGTCGAAATAGATTGGAGTAACTAATTATGATATATGCATATAATAGATTCTATTATAGTCCAAGCCTCTATGCATCCAAGGATAGTATGGAGAAATAAGAGATAAAGTTGATTATCTAACGTCTTGAGTGATATCTTCAACAATGTTCCAATCAAAATAAAGTAGTAATGAAGATAAACTAATAAATATACACCAGAACTTCAATTGATATAAAAAAAGAATGAAAAAATGTCCGTCCCAGCAGTATTTTGCAATGATTGATGAGAAAAGTGACTTACACCTGCTGATCAACAGAGAAGTAATAATAAACTTAAATGAAGATTATTACATTTCAGTTATCTTTCATTAGATGTTGAAGAAGCAGCATGTAATAACAAAAATTTTTATGTGAATATTAGATTGTACTGTTTTCTGAGTTGTATTGCAATGTCAAATCTACATGTCTGATCAAATAGTGGGACCAATAGAAAAGTAGTAGCATGTAGTTGCTCAGTGCTATTTTTCGACAAGAAATGCATAATCGTGTACAAAACATCGGCGCACACCTAATCGGGGATTAATCGCTGATGAAATTGAAACAAACCGAGATGTGTTGAGCGAATACTCAAACGAAATTATGCTGTGGCATAAAAAATAACAGAAAAACTTCACCAGCTGCATTATTTTTCAATGGAGACTCTGGTTTAGTATTTAGATGAGCCTTAACGTACAATTGTTTCAGCCAATGTTTCTCAGCAGCATGAATGTCGCGAAACGGCTCAATTGAAAAATATTGAGGCTATTATTTCGACAATATTTTTTTTTTAATATTTCGTAATATTTAATGCCACTGAGATGAATTGCCGCATATCCACTTGGTTTGGAAATTGGAGTAAACTTGCTTTCTATCCTGCTTGCATTTCGAGGTTTCTACGTTTCGCTTCCGCACGGATAGCTAGGCATCGAGGGTAAGTGAAGCAACGCCTGCGCTACTGATGTTTGTATATGTTGTCTATTTTCTTGTAGTTGTACATATTAATGAATTTCTCAATTCTGTCAGATTAATACTGTTTGTCTTTTCCGTAGATTCTTCGATGTTTATTCCCGCAATAATGAAGCAATTTGTGTTACCCATGCAACAAGCAAAATGTCATATTATTATCAAAGTTTCTTTTATATCATTGAGATCTCGAGATCCCATTGAAGAAAAGAATTCAATAATTTACTGCCTTAGCTGTTACCTCTGTTGTTCAATAGATTTCAAGGTTTCAGCGCTAATGCAGTGGCAGTTTTATTTGACAATTCAATTCTATTAAGATATAATAGTTTTATCTGCCAACCCATTAGTTGAATCAAGAAAAAAATGCCATTCAATTTCTTCTTTATTCTATATATGCCCCATTCCTTTGACGTTAAATTGCTATCGTTATTGTTGCCGTTGCAAAATGGCGAATATGCGATGTTTCAATGGATCGTGCATTATTAATTCGTAAGAGCGCAATATTGTCGAGGTAATCTTTACAAGGTGGTTACTAGAGAAAACTTTTAAGGACCATTCATATTTGAAACAGTTCAAATAATGACACATTGAAATCCATTGGTTTTTGCTAAGGGTGCTCTTTTATAATTTTTGAAATGCTTTTTCGAATCTGATGAGTACTGTAATTATTTTTTGTCCTGATTGATTTCCGCTACTTGCTTTGCAACATCGTCAGTCAAATCCTTCCCAGTTATGCCCACATGAAATGGTACCCAAATAATCGTAATGTGAACTCCTCCTTTGGAAAGTTCTGCATAGAGTTTATATATTTCTTGATAATGGGGATCAATTGTATATATATATTTCGAATACAATTTGTGGAGGATAAATAGTCGATACATATTGCAACATGCTTATTTGTGTGGCTTATAAAAAAAAGGCTTGAAGGATGACATATAGTTCGCCTATCTGAACTGAGATGTTGTAAGGGAGACAGTTAATTTGTAGAATGCTATTTGTTTTAGTAACTTCCGTTATATTTGAAACTAAAATTTGGTTTGTATGTTCAAGATTAATATTCACTAATATGGGATGCAATATTTGTGTGACTGTAATCTGGATGTTGAATAATGTGTTGTCTGATTTTTGGTATGACTGATAAGTGAATATACTGGATTTTGGCAACTAGCTGATACTGAGGATGCATATGAAAGTAGAAGTTGGAATCTCTACTGCAGTAAGATTACCTTTGATTAGCGATTCAGGGTTTCGACCGGGCTGGTTCTGAAGGCTCCGCGACACAGAGCCGCATTCTTTTTAAGCAGTCATATGAAGTTAGCTGCCATAATCCAGTACTGAGTGTATAGGAGATTCTTATATTTGCAGAGAAATAATTTCATCAGCTCCCCAGTTATATTGAGCAGTTCAGTTTTATATCAAAAATTTGGCCTAAAATTTCAAACTGCATAACATATAGGTCCATGACTGCATTGCCTTTTCTTCATCGGATATATCTAAATGAATAAGTAATGTAAGCTTGTACTATTAGTGTGCTTTTCTATTAGCTTGTAAAGAATGAATATTGGGTGATGATTGATAAAATACTTTGAAACTCAAAAATAAATATAACGTTACATCACTTGTGATATCAGTATGTTTTAGTTCCCAAAGCCAAGGTTTTCATCAACATTAACTTTGATTTATATTATTATTGTGCTGACTTTGAAGCGTCTGATTGAAGCAACACTGAAAGATAGTGTCTGGCTGCTGATTTGAGTTCTACCAAACTTTCAGAAAACCGACTATAATTTTCATCGTCATTATTACCAGGGAACTGTTAATTAGGAACTCAAGACTCTTATTCAGCTCCATTCACTCTACGGAAGCATAGTTATTATTTGCAAGTTGTGATTTATTTTCACGAAACTTTGAGGAAAGCAGTAGGTCAGAAACCTACATTCAACTAATGCCAACGTTTCGTAGATATATTTTTACTTCTTCAGGGCAAAGTCGAATTTGTGTTTTACACACAAAAGATCTTGATATTAGCTTGTTGAGCGAATTGGAACCGAACATGTACAGAAACATAGGAAAGCTCTGTCTAAAAATTTTTTGAGGCAAAACAAAAATCATTACAACAAAGTGTTCATTCAAAGAGTGCGCCAAGTTTTCCTATGTTTCTGTACATGTTCGATTCCAATTTGCTCAACAAGCTTATATTATTATTTTTTGTGTGTAAAACATAAATTCGACTTTGCCCTGAAGAAGTTGAAATATATCTACGAAAGTTTGGCATTAGTTGAATATAGTTTTTTGACCTACTGCTTTCCTTAAAGTTCCGTGAAAATCAACCACAACATGTCTCTACAAGGAAATGATCTATCAGATCATTATTTGCAAGTGTTTTTTTTTAAGTTGCTAGATAACGATTTGGAAGAACATGCATATTTTTTCCATGGACAAATTTTTATCTACTAATGTGATTACTCACTATTCCTCCATTGAAACAATGACGTGTCTGAGTGCTCGAAGATGCATTTTGTTCAATAGACAGAGGAAATGATATATTCCTGAATAACCTGGACCTTATGATATCTCAGGAAGAACTTTTCAATGACATTTACAAAAAAAAAAAGTCGTTAAACCTGCTTATTCCACAGTCTCAAGACCAAACTAAGAAAATCATGAAACAATTTGGGAATTCTCTTCACATCTCTTCATCATTCTTAAAAATAACTATTCGCCTATGTACAGGAGCCATTAAGGAAAATCATCTATTTGAACGAAACTAGTCGACAAACTTTCAGCGGCTTTATATATAATATTTCAATTCAAAATATCGTCCATCACATGGCTAATTAATGTATCGTGTGAGTTTTCCAGGCGTCTTGGGCTCCGTTAAGCGGAGCAGTGGCCGCCAATGGGGGAGGAGATGATCCTGTCTGCGGTGTTGGGGTGCTCACTATGCTCAGGGCGTGCATTATGCAGGTCTTTGCTGTCGACTCTACATCCATTAAGTCCTCTAGCTCTTTATCGTTACGAGAGTTGAGGGAATCCGGGGTTCCGGTCAGGCCATTTCGGCCGTTCTCCATGAAGTCGTCGTGGTCTGTTTCACCGTTATCCTTTTCTATGTCGTTGACGTCGTCGAGTTTGTCGTCCTGCAATTAGAAATGAATATTTATATAAAAACTGGTAAAAACTCGTACGAGTGTTTTGATTGAAGTAAGATAAGGTTGGATTATGATAAAAAAGTACCTAGTTCACTTCAAAATAATTAATGGGGGTAGCATAGGTCCTGTTGCTGCACAGCCCAGTCAATAACAGATAATAATTTCTTTTTCTTCCCGGTTGTTGCTGAAGAAGTGGGCAGTATAATAAAAAATTTCAAAAATAATAACTCCAGTGGTTGGGATATGATTTCAATCAGTCTTGAAGGCTATTTCATCCCACATTTCTGAGCATTTGGTCTACATCATTAACATGTCTCTTTCCTCTGGTAGATTTCCCACTATTCTAAAGATTGCGAAGGTGATACGGGTGCACAAAAAAAGTGGTAGGGAAAACATTGAGAACTATCGGCCAATTTCCCTGCTAAGTTCGCTATCAAAAATAATAGAGAAACTCGTCCATAGTAGGATGATAAATATTTTAAACAAAACTTCGGCTATCACTAATTCTCAGCATGGATTTCGAATGGGCAGGTCAACAGAAACCGCGGCATGTGCGATGATTAACTTCGTGCATGGGTGCTTGGATGAGGGAATCTGTGTTGCAGGTTTGTTCTTTGATGAATCTCGGGCATTCGATTGCCTCGAGTTTGATTTTATTGTTGATAAGTTATATAGTCTTGGTTTCAGGGGTATTTTCCTGGAGTGGGACCGTAGTTTCCTTACCGGTCGATGCCTTTATGCAAGTGTGGATCAACACGATTCCAATAAATATCCTGTAGTAATGGGGGTACCTCAGGTGTCTGTTCTTGGGCCCTTGTTGTTTATTATTTTAGTGAATGATCTACCCAATTATATAATTAAGTATTTTCCATCATTATATACTTTTATAAAACTTTTGGCAATTTGAGGATGACACCTCATTTCTCGTCACAACACTAAATTTGGCGGAGCTTGAGATGAGGTGTGAGATGTTGGTAAAAATCTTTTCTGATTGGTGCAGCAGAAACTCTCTCATATTGAATGTTGAAAAGACTTGATATATTTTCAAACTCGTAATTCGGTAAGTCAATTGATTTTGAATATTCCTTCTGGTGAGTTGAAATCATCGCTCTTTGGGAAATTTCTTGGCCTGCACGTCGTTATCACACTGAACTGGAAACATCATGTTGATCATGTTTGCAGAAAATTATCTAGTTCCTATTATTATGCCATCAAAATCTTAAAAGATATTTTGCCATTGAATTTGTTATTGGGAGTGTACTAATTCTTTAGTGTACTAATGTCTTTTTTAAGCTTAAGATTTTTTACTGTTTTCCTTCTGATATTGATGTGTCCTATACAAACTTGAATTGTCTTAAGGGGTTAATAAATTATTATTATTATTATTATTATTATTAAAAATTTGAAGATAATTGTATGAAAGCACTGCAGTGATCCAGAGCATCTAAACTCTCACTCTTCCAGGCTGACCACAGCCTAGAACGATACAACCGCCGCGCCACCTCGACGCGACTGATATGCGGTTGCAAGGCTACTCATATTCGTATACATATATGTACGTATATATATATACAAATAATTTACCTCAGTTCTTGAATTATCATAGAAAGCCCTCTGCTTTTCTGATAGACTTACTACTAATATAAGCAATGATTACTGTGTGATGAATCTCTCAATTAAATTAGTATCATACAAATGATTCCTAAATGTTATAATTTCCTAAAATACTATACCTCTTCTCAAGCCTCAATCTCATTCTAATTGATCAGTTCTTAATTGATAGATGATTATGAATTTTAAATTCTATTTTTCTAATAAATAAGACTGGCTATTACTGAAAACGTTGTGATTCTTAATCATTCTCTGAAATTCTGACTCATATCATTACAACCTCAACATCTCAGTTTCTCCATAAAACCTCTTGTTTTTCTGATTGGACAGTATTTGTGATATTCAAACTATATCACTGTAAATTTATGTTAATTTGATAGACATGGTCTGTTAGGGATTGAAATTGATAATCTTCTATGACCACCTGTACATATGTAATTGTTCAATTGTGCGAATATGTGTCTTGATAACGCATGCTTATATTGAAAGAATCTCGCCATATGGGCTGACTGAGATTAACATTGTCACAATTAATATTGCACGATCGTATTGAGAAAGAAACCTTGTAACATCCTGCTAATAAATAATATAAGTTCAATTTGATAGTTTTGCTATACTTCGCTAAAACTAAATACAGTTCACTGCTCTTGCTACCTATTGGACGAATAAGTCCGTTGCTAACATGGTCTCAATTTTAAATATTATTGATTTGAATTATTAAGTAAGACGCATTTCTAAATCATGTTGAGATGATAACATTTTCCTCAATTGAACACAACATTCAAACTTTGGTAAAATATGACTTTTGAACTTCCCCAGATCACTTTTCAATAATTATGTCACTCAAATTACCCTGAATAACTTCCCAATAATTATAAATAGATCTACTCTGTTAAGATGTAGTTCATTTGTGAATATTTTAACTTCAAAGGAGTAACTATTTATCATGTGGAGGTGAGTGATGTACGATATACATTTTATTTTACCATCTTCAACGCAATCATTTGGTAACAGTCCTCTCTTAAAAAATTATCAAACACTTCTCATGTCTCATTTATTTTGTGAAGATCCATCTTGAATATTAAAAGAAAACAATTAAAAATTAGACAAAAATAATTGTTTTCTTTCAATATTCAAGATGGATTTTCACAAAATAAATGAGTCATCAATTCATTCTATTAGATCAGCCAGTCGAACAACACTGATGACAATGTACTACAGACTTCAAGTGAAATATAACAACACATCATTAAAACTGTGGTTCAACAAAGAGTGTGTGAAAAGTAAAATAGTTCCGAACTACATCAAATTCCAGTTTAATGTCCTCAACTCCTCAATTAACAAGATTCGCCCAAGGATAGAAAAACTCTGGCTTACGGAAGAAATCAAGAAACATTACCATGTGAGAGATAATATAAAATTATATTTGAAATGTATTCAAGATGAACTTAGACATACATTACACAACATAGAGTTCGATTGCTTAGAAAATAAAATTGAAGAAATGATCAGCGAATTTGCCAAAACCAAATATAATTCACTCTTCAATAAGCTCACCAAATAAGAAACACAAGAAACAAAATTACTGAACAAAGGTCCCAAATATTCACAACACACAACATGTTCTAAATTAAATAAACAAATCCTGGGCGTAGAAGCAGAAATGAACATCATAAAAAACACAAGTGTAATTGATAACCCTTCATTACACAAATACAAAACAGCAGAGATCATTAAAAAAACATCCACAAAAACAACCGCCAGTGAAATACACACAGCAAACATAATTAAAGAAATTGTTGGAAAAAGCACTGAAGAAAATCTTATATTCACAAAAGCAAATGAGGGAAACAGCATTGTGTGTCTCAACAAAGAAGACTACTACAACAAAATGAAGAGAACTATAAGTACATTAGATTTAACACAAATTCTAAAGGATCCTACCAACAAATATTCCAAACAAAAAAAGAAGCTCTAGAAGATTGCAATCTACTTTTTTCTACACCATGGGAAATAAAGAAGCATCTTTCAATGAATCCACGACCTCCAGAAATGTATGGTTTAATAAAACTCCACAAAAAAGACAATGCCGTTAGACCAGTAGTTTTCTATATTAATACACCTTCAGGTAAACTATCAAAATTTTTATCTAATAAATTCAAAAATCTATCAAAATTTTCAACAGAATATAGTTTAAAAAGTTCCAAAGATTTAATTGACAAATTATCTAAAATAAACAGCACAGAAAATATGAAATTAATATCTTTTGATGTAGAAAATATGTATCCTAGCATTCCAGCAAAAAAATGTTTACCCCAAGTTGGCGAGTCACTTCGTAAAAATAAAGTTAACCCCCTCTTAATTTCAGAAATTCAGGAGTTATTTTCAATTTGCCTATCCCAAAATTACTTCAAATTCGAATCCAAATTATATTTTCGAAATCCAGGTTTACCAAAGGGATCACTTTGAGCCCATTATTGCCAGATCTATTCATGAATTACCTTGAAAATGAATTCATAAAAACAAATGACCTATCAAAAAAACACGACATTTTCTGATTCCGGCATGTTGATGATATTATAGTAGGATTCAACGGAACAAATAGATAAATAAAAATGTTTCTTGATTTCCTCAATTCAATTCACCCCAAAATAAAATTTACATTGCAAATTGAATGCAACAAAGGATTAACTTTCTAGATTTGACCATAAGTAGAGATAGAAACACATTCGACTTTAACATCTACCGGAAAGGCACAAACTCAGAAGCCATAATACTATATGATTCATTCAGTCCTGATAATCATAAACTGGCAGCTCTGAAATCTATGATCAACAGAGCATTCACCATACCTTTATCGAACGATAACTTACAATTGGAAATTGATAAAATCAAAGACATTGCAACTAATAATAATTTTCCGAGAATCCTAGTAAACAAACTAATTGAAAACAAAAGAAAACTGTAAACCATTAATATGCTTTACACTACCACAGAAAAACCAACTAATAAATTCATACATATCACTTATTTCGGAGAATTATCAATCCAAATCCAAAATTATTTTTCTAAACTTGATTTCTAAACAACAGTTTCAGGACGTCCAAACCTAGGTAAAATATTATATAACTCAAAATCCAAACTTAAAACCGAGAAAACTTCAGGTGTTTATAAAATCTGTTGTAAAAATTGCAACGCTGCATATGTAGGTCAAACCGGCAGAAATTTTGAGACCAGATTAAAAGAACATCTGAAATCAGATAAACAGTCCGCAGTTTATGATCATATCGTGACTGAAGAGCATCATATGGATATCGTAAGTTTTAAAATCCTTCACAAATGCGAAAAAAGCCTGAAAATAAATTTGCTGGAAGCGATGGAACTAACAAATCTGTTCAATATTCCCAATGTATCCCCACTTAACACCCAAATAGAAGTAAACCATTCACCACTTTTGAACATCCCATAGATTTAAGCCACGAAATATTTCAGTCTGTACCTAGCACCAAAAGATGGTTTAACAACTGAAACCGGTCGTGTAATAGTATCAATAAAGTGAAAATTAGACAAAAATAATCGTTTTTTTTAATATTCTGAAGATATTGTAATTTTCAGCTCAACTTCTTCGGAAAATACAGTTAACGGTATGTTGGTCGGACATACTCGAATTTGACACCGAATTCTTCACCACGAAGTCGAACCCAATCGATTGAGACCATTTTCGGTTCGATATTCGAAAATTACTGACATTTTGGCTGAATGCTAGCATGCTGTTCTACTCAAGCGTCCAATAAAATGAAAATAACTAATCGAAAGTCGTACACTTAGCTCCAATTTAGCAAAAAAGGAGTTGGTGAGAATCAGCTCCTTGAAATTAACGGCCATTTTCATAAAAGAAGCTTCTGAGACTTAACAAAGTTTCACTCAACTCCTTCCCCTGTTCAATTTTGAGTGATAGAAGGACGTTTTTAGGGGGTAGCTCATTCCACCCTGAAACATAAGTCAAGAGATGCCGCTATGTTTCGGGAAATTTCTCCAACCGCTATGGGATAAGAAATATACAGGGAGGTTTGTCCAATATGGATGATTCTGTATATTCTGGATTCAAATTCAAAATTTGAATAAATTGCTACTGTTCTTATACAAGAGCAAAAATAACAAATCAATATATCCTACGATACACATCGTTAGTATCATCTGAAGGAGCCATTTATCATTTTTAACAATCTGTCAATACGATTAGGCCGACTGGATCGAGAGCCATACAAACAGGAAAAAGAAACCAATTTGCGGGCATTATTGATGTTCAACTCGTTCACTTTGAAGGACATCCGAAAATGTACAATAATTGGCAGAGAGGATTTATTTTCAGTCGGGTTTCAGTGTTTTTAACGGAAGAAAAAACCCTGGAACACGATACCTAACAAAGCTAAGTTCTTTATAGCAAGAAAGACATATGGATCGATAACTAAGTTTTGTTGAGAGATGCTGAACAATATGTAATTCCAATTCTGGGCTTGAAGGTGATGAATTCGTTGAATCAACCATTCTTTGTATTCTTTTGTTATAGAATACGATTCAGCTTAGTTAGAAGTTGTCGATTAATTTTTAGTGCGCGCTTGTTCCTAGTCTAAAGTTATGTTTTTTTTTTCTAAGCTTCCGTCGAGATCGCCCTATTTCGTGAAAAACCCCATTTTCGATAAAAAAATTTGAGATAGTTGAGAAATGCACTTCTCGGCATTTGTAATGTAATCGTTTTTGTACTGTGCTAGAAGTATACAAGAACAATATATGAAAAAGAGCATGGGATCTAGAGAAGAGCGACTATTTAGGTTGAAATTTATTTTTATACGTCAATGAAATCTCCTTCAAAGATGCTTCAGTTTCGACAATCATCTGAGCTGAATCTTCTACGACGGGGCAACTTTTTGAGTTATCCGAGGAGCCAGTAGGTGCTGGGGGCCAGATATGTAAAATACAGTGGGTACGATAGCAATTCGAAAATGAATTCAAGTGGTTCTTCTCATCGACTTGTTACATGGTGAACGATACCCTTTTTTTCTTCAAAAGAGGTATTTTTACGGTCTTCAAACGATTCAATAACACGATGTAATGGTCGCTGTTGATAGGTTTTGAGTGGTCCAAGTGGTCAATGAGAAAAATTTCGTGCGTATTCCAAAGTACACAGGTAAGGCCATTACTTTTCCAGCCTACGTTCGAATCTTCGGACGGTTTTCTACGTCCACACTCAACTCAACAGACTATCGCTTTGATTCCACAGTAAAATCGTGAATACATATTTCTTTTATAGTGATGTAACGACGCGAAAATCATCTACTCATTGATAACTTCAGGGTGTTGGCTATCATTCGCGACTTCACTTTACGATTGCCTATGATGAGTTTTTAGGTTTTTTCAATGTTTTCAGAGGTTAAGGTGGTACAACCTTTAGTATAAATTTTGATCCACTTGGAGAATTGCTCGAGAAAGAACACACAGGAAAATTCAGAAGTGTTTAAATTTTTCTGAATGTCACAAAATCAAAAACGAGAAATTCACATCTTTGGGTCTCTTAATGTCTATCTATATTTTCTAATGTTTTTTCTAATCTATTTCGACAATTTTTGAAACACATTCTGCCGTTGAGTTCAGGTAACCTTATAAGAATTCTTGTTTTGCTTAAGCATAATGAAACTACAAAAGCTAATTTCTATTCTATGTGTTATTTATTCTTTTTGCTTAGCTAAGCATTTTTTCTTTACTCAAAGAAACACCATGTAATGATCTATACTTTTATAGTATAATCTATAGTTTCAACTAATTTCTCATTTGTTTTTCATTATAGCAGAAAGGAAAACGAAAATGTATAATTTCGACAGTACCATGCCGTTAAAGTGTATCGTACTTACAATTTAGTATAATACAGTTCCAGATTTGACACTCGACATGATCATGTAGTAAGATTCAACCAATCAGAACCAAGGGTACGAAATCATGATGCTTGTCGTTGTCATCATTAGTTTGTATTCAGCTTCGGTAAACGCGACTGATCCCGAATACACTTACAGAATACCAAATCAAAGAAAACCATCGTTCATCCACGTTTTCGCTTGGATTGGGTTTTACAAAATCCCGCCTTCAGCATCATCGGTGTCCACATGATCACGTTTAAAATTGGCTAACCATCATTCGATGGCTGTTTTCGAGCGCCAGAATTCAGATCACATTCTTCAAGGGAAGCTTGGGGTTGCTACTTTTTCAAATCAGAAATCATATATCAACACACGAAATTACTTTGAAACCAGCATTTTCATAAATCATGTCTCCCAAACAAATATTACTCGAACGGAAAATCATATGCATTATTTGTTAGTGACGCCAGTTGGTAGTTAAGCCCAGGAATTGACCAATGTCAGTGGCGGCTTGTCCTATGAGGCAGGTGAGGCAGTGCCTCATCAAAAAAATTCTGAACCGTATATTTCTTCATTCCCTTTCATCATCACTTTTTTTCTCAATATTTTTCCCAATCTCACGTTCCTTGTATATTCATAACAAATCAAATCCTCTTTGAATAAACGGTTGGAGGCATGCCTAACGCAGGCTTCTTTAACTGAATTAGCGTGTCATACTTCGAAGACCTACGAGAACGTAATGGAAAGCCGTTCTAGGATTAATCCGAGGCTAGCCTCTGCGCGATCTTAGCCGATCTGAGATCGTTTCGTTTCTGCGTCGAAGCGGTGAGAACATATCTACGGCTTTGAAGGCGAATTCTCAAGAAATTAGAGGCTGGCCTCAGGTTTTTATTCGAGTTAATCGGGAAGCGGGAAATGGAGAAATAGGGTTAGTTCACTTTGTCGTTATTTAGTGGTATCGCGTTTGCTGTGTATCGCGTATGATTATAATCTTTTTCAGGTGAATTTTTTCTGAAATATAAATCTTTTTTATCGAAAGTGACTACCAGATCGCGAAATGGATTCAGCGGGACCTAGTAATAGTAAATCTTTTGAAATTCCTAAGGAACATATTCGGTGTACTTGTGATATTGTTAATTTTTTAATAAATAAGCAACATTTTTGACTCATTCGTATGATGATAAATTATATTTAATTGAGGAAGTTGAGCGACCTGTTCCAGATTTGAGTAAATCTCTAGTGTCTAGTGATGGGGTCGGTAAATCAAATCGGGGATTCCAAAATACGTGGTATGACAAGTACGACTGGCTTACTGGAAGTATTACTTTGAAAAAAATATTTTGTTGGCCGTGCATTTTATTCTCAGCAACTAATGAAAATTCCGACAGAGTTTGGTCGAAAACTGGTTTTAGTGATTTGAAAAATTTATCTCGGGGTCTATCGCTACACAATAAAAGTGCTCAGCATATTTCATCTAATTGCAAGCTTACCGTTATGAGAAAGCAAAAACAAAATATCGCCACAGCAATAGACAATGAGCGTCAAATAGAAATTGAAAATTTCAATGCTAGAGTCAAGGAAAATCGACAAATTCTAAGAAGATTAATAGATATTACGATGCACCACTGTATGCAAGAGTTACCTTTTAGGGGGCACGATGAATCGAATGAGTCTTTAAATCGCGGAAAGAATTGGTAGTTCTTGTTAGTGAATTTGACATGAATTTAAAAACCTTTTTAGAAAATGACACCAACAGTAAATCGGTATTTTCTGGTACATCTAAAACCATTCAAAATGAATTAATTGATTCGGTTGCTTTTGTTGTCAATAAACAAATCGAGGACGAAATTTCACAATCATTGTTTTTTTCTTGGCAAGTTGATGAAACAACTGACAAGCTGTCATTCCCAGTTATCAGTCATTTTTCGTTATATAATAGATGACCAACTTGTTGAGCGCTTCATGGGATTTTATGATGTTAGTTCTGGGCATTCTGCTGATGATCTATTTCAATTTTATCTTCAAAATTCGGAAAATTTGACAACTGCTTCCACAGAAAGAAGTTTCTCTGCGTTGAAATGGATTAAAAATTATATTAGGAATACAACTGGACAGGCGCGGCTGAGTATTATGTCTAAAATTTCGATCGAAAAAGGATTCATAAAATCATAGGACGAAAATATTTTTTATTGAGAAGGTTATAGATCATTTTGCTTATCAGAAAAATCGTAGAATTGATTTACAAAAAATTTTAATATTGAGAACTCAATTTAGAATCATTTTCATTTATAACTTTCAGAATAAATCCTATTTTACACTGCCTTTTTAAGTTTTTTTATTCAGTGTTAATTTTTTCAGAGTTTATTTTATTTATTTAGAGTTTATTTCGTTATTTTGAAAATTTCCAACTTGTTCTGATCCGATTTCCTTCATTCCCATCCCACACGTGGCAGGAATGCTCTACACCTCCACTTTGGTTCTTGCTGTACAGCTGCATAATAATGGTTTTCATATTTTTGAGCAATATAGTATATCGAAAAAATAAGCTCATAATATATTGGGACAATGAAATTAATGGCTTTTTGCTGAATAGAATAAAGTAATATGTATATAAATAATTTGAGGATTCATCAAAAATTCCAAGCATTAGTGAAGAAAATTTTTTCAATATATTTATTATGCAACTAACGAAGTAGAGTTCACTATATAAACTTTGTTCGCCACGTAAACCCTATATATATATATATATATATTACATTATAAAATTTTTTTCATATGTGCCTCACCATACTATATTGTCACGAGCCGCCACTGACCAATGTAGTATTAATCATATAAAACTAATGAAAGAGACACATCTACTAATCATGCATTATCGCTCCTGAACTCATTTAAAATATTCCATTACCCGCTTGTTCAAGTCCAGTAAACTAGTAGAAAATTGTGGCACCGTTATCCCAAATTCTTTTATTTTCGAATATAGAGCCAAAAATCGTGAAGAATCAATGGCCGATCTCTTTATCTTATGAAGGAAATGAGCTATTTTCATATTTTCAAAATGGGCAGAGTACAGAATATCTCAGTAGAGTTTGTTATTGGGCCAAATCCGCTAATAGTTCAGCAGTTATGGGTTACTGGAAATCGGTGTCTTGGAGTACTCCTACAATATCCATTTGATAGATTTGAAATCGCTTTAATAACGTTGAGACAAGAATCTGAAGAATTCTCAGGCTAGAAACTTCTCAAACAATTACAACATATTATTCCAGGAACATACATACCATTTCTAACGAAACATCAGATGGCTCTGAACAAAATATATTGCATATTCTGAAATATCATTTTCATAGAGTGAACTCGCGAGAAAATATAAGAGTTTCCTTTAGCAGGCTTGTTTCAGTAAAAGAGCGTGCTATCGTCATGCCTAAATATCTATTATTTTCCGATATCTAGCCGAAAGTGGTATCAATGAATCAGGTCAGAGTTCCGTGATCGCTTCAATATCACACTGTACCAAAAAATATTTAAGAAGATGCGCACTAAATCTTCTGACTTCACGTCCGTGTTTCTTCGTATTTTTAATTTGAATGGTACTCTAGCATTGAAATTGGGTCATTCAACCTCACTGTATCATATGCTGAAGAGGAATTGTCATAAGAATCAGGCTTCTTTCAAACGCGCCAAAGCTTAGAACCTGTCGTGAATTACAAATTGGTTGTTTCCTTCATAATGATAGCATGCACAGAAAGTCATTGCCAGCATATTGTATAAACAATTTTTCGCGCTTATACTAAAGACCGTCAAATCCCTCGATTACCTCATTACTTGCGTCAAACGAAGAACAAAGGGATGCTTAGAAACCTTCTTCTCATTGTATAATTTCAAGAGCAGTTCCGCAACAAAGAAAGAATTAGTCTGGTGACCATTATCACCCTATTCCAGTCATGAGTACCTAGCTAGGTCCTTATCCTCTTATCTCCAGACCCCCTGGGAAACCTTCCGGCCAAGAGAACGTTTCCCTAATTATGAAAACTCAGGAATGCCGAGTGTAAGTAAACCATCTGTGGGATCCCTTGATACGTCATTTAATAGGCCAACATGACTTCTCTTCGTATTATTTTCATTAACGCCATGTAAGAGACGTCTTACGGAAGTAATGCGGGGGGACAATTACCTGCTTTCTCGTTTCCAAGTTTGCTTTTTAATCCTTGCTGATGCATAAGTTTTGGGGAGTAGTTTACTCCTAAGACTTTCATTTTCGTCACGCGCAAGAAAGCAAATTTCATCAGAGAATGAATAACTTGATCTGGCATGTTGGTACAATATCTTGTGTTTGTACGGCAACGACTTCGCTCATGCATTTTAATTTAGTTTTACTGTTGAACATTTTAAAATTGGATATTGCATAATATAGTTCGTCTAAGGATTGCCAACCTTAGCACGATTTTTCTTAAGTATTTTTCCCTACACTGAAATATTGTTATACTAATAAAACCGCCACAATGAAAGAACAAACCTATATTTCATTGTTAAAATGTACATATACATCACATAACATTTGCTTTTCAGTTTTTTCAGTAGATCAAATTCCTTTCACCTAAAACACAACCAAAAGTAGATATAAGCGATGATTATCGGAATCGAATCTTCTGAAACTATCACAGGACCCTAACAAGCGGTAGACTTAACTTTTCCAGAGCACGATTTTGGATTGTCTATTCTGAAACTCCAAAGTAGCTGAACTTCTGTGACTCCATGCCCTGAAGTAAATGAAAAAAATAATATCTTCTGGTGATGGAAAGTTTCGACAATGAAATTTGAAAAGAAGTAAGTAGTCAATAACGACCAAACAAGTAGAAATTTTTGTTCAAATCTGACCGATATCTTATGTGCCATGAAGTAATAGATCACATATTTTTGGAATTTTTTGATGATTTTCTAGTGTGACTTCTACGAAATTCTGTAAATTTATTTTCTTCTTCATCTTTCAAATATCTTTCACGTTACAACTTGATATACGATGGATATTCAAAGTGTTATCAGGGAATCCAAATTACAGATGCTTATTACTCCTGAAACATTCGAGAGATCTGGCCCAATAACTAAGTCGACCGAGATGTTCGAACAATTAACCGAATCTCAAAATATGAAAACTGTAGTTCATCTCTTTGAAAAGGTTGAGTTTACAGTCGGACATACTCAAATGTGACCACGGATTCTTCACCAGGAAGTTCAACCCAATCCATTGGGAGCATTTTCTTCCGGATACTCGAAATTCACAACCATTTGGGCTGAACGATAGCACGTTGTTTTAGTAAAACAAGCGCGCAAAAACAGACTGCTTAATCAACAGATGCATCTCATAGTGTTACTCCAGTTCAATTTGGAACACTCATAACGATTTTATTGATCGAAAATTGAAAGCAACAAATTCAAACAAAATTTTCGAAGAATCATCTCTTCTCAAAATAACTTCTGTCACAAAAACATATAAATTTATAGAAATAATAAAGATACAGAATTATTACTAGTCCAATAATAATTTTAAACATAACGTCCGATTTTCCTTCTTTCCAACGTTTGTATGGATATCTCCTATCAATTTCAAAGCAAAAAATAGCTTTCAAAACAGATGACAATAAAAAAAATTCTTTCAATTATAAATAATAAGTGTCAAATTGACAGAACTCAACAAACTAGATCAAATTTGTACTTATCTGTGGTTTCAAGACTTCTTCAAGTTACTTCGAACAATTGGCCCCCAAACTCAGCTTGCACACCTTCATGATACAAGACAAGCTGATTTGGGACGATCCATAAAAAGGGTCATTCCTTATGAAAAAGGCTTTGAAATAAAATTAAAAGAATTGGAAATAGATACGACATAATAACCGCATTTAAGACACAAGATATTATCAGGGCTAATCTGATAAAAGTTAAACCTCATGATGGAAATCAAAGAACGACGAATTGCATATATAAAATACGGTGGAATGGGGAAATTCTTATGTTGGAGAAACAAGTCGCCGTTTGAAAGTGAGACTGAAAGAACATCAGAAGCTTTCTCAAGTGTTAGAAACTGACAGATTCTAATTGTTCCAACATGATGTGACGGTTGATCATCTGATAAAATGAAAGGATAAAACTATCATATCGAAAGAAGAAAAGTCTGCAAAAAGAAAAATCAAAGAGACAGCATTTATGAATAACGCTATTGATTCCAAAATGCATCAACAGCTGGGTTGCTAGAAGTTTGGTCCATTGTTCAGAAGTAATTTTAAGAAGTCTTCAAACCTATCTTTTTTCCGGAGTTCTATCAATTCGACATTTACAGGTGTTAATTGGAACATTTTCTAATATGTCATCTTTTGAGATAGCAAGTTTTTGGCTTGACAACGACAGAAGATGTCTGTCGAAACGTTGATAAGAAGAAGTGATGATAATAATATAGATCTCTTGAATGGTTGAGGTCCTCGCTAGATGGAAAAATAAGAGCCCTTAATTCCTTTCGAGTGGTTTGTATTTCATCATATATTGTCTTCAACGTTATTTCTTCACTCATTTCCGTTGAAACAAATAACTCACACTTTTAAATATCAACGTGTATGTACCGCATTAACACAAGATTCACCGAGTCGCCAGATGACCGCCTCGATTACTTATCGACTCAATCAATAACAAATCTTATCGAAAAACACAATTTTCTATTTGCGTCTCACGCAAAGAGGGTCAGTTCAAGACGATGAGATCTTCGAAAAGAAACGGAGTTTACAATCACAGTTCACTATGAAAGAATATTCTTTACCGATTATACTCTGCGATATTTCGAAAATTCTCAAGATCGAAATTATAGCCTGTCTGCACATCTAAAGCTCACCACACAATGATATAAGCGATGATTATTCGGAATCGAATCTTCTGAAACTATCACAGGACCCTAACAAGCGGTAGACTAAACTTTTCCACAGTACGATTTTGAACTGTCTATTCTGCAACTGCAAAGTAGCTGAACTCTGTGACTCCATGCCCTGAAGTAAATGAAAAAAAAAAAATTTTCTGGTGATGGAAAGTTTTGACAATGAAATTTGAAAAGAAGTAAGTAGTCAACAACGACCAAACAAGTACAAATTTTTGTTTAAATCTGACCGATATCTTATGTGCCCTGAAGTAGTAGACCACATATTTTTGGAATATTTTGATAATTTTCTAGCGTGACCACTTCTACGAAATTCTGTAAATATATTTTTTTCCTCATCTTTCAAATATCTTTCACGTTACAACTTGGTACGATGGATATTCGAAGTGTTATCAGGGAATCCAAATTACAGATGCTTATTACTCCTGAAATATTCGACAGATCTGGCCCAATAACTAAGTCGACCGAGATGTTCGAACAATTAACTGAATCTCAAAATATGAAAACTGTAGTTCATCTCTTTGAAAAGCTTGAGTTTACAGCCGGGCTTACTCAATTGTGACCACAGATTCCTCACCAGGAAGTTCAACCCAATCGATTGGAAGCATTTTCTTCCGGATACTAATTCACAACCATTTGGGATAAACGATAGCACGTTGTTTTAGACTGCTGAATCAACAGATGCATCTCATAGTGTTACTCCAGTTTAATTTGGAACCCTCATAAGGATTTTGTTAATTTTGTTGATCGAAAATTGAAAGCAACAAATTCAAACAAAATTTTCGAAGAATCATCTCTTCTCACAATAACTTCTGTCACAAAAACATATAAATTTATAGGAATAATAAAGATGCAGAATTATTATTGGTCCAATAATAATTCTAAACATTAAGTTCTATTTTCCTTCTTTCCAACGTTTGTATGGATATCTCCTATCAATTTCAAATAAAAAATTGCTTTCAAAACAGGTGACATTAAAAAAAATCTTACAATTATAACTAATAAGTGTCAAATTGACAGAACTCAACAAACTAGATCAAATTTGTACTTACCTGTGGTTTCAAGACTTCTTCAAGTTACTTCGAACAATTGGCCCCCAAACTCAGCTTGAACACCTTCATGATACAAGACAAGCTGATTTGGGACGATCCATAAAAAGGGTCATTCCTTATGAAAAAGGCTTTGAAATAAAATTAAAAGAATTGGAAATAGATACGACATAATAACCGCATTTAAGACACAAGATATTATCAGGGCCAATCTGATAAAAGTTAAACCACATGATGGAAATTAAAGAACGATGAATCGCATATATAAAATACGGTGGAATGGGGATAATCTTATGTTGGAGAAACAAGTCGCCGTTTGAAAGTGAGACTGAAAGAACATCAGAAGCTTTCTCAAGTGTTAGAAACGGACAGATTCTAATTGTTCCAACATGCTGTGACTGTTGATCATCTGATAAAATGAAAGGATAAAACTATCATATCGAAAGAAGAAAAGTCTGCAAAAAGAAAAATCAAAGAGACAGCATTTATGAATAACGCTATTGATTCCAAAATGCATCAACAGCTGGGTTGCTAGAAGTTTGGTCCATTGTTCAGAAGTAATTTTAAGAAGTCTTCAAACCTATCTTTTTTCCGGAGTTCTATCAATTCGACATTTACAGGTGTTAATTGGAACATTTTCTAATATGTCATCTTTTGAGATAGCAATTTTTTGGCTTGACAACGACAGAAGATGTCTGTCGAAACGTTGATAAGAAGAACAATAAGTGATGATAATAATATATTATAGATCTCTTGAATGGTTGAGGTCCTCGCTAGATGGAAATCCATTTTCATTTAATTTGAATGTGATTAAATAAAAACTTATTTAATAAAATTTCCACATTCATTGTGTTTCAACAATATTGTAACACTACATTTGCAACAATTGTTTCGCCAAATTCTAGGCTTCTTCAGGCGAGTTCGATGTTGAACTACTCCAAAAAAATTGAGTCTTCCTTGTATATTTCACAACCAAATATTGAATGAATTCTTATTAAATCAAGCATCAACATCAATTTACCCCAAAAATGAATAAATAGAACAGAATGGATATATAACACTAAATTACACCGGTGAAAAATCAATAGAAGCAGCAATTTTTTTAAAATTAAAAGAAATTTCAATCTAGCATTTAAAACCAATAATACTTCAAGTAATTTAATCAAAGAATAATAAAGACAAATTAGACAAAAACAAAAAATCAGGAGTATATAAGTTGAATTATGGTTCATGCCAGAAAGTATATATTGGACAAACAGGAAGGAACTTCGAGAAGAGGATTAAGGAACATTCGAGTAGTTTCCTGAATAAAAAACAGAACTCAACTTATGCGAACCATCTTTTAGACGAGGGACATATGTTTGATTCAAAATACAAAATTTTGCGCATAGAAAACAAAAGCAGAAGACTTAATATCTAGAAGCGATGGAAATTAACAGATATAACAGTCAAAATAACTTACTTAATGACCTAACAGATGTCAACAGATCACCAAGCCATAAAAAATCCCATTTAGAATACCGTCTCCCCTCTTCCATCTTGTGAAATATATAAGAAAGACTCAATTTTTTCGGAGTAATAACATCGAACTCGCCTGAAGAAGCCAAGAATTTGGCGAAACAATTGTTGCAAATTAAATTAAATTTTATTAAATAAGTTTTTATTTAATCACATTCAAATTAAAATATAAATGGCTAGCGGGTCTTGAAGATAAAACAAAATTGTTTTTTTTTCGGAATTGAAATCCAAGCATCTTTGGGACCATGATTGACAGGTTCGGATTGTTTCTTAAAATTAGGTAACCCGATGACGTACCAAAGTTACTATATCTGAAACTGACCCAGTTCATTCGAAGTTTTGGACCAAACGGTGAATAGTCCGCTCCGTTGGTCGATTATGTACTATATATTTCTCGAAATTCTCGCAAATGTTAGGCGACGAGAAGATTCATTTTGGCGATAAATAGGAATGATTTATGCTCGCTATAAAACTGTTTACTTTTCAATGGTCAATTGCCCATTACTGCTGGGCGTAGTTCTGACTCGCTCTATGGAAAACCATTTTGAACGTCACAAAGATGTGTTGTATGCTAGTTGTTGTTGAAGAATATTTTGATTCTGACAGTCTTTTAGATAGACATAGTTTGCTGTCATTAGTTTATCATCTTTTCACGGAATGTGAATAACTAAATACGAAACCAAACTCCATCTTCAGCACCATTCATTCATTAGAAGCTTAAATTTCACATTTCCATATATGCGATTCATTGAAATTCTACAAGTGCTGGGTCATGAAATTGGAAATCGATTAGGTTTTAAATAATAACCAAGAGAAACCAGTAAAAACTGCAATATTGTTTTTGCCATTAAAACTCATCATTTCCATTCTCTCTGGGAATTTCAATTCGAAATCATTCATATAATACTAGTGAAAAATATGAAAGCCAATTAAGAGATATAAATAATTTGAATGGGTTCAAAACAGAAAATAATATGTCGGTTTCAATTATGTCTGATCGATCAAAAATTCATTCGCCCTGAAACATGGCCAGCCACTATAAAATTGATATCCATTTCAAAGTAAATGCTACCATTGACAATAATCACATGCTATCGTTTTTGTGTTTTCATTTTCATGATGAATATTCATCGATCGATTATTTTCACTATTCTACTATTCTTCTCAATATTGAATATTTTCAATGAATAGTAACTAATGAAAATTTTTCTGTTGCCCTATTCAGTCGAACCATCGAGATAGAGTATAGAGTTTACAATTTTTTTTTAATGAGTTCATGATTGAATGTCTCCAAATAGTTTTCTGCAAAAAACTACAGGATTACTAGTTTTTAGAAATAAAAAAAACAGAATGATATCATTTTGTGTTCATTAATATTATCCGAGCTATGCATTTTAATAGGTTAACCTTTTCTTCGTCAAATTTAAATTGTTTGAAACCTGATTGAAATGTTTATGGACATACGTACATTCAAAAAAATGTTCGCATTTTACATTCAGGTGCCACAAAAGCTCACAATCCTTCATATCGCCTTTTCGTCGCCAAGAAATGCTACGGCGATCGGACCACATATGGTCATTTTCACACTCATATATCGTGTCAAAATTTAGGCGCCACCTATATATAATGAGTTTAGCCCTGTCACTAGAGGCTTCACTTTCATGACAGAAACAGTTCACTTCCGAAGAAGATTCATTCCGTTTTACTGATACACAAATTTTCTATCGTTCTATTCAAATTCAAATTCACAAGTGTACCTTCATGGAGTGTCCTCAAACCAACCGCTCGTTAACCAATTTGAATCAGTGTAATAAAACACTTCAAAATTACAAGTTGTCACGGTTTCAGAATTCCCGCTCCAGTTAGTACCTACAAACCGAACTGGTGGCGTTAGTCGCAGTAGTTTACCAGCTTATCTCGTACGTTTCAGTGGACGGTTGTTGGTGGTCTTGTTCTGTGCATGTGACGTAGGTTGTCAATTACGTCGTTCTTCCGGCATATATTTGGTTGGAATCTCCTGGAGTAATTAATCGCAATTTTGCGGATCTGAACAGGATTTTAACTGAAGCCTTGAGAGAAATCTTATCATGTTGGTTTGGTTTGTTCGTTGGTGAGATTTTTGCGCTTTAGCGGAGTGGCGTATTTGTTTGGAGAAACGACGTGAGATTGGTGAGTTAACCTATGTTTGTCACGAGGTATTTTAGATTTTTGTTCGTATTTTTAGCATCATTCTGCTTCGAATTGGGAATTATTATTGTACCGTTGCGAGGTACCGCAGATTCTGAACTGTCTTTGAAGTCTTCGAGCTGTTTGTCTAGGCTGATTTTGAATTACCGTCGAGCTGCCGTGGGAGGTGTCTTTGGGGACCTCCACCAGATTTTGCCATCTAAGATACCACACCTGTCGTCTACCCAGGGCGCAGTACTGTGAGAAATTGTACTACGTTGGCCCAGGAATATATTTGAGCCCAGTTTCCATCTACGAGACTGTGAGAATAATATCCTTTTGTACTTCAGTCAAGCCACGACCTAGACTGTTATAGAAGGTTAGTCTGTAGAATTTAGTTAAGATTAGTTAGTATCAAAGAGGAACAATTCAGTGAATACCGTTTAGCACATTAAAACCCGACCTATCGAGAAGGTCGCTTAGATCTAAGTAAAGAGCTATTTGTAACGATTACCATCGAGGCTCTAAGTATATACCTTGGGGTGATATTACTGTTTGTTTAGTAAGAAATAAAGCATTATATCGAATATTCGGTTGTGAAGTAAGAACTAGTTAGTGATCAACCTTCTGTAAGATATATCCTCGTTTGAGGGACCTTGTATATTTCATTTGGGCTCATTATATTATTAAATAATTGCTCTATATTCTTTCTACCAGCCACTACCTCCCGCTTGTGTGATCGGGCTCGTTTGGCATCCTGAGAGTGCGTTCGTTATTTTCTCTCTTTTGCGACCCTGAGATCTTTAGTGTACTTTCCTCTTTTTTTTTCTTTGTATTATATATATAAAAGAGAGTGGCGCCCCTTTATAAGTAGTCTCAGCTCTAGAGCTAGCCGAGGAGGTACTTTGTGCACTCTCTGGAGCCGAGTGGGTTTGGTGACAAAGTTATGTGTAACAATTTTCGACTTCAGGTTATACCGAAAACTGATATCAACTCGCTTATTTCAAATGGAACACCCTGTATTCTTTGACACTTTTCAAGTAAATTTTGATTCTACGTTGATTTTGTGAGCATTCCCTTTACCTATCTTGAGCGGTTTTCGAGGTATTTGCATATTAAAACACAAGTGACAGGTTTTCGAAAATCTCGTATGTTTTATGAACGGCAGGCTTGAATTCAGATGTTATGCCGGAATTTTATTACACGAAAGTTGCTTAATATAATATTATTCAAATTATCAACCTCTGTTACACAGGGCGTTCGATAGAGAGGGTTAAAGTTAGGTTTAAGAAAATAAGTAAGTCGTTTTTTTCAAATACAACTTGATAACTATTTTTTAATATTACGTTTCTAAACAAAAAATGAGTATCATTTCCTTATACCTTTACACAGTGGTTTTATCGAAAATCACTAAGGTGGGAAGGTAAATAAAAATATTTATTCATAATCCATGACCGGTTTTAATACATGTCCAGAAACAATTCTATTAACATCAATAAAAATCGTTTTTCTCTGTTACTTACTAATTGTTGACACTTCTCCGTAGAAAAGCCGAAAGCTTAAATTACACAAACGAAGATCACTTAAATGTATCCAGCCTTTGTGGCGAGTGTAACAGAATTATCTCTAGAACATGTGACACATTCAGAAAAAGATTTCCAGTCAAAGCAAAAGCCTCACGTGAAATTTTAAGACGAATCCTTCAAAAATTTCTCAATTATGGCACAGAGAATCCAAAAGCTGTTAGGAAAAAACCAATTGTTGATGACGAAAAAATAGTAATTGCCACAGTGGGATATCTTCGTGCATTTCCACCATCACTGGAGCTAGAAGTAATAGGAACAGGTTTGACAAAGTGATCTATCCACAGAATTTTGAAAAAGCACAAATTTAGTCCATATTCATTTCATCCAGTAAAATATCTTAAAGAAAGCGAATTTGTGCAAAGAATGCAATTTTGCGAATGGATCATAATCAGCAATGAGCACATTAAATTGTTGGACAACATAATTTGGACAGAGAAGGCAAAAATCATTTCACCTGAAATATGGAAAAGAGCTGCTCAGGAACTATTGATGCATTATGCAGGGCATTCACGCTACGGTAGAGTGGAGAGGAAAACTGTACATGACATGACTTACAGTCATTTTCTCACACTCAAATTTAACCGTCTCTATGGAACACCGCTTATTATAGATATACAGGATCAATGCCGTTAAATGCCGTTAAATGTTTTAACTAAATATGAAGATTTGATTGATAACCTCTCTTTTCTAGAGCTGTCTCAATTTAGTTCTGTCTCTAATTGTAATGGTAAAACACTTGATCTTGTTTTGTCAAACAGTGAACAGATGGGTGAGGTTATAAGATGTGATAGTCCTCTAGTTTTCGAAGACAAATATCATCCAGCAATTGCATTCTCTCTTGAATTTCAGAACTTCAGATGTTTAAAAAATACTGCAGCTTATGCCACTTACAATTATAAATGTGCAGACTATGATCTTATTAACCGATCCCTCAACGAGATTTCCTGGCCTCATGTTTTGAACAGTGAAAATGTTAATCTAGATGTAGATATTTATTATGAAATATTATATGACATTGTTGAAGCCTGTGTACCCAAGGTGAAAAAAAGATCGAACTTTCCAGCTTATTTCTCTTATGAGACTAGAAAACTGATACACCGTAAAATCAAAATTCATAGAAAATGGAAAACTTATAAAAACTTGTCGGATCACCTTGAGTTCAAATCATTACGCGCCACATGTAAACAATATATTCGGCGGGACTATGTTGAATACAGGAGATCGGTAGAAGCTGAGATGTCGGAAAATTCGAGTAGGTTTTTTCAGTTTGTATCAGCTAAACGTAAAAACCTAGGATGTCCTAACGAGATGTCATTTGAGGGCAGAACAGCTAAGGGAGGGGAGCATATAAGTGATCTTTTCGCGGATTTTTTTGAGAAGGTTTATGTTCCATCTAACCATGTTATTTGTGGTTGATGACGAGATATTGTTGATGATGGAGCTCGTGTTGAATGATTGTTTGGGCTATTACCATCATCTATTGTGGATGTAATGTTTTCCGACGTTTTGATAGACATCTTCTATCTTTATCAAGGAGAAAAGTAAGAAACCTTCTGAAAATTATCAATTTTTAAAAAGTAAATATTGACAGAAGTCATGAAAGAAAAATGAACGATGTTATATACTCATCTGTGATATGATGATCTTTTTAAGTTGGATCGAACTATCGGCGTCCAAACTTCTGGCAGATCTATAGATGGAGCACTTATGGAATCAGGTGTTATTTTCATAAATGCTGCTTCTTTGATTTTTCTTCTTGCAAGTTTTTCTTCTTTGGATATTATTGATGCTTCATCCCATTTTATACGATGATTCTCATCTACAGCATGTTGGACCAACCTGGATTTGTCGCTGTCTAGTACTCGTAGAAGCTTCTGATGTTCTTTTATTCGTACAATCAGAGGGTGTTTAGTTTCTCCGATGTAAGATCTTCCGCACTCGCAAGGTAATTCATATATGCAGTTCTTTGTCCTTTGTGTCTCATTATTAGGCTTAACTTTTGTAAGTTTAGCTCTGATAGTGTCTTGAGTTTTGAATGCAGTCGTTATGTTGTATCTATTTCCAATTCTTCTCATTTTCTCCGACAAACCTTTTACATAAGGAATTACGGTTTTAATTAAAATCGTATAAAATGGGATGCAGCATCAATAATATCCAAAGAAGAAAAACTTGCAAGAAGAAAAATCAAAGAAGCAGCATTTATGAAAATAACACCTGATTCCATAAGTGCTCCATCTATAGATCTGCCAGAAGTTTGGACGCCGATAGTTCGATCCAACTTAAAAAGATCATCATATCACAGATGAGTATATAACATCGTTCATTTTTCTTTCATGACTTCTGTCAATATTTACTTTTTGAAAATTGATAATTTTCAGAAGGTTTCTTACTTTTCTCCTTGATAAAGATAGAAGATGTCTATCGAAACGTCGGAAAACATTACATCCACAATAGATGATGGTAATAGCCCAAAAATCATTCAACATGTTATTTGTGAAGTCGAAACGATGAACGAAAATAATCCCTTCAACTTAAGTAGCATTCGCTTCGAAAATGTTGAAGTTGAACGTGCTCTCTATGGCTTGGATCGTGGGAAGGGTTCCGGTCCTGATTTAATTTCAAGCTTTTTTGTTCAATCATGCAGTGCCTCTCTTTCGGTTACCTTGGCGATTATTTTCAATAAGTCATTGAAAAGTGGGATATTTCCGGTTCGCTGGAAAGAATCGTGTATAACTCCAGTTCATAAATCAGGAAGCAAAGATAAAATTGAAAACTATAGACCGATAAGTAAGCTCTGTATTTTTGAGAAAGTTTTTGAGTCCCTCCTCTACCCCCATCTGTTTCATCTAGTAAAAGCTCAAATAATTCCTGAACAGCACGGTTTCTTCAGGGGCCGCTCAGTTGACACTAACTTGGTCACCTTCATTGAATATCTTCAGGACCATTTAGATAATGGAATCCAAGTAGATCTGGTGTTCATCGACTTCAGCAAGGCATTAGATTAGATTCATATTCCTAAGCTGATTGTTAAACTACTGTGTAACACAGGGTCGGGGTATGCGGTTCACTACTGCGATGGTTCGAGTCATATCTATGTAACCGATCGCAGTTCGTGTCGGTCGAGGGATTCAAGTCAAGATATTTTATGTCAACGTCTGGGGTTCCTCAAGGCTCCCACTTGGGACCGTTGCTCTTCATAATCTATATAAACGATCTAATAAAATGCTTTACAATATGTAGGATACTTCTTTTCGCCGACGATCTGAAAGTCTTTTACAGAATTGGATGTGGGAGCGATTGCATAAGTCTCCAACAGATCTTGACAGACTAGTCGAATACTGCCAAACCAATTTTCTCTATTTAAACCTCGAGAAATGTCAAGTTACTTCTTTTTCCTGCAATAGAAATGCCATTTATTTCGCCTACGGACTACGAAACGTTGAGTTGAAAAGGTCTAAGTGCGTCAGGGACTTAGGAGTCCTAATTGACTCGGAGCTGAAATTCTCAACACATGTAGATAGCTTGGCGAACTCATGTAATGTGACGCTAGGTTTCATAATGAGACAGGGTCGTCATTTTTCACGTTGTGAAACTCTAATTTCATTGTACAACGTATATGTGTTCAGTAGGTTGAATTATGCCTCTATTGTGTGGACTCCTTATTTTAAAACTTATGCTGATCGTCTTGAAAAAATTCAGCGAAAATTCCTGCGTTTTTTGGCCTTCAGATGTGGTTACGTGCTGAACAGAGGAGACCCAAACAATTATAACCTAAGACTTAAATATTTCAAAATGCTCAATCTTAAAGACAGAAGAACTATCGGGGATGTATTATTCATGAAAAAATTAATCAGTAATCAGCTAGAATGCCCCGACATCACTCGCAGAATACAATATTATGCTCCCTCTAGGATATTTAGACAGTTTGATACATTTTATCTATCAACCAAGCGCAAAAGTAGTGCACTCAACTCCTCTATTTATAGAATGCTCGATCACTGCAATGAATTCAAGGATAGGATTGATTTATTTTTTCATAGTCTTAGTTCCTTGAAGAAAATCATGAAAATCACTTCCTCGGGACTTATTAATCAGTTACCACCACCTTATACATCTAATTAAGACTGTTCTTTTTGTCAATGTTATGCACCTGCTCTGACTATATACTGTTGTCGAAATTGTTTAGTTTTAGTTGGAAATAAGAAATCTGTCTTCTAATTTTAATTTACACTTCTGTAGATGAATTTTGTTTTTTCTAATTTGTGAACACATTTTTTGGGTATTTGATTACCTGTATGTGATCCATATGAATAATAAATAAATAAATGAATAAATGAAGAAAAAAAATGCACTGAAAAATGTCGAAAGTTACAGGGTGTTGCACTTGAGATAAGAGAGTTGATACCCGTTTCCGGCATGACCGAAAGTCGGAAACGAAACTGATGTCATTATTTTACAAACAATGAACTCTTGCCTAAGTACAAAATTCCATTCAAATCTGACATATAATTGTCCATATAATTCTAATGGGCACTCCCGGTAGGACACCTTGTAGAAGAATTGGACACCGTCGTTGAAAAAGCCGATACCGATTATTAAGGAGAAATCACTTTTTCAAGCTTATTTTCATTTACTTGGTAACTGAGAAATGAAGAAAGAAGCTTGTTCGTTAAATGCAAAAATTCAGTTTTTCGAAATGATCCTATGAAAGAATCATGCATTTTCCGATTATACTTATTATATTAGAAACTATCGAAACCTAATCTACAGAAGAAATGTTTTTCATATGCCATTTTTTGAAATTCAGCTCCACTCAACAAATGGAGGGTGTTAAAATTAGATGGAAAGTAAATCGTATTCTCCCTTATAACTTCGAAATGGCTGATACGATTTACTTGAAATTTGATGTCAAGTGTTGAATAACTTCCACAATCAAGATTTTCTCTTTCCTTTCTCCAATAGTTTTCTGATTAATATTAGCAGGAGGAAGGCTAAAAAAGTATTCATTTCCAACTGCAATTACTAAGGTTTTTCGTTTCTTCGAATACCTGGTTAATTTCGAGGACACGAGGGTTGCCTTTTATATTTCGGGATTAGAGAACAAAAACAAATATTTGTCATCTAAAATTGTTTTGTTGTTTTTCAAAATATTCCCCATTAATATCTATACACTTTTGCATTTGTTTGAACCAATTGCCGAAGCACTTTTGCCACTCTGAATGAGGAATCTTCAAAACATGCATTCTGAACGCATCAACCACTTCTGGTGTCGAAAAACGATAACATCTCATTTCATAAATATAAAAAGAAGTCATTCGATTCCAAGACAGGACTATACGGTGGATGACTCATCAAATCGATGTTCTGAGTGCTCAAAAATGCAGTTTTTTGAGACGATGTGTGAGAGCTTGCATTGTCGTGGTGAAGGTAATCCGTCTTCGGTGGTTGATTTTCCTGATTTCTTGGAAGACAACGGTAAACAAATGGTTGTGTACCACTCAGAATTGACTGTTCCGCATTGTTTTAATGGTACGATTACGACATGACCAGTTTTTCCGAAAAAACAGGCGACCATTTACTTGGAAGTGCTTCGTGTACAAACAACTTTGGTAGAATTCGGCTCATTTGAAAATCCCATACAGTCGACTGCTGTTACTTTCGGGCTCATATGCCTAAATCCACGATTCATCACCTGTCACGATGTCATACACGTGCTTCGAAGCATCGCAATCGTAGTTTTAGAGCCCTTCTTTTGAGCGATTGACAAATTGTGTGGATCCAACGCAAACAAATTTTTTTCACAGTCATATGTTCATGCAATATTGAATGCATGTCCCACTATACAGGGTGAGTCTTTGACCACTGCGTTAATTTTAACCATAGATTCTTTACATCAAAAGAAACACTTTCTTCCTATAACATTTTTCCAAATTTGGCCCCGTTCAAAAGATATAGGGTGTTGAAATTTCATAAAAAAATTGCATTTTCACTTGTAATATTCAAACGACAATATCAATTGAAATGATCTCCTGTAGAAGGTTTTTGATAACAGTCATGCATATTTTGGCATCGTTAGATTCATTCCATTTCTTGTGGGTTTCTCACTACTACTCTACAGATTGGTTAAATTGCATGAAAAACAAATATCGTTGAACTAAAGGTCCGTATCTTGTACTTCCTGGAATCATTAGTCTCATTTGCAGATAAAATCATTCCCCATCTTTCCTCCTAAATTGCACCATTCTTGAGATATTTGAAGTTGAAAGGAATTAAATCGATATAATTTTGTCCAAATTTTCTGATTTTCCCAAATCCAACTCTGTGCTAAAATGATTCAATAACAAGATTTGTTCAATGTTGCCATATTTTATGTCTATATTAAATATTTCTTCAAAAGGTTGGGGAAATCTCTCCAGTCTATGGTTCCACCACTAAAAATTTTTAGATATGATAGATAGATGAAATTAACCACTGAACAATTTTTGTCTTACATTCACTACAAAATCTGAATTACCATTTGCTGTATTCATTATTAATGATGTCTAGCACCTTGTTTAATATTTAATCCAGAGTAATATTCCATAAGAAATAGAGAAAAAGATTTCCTTCACTAACATAGGTACTTCGGTATATTCTCATGACCGTTGAAATAGGTAATGTATTTTCTGTCAGGATCTGTTGAATTGAAGACTTTTTATTTATTTATTTAAGAATTTTATCGAGTTGAGGATATAGCTATAAACTCGTTTCACAAAGTTTAGCAAAAACAAAACATATTATGCGCACAAACGGGCGTGGGTAAATAGGGTCCAGGATCATACAAAAGTCAACCCAAAACCACAACACTCGAATGCACCCGCTTTCGCACATACAACCCGCACACCGACAGCACACCAGAGGTCCCTCACTGACAGGATCTGCACTGTCGTAGCTGTTCTTGAAGGAGTTGACTGATGGTGACCGAACAACCTCCCCGGGCAATCCGTTCCAGCTGTGGAACACACGATTGGGGAGAAAGTGTTGTCGTTGGGAACACTTGAAGTTCTCCCTTCTCAGCTTGAAGATATGGCCTCGTAAATTATTTCTGTTTATAGGGAACATATCGCGAACCCTTCCACCGAATTGACCCGTCACAGCTCGAAACGTGAAAATCAAATCACCACGCTCGCGCCTATCCTCGAAGAGTGTCAAACCCATAGCTCTAAGTCGTCGCTCGTACGCAGGTCGGTTCGGACCATAGTGGATACGAGTTGCCCATCGCTGCACTCGCTCAAAAACCTCGGAAGCGGCCCTCGTGGAACACCACCAGACCGGACCAGCATATTCAAGTACTGGACGAATATATGTCCTATATATTATTCCGAAAGCAAGATCGTCGCAGCCTCTAAAAGATTTGTTCAATATATAGGAAAGTTGTTTTGCCTTGGCTGCTATGCTTTCTATATGGGCAGACCAGCTGAGGTCCTCCAAAATTGTTACGCCGAGGTCCCCGATCTGAGAGACGGGGGTCAAGTTAACGACTTGTCTTTATGAAGAGCTGGTTCTTTATAGCTTCAGACTTTCAGGGTCCATCAAATTATATCTATTCTAACATAGGAATGCTTCAAATTAAGATCATATGAGTTTTAAAATCTTCGAATCCAGTCTCCTTGATTTATTTTGTAGGTTTATAGTTTTTTCACATATTTATTTCATACACCGACTCAACCTGGTACCTACACGAACTTAGGAGATAATAGAATTTGACTTAGTTTTAGTATTTCTGAATGTTTGTTATGATGCATGGTTAATTAAAATTCAATCAATATTGAAACTGGAAGCTATAGGTTCATAAACAAGAAAGATTAGAATAGAATGCATTTTCTGACCATAATCATTTCATACTGAATTGAATAATATCAAACTATTGAAATTATTATTATTATTTTATTATAATATTTTCCACATTTTAAATAACTGTTGACAGTTTCAAACAGAATCAAAACAACAAGGAACCACAGAACACTATTTTATTATATCATTTCAATGTGGTAATAATTCACTCTAGTTATTCTGAGAAAAATTATAACGATAATGATTACAGATATTATCTTTCATTTAAAAAAACCATTATTCAATATTTCTGTTTTTGTTTACATAATTAAAACAGATATTCTGATTATAAAAACCAAAAATTTGTTCAGTAATTAATTATAGTCTAAACAGAATAGATTCTTACTAACGAAAAAACACGTAGTTGGTTTTTCAGAATCAAATGTAGGTGATCAAACCTAATTCCTTCAAGCAAATATAATTGCACACCTAAATCTGAGAATAATTGTAATCTATTCAAGTAATTTGTTATTGGGATTCAGTAGAGAAAATAATCATCAAGCAAAGTAACATCACTGTAAAATAATAATTCGTAGTGACATTATTCATTGTTCTTGAAGATTTCGAAAAAGATTGCCATATTTTTAACAGTCTCATAGACTTGTTCACTGGTCTCTGTCAAGGAGAAGAAACTTAAATAATATCAGTGTTTGGAAAATCAGAGATGATATTTTCTGGCTTTGAGTGAAAAAAAAAGCAATGTGACAACCTCTTGCCTTGGAAGTTTTCATAGAAATGATGGTTTTCATGATTTGGAAATCTTATGAAGAAAATTACAAATGTATGATGATAACATCCAATAATTCTGAGGTTTTTTGGGAATTTCTCACTGGGAAGGGATGGTTTATAATCTTGAAGTAGAAAGAAATTATAGTAAACAGCAAAAATATGTTTATGGTGTTGAATTTTTTTTACCAGAAAATTAGTATTTTGTATCTTCCTTCTGTATATGGACCTAATCGGATGAAACATGAGTGAGTGAATCATTTCTTATAGGGAAAATAATGTATTTAAACAATTCAGATTCAATAGTGGATGCTGTGGAAAGTATGTTTCATTCAAACTATACTGGACTACAGAGGGGTATTTGCCCAATGTGAAAACTTAAAATGCTAATAACTTTTCAACGCAGCTGAATATAGAAAAACCGTAATGGAAAAAGTGTTTCTTTTGATCTCAAGAACCTATGGTTAAAATTAACGCAGTGGTCAAAGACTCACCCTGTATATATTTTCTTTCGAACTTTTGGCTGACAATATTTAGTTAGCAAACAATGAAGCATATAGATCAGGGGTTAAGTGACGGGGTGTCATACAATTCGGCGTATGACATAAAAGCCTAGGGAAAAAACCCCAGTAAAACAAACCCTGGCTCTCCGTCTAAGTGTGAAAATACAAAAATAAGCTGAAATATATTTCAGGGACTTCTTTCTTCAAGAGTGGTCTTCTATTGATGGAGACAGAGACTTCTTCAAGGTGCTCACATTGAATCTGGAAATAAAAAGACAAAAGCAGAAAAAAGAACTGAATAACAAAAATACGTATGATATTCGTTTGAAATTTATAACCCATTCCAAGAAAGAGTTGGAAACATCATGAATAGCCCTAAAACCATCTGGAAATTTATATATGGGACAACTTTTGATAAGATGAGGTATTGTCTCTTCTGCTTCTCCACATTCACAACTTGCGCTAGGAATTCTATTTTGCGGAAAATATGAAATAATTGGGAATAAATTGGGAAAAGAATGATATTTATTCCAAGAATTCAGAGCTGCAGTCTGTCTGCGAATATGGGGAGGGACAATATTAGACAATACTGGTAACCAATGAACCGGTGTAGATCTTATGGTGCCAGTAATTATTCTCATGGATGTATTCAATTGTGCATCAATTTTTTGTGTATGTGCACTATTAAACCAAACAGAGCAACAATACTCAACTGCAGAAAATACTAGGGCTAGAGATGCTGTGCGAAGAGTGGAAGCATCAGCACCCCAAGACGATCCAGCTAATTTCTGAACAATATTATTCCTAGTTTTCAGTTTTAGGCTCAGATCATTTAAATGAGCCTTATAATTTAGAGATTAATCTAATTTAACTCCTAAGTATGTTTTCCAGAGTATGGAAATCCGAATGTTGTTAAGCAATAGCAATGTCGTCAGCATAAACAAATTTTTGAGATGATGATACCCTCTATATTCAGATCCAATACACAAAATTTGTCGCCAATCTGCAAGGAGGATTCTTCGAATCGGGTCTTGCGTTCCAAGTGACGATTTTTCAGATCTTCTGATGTTTGAAGTCTGCTATGTAACCCATTCATGGGGAAATCATCATCCATAGTTGGGGAAGTTTGTGATATAATACTTATTCCATTTAAAAAATAGCAGAGGAAAAATTATCGACTGACTTATTATGACAAGTGTCATAATAAATAATGTCCCACTAATGCCTAAGGTTGTTTCAATCTTATGATAAGGCACATGACGATCTTGTAATATCAGTTGATGGAATTCGTCTTGGAATGAACTCTGACTTTGGTTGAATTCACCATACCATCGATGCACTGTTGTTGAATAAATCCACGTCGAAAGTTGTACAAAATAATCGCACGATAATATTCACGATTTAATTCCATTTTTTGGCGAGATGAATCTTTTAAGTTATTGTGAACAACACAAATAGCGCTCGATAAAATAAAACACTTTACGATAAAGCTGTCAGTTGGCAGATTGCAACACTAGGGATGTCCAATCCCGAAATATAAAAGGCAACCCTCGTAAAATCATTTTTGGTTGATTCATCTAGAACATACATTATTTGAGAAATTTTAATTTCAATGCAATGAAATCATTTATCCCTTGACCGATTGGGAGATGTTCCTGAGTACATCTTTGAGTTGAAGTCATTAAATTAAAAATTTTCGCTGTTTTTTGAAAACATTCTATTATGAGTTTTTTTGTGGAAAACTCTATGAAAATATAAATGTTTCCGATATGAAACTTATATTTCCGATAGCGAATAAATCGAAAAATTCTCAGGTTATAAAAATACTGCGGGTATTTGGGTAAAACGATGTTCAACTATCGTTCAAACTTGAACAAGCGTGCAAAATGTAAACATTTACTCCTAAAAGTAAGTTTTTCAAACAATACTTAAAAAATATAATAAAAAAGTTGCTATTCCTGAGACGGGGTGACCATATTGATTCTTGGTCTATGCACCACTCATCATTTATATTCAGAGTATAATATATTCTTTAGAACTTTTGGCTTACAATTTTTGGGTTGTCAAGTAATAGGGCGTGTAGTGTTAGCAGGTCTTAATGACGGGGTGCCAACCAATTCAGCGTATGACATGTAAGCCTATGGAAAAAACCCTAATAAAAAAACCTGGCTTCCCGCATGTGTGTCGTTGTGTGTACAAAAATAAGCTTTAATATAATATTTGAGGGAATTCTTTCTTCAGGAGTGGTCTTCTATTAATGAACACAGAGGCTTCTTCAAGTTACCCACATCGAATCTGAAAATAAAAAGAAAAAAGCAGAAATGAAAATTCAGAAAGCACTGACGTGTGGTCAGATTGCTTTGGCGCTCTTGTAGAGGTACTTGCGAGTAAATATTCAAACCATAACAAATCTATAAGCACTCTGATCAGGTGAACAATAGTCTTTTCTCTTACTATGGGGCAATGTGATGCAAATATGAACGCCTAATGAATGAACAAACCTATATCTCAAATTAAAAATAACTACTCATAATTTTCCCCAAGTTTTGTTCGAAGCTGCATTCCCTTCTAAAAACTTACGTCAGTGCTTTTCTAAATTTTGACAACGTATTTTGTTTCAGCCATCGAGAATGAATTCTACCTCTATGATTTCCAGTTATAAAAAATTTTGATTAATATTACGCCAACTGACACTGATTAATGAGCCCGGCATTTGTCAATCGAATATCGATCTGTAATGGCCATCGTTCAGAGAAAATCACCGAGACTTCATGTCATTTCTCTTTTCTCTTGAGTAAATGAAAAAAATGACCATATCTTCAGATGGAAAAGAGCTACGACAAAGAAATTTGAGGATAAGTGAGATATCGATCACCTCGACATATTCACGAATTTTTATTGAAATCCGAAAAATGTCTTATGAGATATGGAGTATTAAAAAATTTTTTTTGGGAATTTTTAAAAATTTTCTATCCTGACGATTTCTGCGAAATTTTGCGAGCCGTTTTTTCAGCTTTCTCAACAATATTTCAAGTATCAACTTGATCGGATGGATATTCTAGTAGTTATTGAGGAAACAAAGTTTCAGATGCTCATAACTACTGAACCATCCAACGGATTTCGCCCAATAACGAACTTGACCGAGATATTTGGACAATCAACCTATTCTGAAAATATGAAAACTCTAGCTCATCTCTTTTGGATGCTAGTGAGGATACGGCCGGCCGGACAGACTCAACTTTCGCCACGAATTCTTCATCAGGGAGTCGAACCCAATCGATTGAGACCATTTTCGGCTCGATATTCCAAAATTACAGACATTCGGGCAAAATGATAGGCACTCTGTTCGGGTGAACAAGAGCGCCAAAACGGAGTACAAAAAATACGTATCAAATCTGTTTGAAAGTTATAACCAATTATTTCGAGTGAATTGATCAACTTCAAAAGAATAAGTAGATGAAAACCTCCTTTCCAGGACAAAAGAAGTAGCGAGCGTCGATTATATCCTAATTACCTATTCCTTCTATACTCAGTTGAAAGCCAATGTATTATCTTCTCGGAATACATATCAAGTAGTGATGCATTGAACTGAAATACATGTGTTCAATAGATTCAAGAGTAAAAGCTAGCTGATTGTAAAATAACACAGAAAGCAGGCGATCAAAAGATCTGTAGAAATGGCATTCATGTGAAGCGGATAAGAGGCTCTTTGAGCTTATCTTTAAGTGGAGAAACTCCATTGAGAAGCGTTTTCTATTCAAATGTTTTGTCCACAGAAGACGGTTAAACCCATGTGAAAGTGTTGATTAGGTTTGTTATAGGTACCTACCCCTATTGAATAAGAATATTCTCACAATTATTTTAAAATTTTCTGGAAACGGCAGATTGAAAATTAAAATATGCGAAAGTACTCACGTTAGGTTCGATAGCTTTGACGCTTTTGTTACATTAGAGTAATTGTCAACTTTTAGAAATCATATCTATGGAAGTAGTGGCTTGGAAATTGCATCAATAAATTTTTTGGCAGCGCCATATCAACGAATATTCCGTTCGAATATAATAATATACCTTGATCAAGATCGGTAATATATCTTCATCAGTAAGTCAAAATAAAACGATTGGTATTAGTTTTGAACAAATATTCGGTAATAACAGATGTTTGGTTATATTGATAGTACTATATTTAGAAGAACAAGAGATACATTGGAGAATATATTTTATAACCAAGAAAAATATTCTGTCATTTGTATGTTGTCACCAAACCCACTCGGCTCCAGAGAGTGCATAAAGTACCTCCTCGGCTAGCTCTAGAGCTGAGACTACTTATAAAGGGGCGCGACTCTCTTTTATTATAATACAAAGAAAAAAAAGAGGAAAGTACACTAAAGATCTCAGGGTCGCAAAAGAGAGAAAATAACGAACGCACTCTCAGGATGCCAAACGAGCCCGATCACACAAGCGGGAGGTAGTGGCTGGTAGAAAGAATATAGAGCAATTATTTAATAATATAATGAGCCCAAATGAAATACACAAGGTCCCTCAAACGAGGATATATCTTACAGAAGGTAGATCACTAACTAGTTCTTACTTCACAACCCGAATATTCGATATAATGCTTTATCTCTTACTAAAAAAACAGTAATATCACCCCAAGGTATACACTTAGAGCCTCGATGGCAATCGTTACAAATAGCTCTTTACTCATATCCAAGTGACCTTCTCGATAGGTCGGGTTTTATGTACTGAACAGCATTCGCTGAATTGGGCCTCTTTGATACTAATCAATCCCAACTAAACCCCACAGACCAACCCTCCACAACAGTCTAGGCCGTGGCTTGACTGAAGTACAAAAGGGTATAGTTTCTTAACCCATAATTATTCTCACAGTCTCGTAGATGGAAACTGGGCTCAACTATAGCCCTGGGCCAACGTAGTACAATCTCTCACAGCAATGCGCCCTGGGCAGACGACAGGTGTGGTATCTTAGATGGCGAAATCTGGTGGAGGTCCCCAAAGACAGCTCCCACGGCAGTAATTCAAAGACAGCCTAGACAAACAGCTCGAAGACTTCAAAGACAGCTCAGAATCTGCGGTACCTCGCAACGGTACAATAATAATTCCCAATTCGAAGCAGAATGATGCTAAAATATGAACAAAAATCTAAAATATCTCGTGACAAACATAGGTTAACTCACCAATCCCACGTCGTTTTTCCAAACAAATACGCCACTCCGCTAAAGCGCAAAAATCTCACCAACGAACAAACCAAACCAACATGATAAGATTTCTCTCAGGGCTTCAGTTAAAATCCTGTTCAGATCCGCAAAATTGCGATTAATTACTCCAGGACATTTCAACCAAAAATGCGGGAAGAACGACTTAATTGACAACCAATGTCACATGCACAGAAAAGGACCACCGACAACGTACGAGATAAGCTGGCAAACTACTGCGACTAACGCCACCAGTTCGGTTTGCAGGTACTCACTGGAGCGGGAATTTTAAAACCGTGACAATGTTGACCCTTATGTACTGACATATTGGAATCAGGAATAGTTGAAAATTATTTCTGCTTATTTGTCGATTTAAAGTGCGTATTCTGAATTTTCATTTATGTAGAGTACACCTCCAGGAAAATATAAGAGTTTCCTATTGCGAGCTTAATTCTAGTTCATTAAGCTATTATAACAGAATACTATCGTTTTGCCCAAATATCTGTAATTTTCGAATACGAGCCGAAAATTAACTTAATCGGATGGTTTCGACTTTCTAATGAACAATCCAAGGTAATGCCAGAGTATGTCTGGTTTGTACGAATCAAAATGAGTTGCGAGTTAATAATTGAAATTCAACCCAGATATGGCCACCGTCCTTCTACAAGGTGATTTGTATTTTTCTGAAAAGTAACTAATAGAAATCTGAACACACCTTAGCAGATGGCGCTCACTTTATACATATCGTAGATCAAAGCACAATCCATTTTCACTAGAATATTTGACATATTGAAAGTTGTCTTCATATAAGAATGTATTTAAGTAAGAAAATTGCGGATGAAGGAGACGTTGGAGAGTGTAGCTCTGGTGAAAGTGTTAAAATAGTGGATACAAAGTGCGCTTACTGTAAAAGAAAAGTGGTGGAATATTTTTTTAATAATATTTTGAGGTCAATCGAGCTTAGCGAAGTATTTGCCTCTGTATTCTCATACACCATTGTTTCAACCTTTGAGAGTTTATTCATCCAAACTTTTCCAGAGTAGAGAAAAATGATTCAGAACAAGCGCACGAAAGCTTCTAACCTCACATCAGTGCTTTCCTACATCTTTTCCATAAGTTCTGTTGATTTTCATTTTAAGCACTAGTGCATCTGTATCACAAAAATCCCATTTGGATACATTAAATTTGAATTGTATGACGAATATACACTTTTCTGTCAATATATGAACTAAAAATTCAATTTTCGAAACTTCGAGTTTGGAAGAGATATGTCCTGATACTTGACAGTGCAGTTGAAACTCCAGCACTGATTAAAGAGGAATGAATGTAGCTTTTCAGTAATCTGCACCACGATTATGCCAGATTATAATGTTTATTCAAATTAGTAATTCTTCCTTTCTGAGCCCTCGAGGAGATGTCCCTGAGAACGAAAGCGTGATTTCATTAGACAATTTCCGTTCCATTGTGCATTCGTTCTTGTTTTGTCCGGCAATTCATCTTTTTCGGCGACAATCGCTTTGCAGATTCGCTAAATAATACAGGAAAATTCAATTTGCTCACGGAAAGCGAATGGCGTTGAACGTGACCCGCGCTCCAACTTTTCATCTCTTTGATCTAGTATTGAAGTAATTCAGAAATGTTTTGTAGGAAACATTTCTCAAATAATTCCATAACGTGAAAATTAAAAACATTCACCCGAACAGAGCACCTATCATTTCGCCCAAATGTCTGTAGTTTTGGAATATCGAGCCGAAAATGGTCTCAATCGATTGGGTTCGACTCCCTGATGAAGAATCCGAGGCGAAAGTTGAGTCTGTCCGGCCTGCCGGCAGTACCCTCTCTAGCATCCGAGATGAGCTAGAGTTTTCATATTTTCAGTGTAGGTTGATTGTCCGAATATCTCGGTCAAGTTCATTATTGGGCCAAATCCGTCGGATGGTTCAGTAGTTATGAGCATCTGAAATTTTGTTTCCTCAATAACTATAGTTATTGAGGATATTCTATGTTAATGCAACTCATTGTTATTAGTTGAGTTCATTCATTTTTATTCCAAGTTGCTTGCTCGTTTCGTGCGGCCCACGTATATGTTCATTTCATTGTCCGATTAACGCGTAACATATGTTGGAGCATATGACCTATGTCGCCAGAGGGTACGAAGTCGTCGTTCATCCACACATCGTCGTGCAACACTTTCTTCGCAATCAATGAATTTCTCAATTTCTACAAATTAGAACTCTGGTGAAAAAGTGACTATTTCTCGCTCGTGAGTGACACGTTGATTCAGCCGTACTGTGAAACCAGGTAGGCAAAAGTCAGTGCTCCACATTCGATTTTCTTTCGAGTCATTTTTTCTTATCAGAATTTCATTGTTAATTTTCTATTTCGTTTTCGTTTAGTTTTCAAAGGCCCTTGTCGTGCCATTTTGGTCCTTCTTGAGCCGCATATTTTCGAACCGCGTTTTCAAAATTATTGCGATCAAGCATTTTGGAATTTTTTCATTTAGTTTTTTCATTTGCATTTATTTCAATCTGTCAATTATTCACGTAACCTCAAAAACTTGACAAGATATCGAACACATTCATAAATTCTTCAATATCTGCGCATGTTTATAGAATTTAGCTTTCATTACCTGAGAACATAGACAACTCTTCATTTGTTTTTCTCATCTATGCTCATAACCTTGATTCAAAACATAAACAAAGATAGACATTCTTGTTTTTGTTTATTTTCATCATTTGTTTATTTTCAACTCGATTTTCAATTTAATAGATTCAATCTTAATTATTTACTTTATTAATTAATTTCGTTCTTTTCAATCGGTTAGTCTATTTACTCTTTTTTCAAAATTACTCAAAACAAAATTCATATTGTTTTCTGCAGTATACCTTGAATAATAATAATGACGACAAAATTGAAACAACTCAAAGCTCGTCGTCAAATTGTTATTGATGATCTCGAGGAAATTCTGAATTTAGCACAATTCGCTGTCACTGATGAAAGTCTCCACGTAAGATTCAAATTAAGATGTGAAATACTTGAGGATATTCTCGTGGACTTTCAAAATTTACATACGTCAATTGTCTCTATGATTGTATCTTCCGAAGAACCGGAATTGAACACTGAGAAGGTTATTCGAACAGCCTTTATGGATAATTATTACACCATCAGAACAACTTATGTTAATTTATTTCCTGTAGTAAACATTCCAGTAAAAACAAGACAGTTGCTCTATCAGTTCGCCAAATGTTAAACTTCCATAGTATTGCCCATTTTCAATGGGAATTATAAAGAGTGGCCTACTTTTTTCGATATGTTCCAAAGCTTGGTACATGAAAATTCTAACTTGAGTCAGATAGAAAAGTTTTAATACCTCCTTAGTTCACTTTCTTCTCATACTTTAAGTTTAGTTAAAGGGTTTCCATTGACTGCTGAAAATTATGAAAGCGCTTTTCAGACATTGGCGGAAAGATATCAGAATAAAAGACTTCTCGCTAATACATGTTGGAAGGAAATCTGTAATGTTCCAAAGCTACAGGATGATTCAGCTGAAGACCTTAGGCGAATTCTAGAGGTTTTTGCGGAGAACTTATCGGTATTAAGGAATTTAGGTTTACTCGTTGACCAGTGGGACTTTGTTTTATTTCACATTCTCATTCAGAAATTAGATTCAACAACGATCAAACGTTTTGAATTACAAGAATGTTCAACCGATATTCCGTCGTTTGTCAATTTGCGAAATTTCCTGACAAATCAGTGTATAGCCTTGGAGGCAGTAGCTCTTTCTCTTCCGTCGAAAACTCATTCAGTTTCGAATTCTCAAGTTTTGAAATCTAGTTCTCTCTCAATGAATGAAAGAAATTCGACTCTTCTCGTTCAAACGGAAACTGAATCATTCAAGAAACGTATAACCTGTAATTATTGCAAGTTAGCTCATAATATTTACAAATGTCCATCATTTTTGGAACAAACTGTTCAAGATCGGTTCAAGACTGTGAAGAACAAAAATTGGTGTATCAATTGCCTCCATTCTGGACATAAGATTAACAATTGTTCTTCAAAGTCAAATTGTCGTGTTTGCAACGGAAAGCATCGTACCCTGTTACACATGCGCAATAACGCGGATAATGATTCTTCAACAGAGACGTATCATTTCAATGCTGCAAATTCATCGGATTCAAGCTCAGCTCAGGTTTTAACGAATGTTTCTTCAAATTCTACCCTTCTCTTAGCAACCGCTGAGGTCGAAATTCGTGATGCTTGGGGTAGATATCAGAGGGTCCGAGTTTTGTTAGATGGAGGCTCTCAAATAAATATTATAACTCAATCGTGTGTAAATAGATTAGGCTTGAAAATTTGTGATGCTTCATTTTCGATAAATGGAATTTGTGAAAGCTCATCTTCTGCTAATTGCAGCACTGAATGTACTATTCGCCCATCAGGTCAAATAAATCCATCGTTTACATTCGATGCCGTCGTGATTCCGAAGATTTGTGCGGAAATGCCGAGTTCTTTCGTAAATCATTCGTTTTGGAATTGTGTCCACAAAAAGAAGTTAGCAGATCCGAACTTTTCTATTCCGAAATCAATAGATCTTCTTCTGGGAGCGGATATATTCTCTTTAATAATTCGACCGGGTCGTATCGAGGGTAACGGTTTAGAACCAACAGTACTTGAGACAGTATTTGGTTGGGTTTTCATGGGAAAGATTCAATCACCTAACATATCAGTTAACAATTTTCATTTGTCATTGTCTGAATCAGGTTTAAACTCCTCGTTGAAAAGATTTTGGGAACTTGAAGAAGTTTCAGAGAATGTATTTGTATCACCAGAAGATCAATTTTGTGAGAACTTATACACTCAGAACTATTCTAGAAATACATCTGGACGGTACACTGTGGCATTACCATTTAAACCTGATCAGTCAACACTTTCATTCGGTGGCACATACTCTCTCGCACTACGTCGTTTTTTATCCCTTGAACGTAAACTTATTAAAAACCAGAATATATACAGGGAATACTCTACTTTCCTGAAGGAATATTTCGAAAAAGATCATATGTCATTAATTTCTACGAGTTCGGATTATGAAAATACTTTCTATATCCCTCACCATTGTATAATTAAACCAAACAGTCCATCTACAGGGTTGAGGGTTGTTTTCGATGCGTCAGCTCATGTACCCGGCCATTTATCTTTAAATGATGCTCTGTTGATAGGTCCTAAATTACAAAAGGATATTATTGTCATTTTGATGAACTTTCATGTTCATCGGTTCGTTTTCACAGTTGATATCAAACAAATGTATCGTCAAATATTAGTTCAAAATTCACATCGAAACTTTCAAAGAATATTGTGGCGGTTTTCTCCATCCATACCTCTAGATCATCAATATCACCATTCTTTGGATTTTGATATAGATCCGATAGTCAAAATTCTCGGTTTGAGGTGGTTTCCTTCGTCGGACGAATTTTCTTATCTTGCAGAAACTACTGTGCAGGTATGTACCAAACGTACCATACTTTCCGAACTTTCTCGAATTTTCGACCCTTTGGGGTTCTTTTCTCCATTTACTTTTCTTGCTAAACATTTGATCCAGCATCTTTGGACATTAGGTTTGCAGTGGGATGATACACTTCCAGACGATGTCAGCCGTCGCTGGAATCAGTGTAAATCCGAATTAACCGAATTGGGTAAATTGAAGATACCTCGAAAACTTGCATCGAAACCATTTTATCGTTGCGAACTTCATGGTTTCGGAGATAGTAGTGAGCGTGGCTACGCAGCCGTGGTATATTTCAGGTTTTTCAATTTTGACGGCTCCATTGACATCTCTTTCGTAGGTGGTAAATCAGAGGTCTCCCCATTGAAGAGAATTTCACTTCCACGACTAGAATTGTGTGCTTGTCTCTTATTATCAAAACTCATTAATGTGGTTTCCTCTCTTTACCAGTCAGCCTTTTCAATGGACGACATTTTTGCTTGGTCTGATTCTATGGTAGCTTATGTTTTCAGATTTGTTCACTTCATGAAAAACTCTAGAGCTCCTAGGATGTATAGATTTTCCGCAGTTCATCTCAAAGATGCACTTTTCTTCATTGTGAAACAGGTTCAACGGGTTGTGTTCAGGGAACAGATCGATAATCTCATCTCGGGAAATCCCATATCTAAATTACTTCGAAAATTGAATCCATTTATTGGAGAAGATGGTGTTCTCAGGTTGGGCGGTCGTCTGTCTTTTTCTGGTCTGGCTCTTGATCGCAAACACCTAGCTTTGCTTCCTTCATCTCATCGTCTTACTGAGCTCCTTATTCAGCATTTCCACAAAATATATCTGCATCCAGGTGCTCAGACTTTACAGTCCACTTTACAGTTAACTCGTATCCATCAGGATTTTTGGAAAAGATGGAATTTAGAATACCTGAACACACTGCAACAACGAAAAAAGTGGTTCAATAGTGACTCGCCACCTTATTCAATAGGTGCACTAGTCTTGATAAAAGATGATCAACTCCCTCCATTGCGCTGGCGACTTGGACGCATTGAGAAATTGCATCCTGGCGCTGATAAAATAGCTAGAGTAGCTACTATTCGGACTACTCAAGGTGTACTGCAGAGATCAGTGGTTAAATTATGTCCATTACCTCTTCAGTAATTATGACGTATGTTGATGTATATATGTATATATTTTTTTTGCTTTATGTTCGATATCTTTTCAATTTTATATTTGCTTTGTTTCATAAAATATTCTATTTTAGGTGGGCGGTTATGTTACTGCAACTCATTGTTATTAGTTGAGTTCATTCATTTTTATTCCAAGTTGCTTGCTCGTTTCGTGCGGCCCACGTATATGTTCATTTCATTGTCCGATTAACGCGTAACATATGTTGGAGCATATGACCTATGTCGCCAGAGGGTACGAAGTCGTCGTTCATCCACACATCGTCGTGCAACACTTTCTTCGCAATCAATGAATTTCTCAATTTCTACAAATTAGAACTCTGGTGAAAAAGTGACTATTTCTCGCTCGTGAGTGACACGTTGATTCAGCCGTACTGTGAAACCAGGTAGGCAAAAGTCAGTGCTCCACATTCGATTTTCTTTCGAGTCATTTTTTCTTATCAGAATTTCATTGTTAATTTTCTATTTCGTTTTCGTTTAGTTTTCAAAGGCCCTTGTCGTGCCATTCTAGTATACTAGAATATCCATCCGATCAAGTTGATACTTGAAATATTGTTGAGGGAGACTGAAACAAAACGGCTCGCAAAATTTCGCAGAAATCGTCAGGCTAGAAAATTTTTTTAAATAAAAAAAAAAAAAAAATTTCAATACTCACTATCTCATAAGATATTTTTCGGATATCAATGAAAATTCGTGAATATATATAGAGGTGATCGATATCTTACTTATCCCCAAATTTCATTGTCGTAGCTCTTTTCCATCTAAAGATATGATAATTTTTTTCATTTACCCAAGAGAAAAGAGAAATAACATGAAGTCCCGGTATTTCCTCTGAACGGTGGCCATCACAGATCGATATTCGAAGAAGACCGATTATGGAGTCGAATGTGATGTGTAAGGAGAAGTGAAACCTACTGATGAAGATTAATTGCACAAACAGTTCGATAATTCTGAGAGGAGTTCTTAATCATAATTGAAAAAAAAAAGAAATTCAATTTATATTTCCTAATTCCTTGAGATCGATGGAGCTTGACAATATTTGTTAGTATATTTACATACAATATTGCATATGTATCCCATTATTACTAGAACATTTATTTAAGTATCACCTTATCGCACATTTAGGAATATCCTCTGTCTAATCGTATCTGATTAATTTGTGGAGCATTATGTGAGACGTCAGCATCCTTGATTCGGTTTTTAATGGCTTACGCAGCTCACGAAACTCTTGTCTTTATTATTTTCGAGAAGGTGTCAATATTCTAGATGATCTCGAACTCTATCTTCGACAAGCTACATTTGCAGGCTTAACGCCTGAAAGCAATTACCGTAAAATGTGTATTACAAATTATGTTTTGATGATATGAAATCATCTCAATGCTGCTTACATTTTAAAATAGGCAATAAGAACTTTTCAATGCTACTGTTATTTTCATTACTTTCATTCTGACAAATTATACCTCTTCCTCTAACGGTATATTCATCCCAACGAAATCGATTCGTAAACCCAGCTGTTTCCCCTTTCCTTTGTCGCCCATCAAACAACGTGAATTTCCATTTTCCCCACCTTTTCCATTTCGTGTCTTTTATTGACTTCTACGGGGAGAGTTCGTCCGAAACGCTATTAAGGTACTTTTGAAACATTATCTGGCAGACGCATCATCAAATAAAAGTGGATTTGTTGCGTGTCTGGCCTCCCGTTTCATTTTTCATATTATTCGGCCCGCGATTGTCGAGGCAAGCCTTACGCCATTCCTATATCTGATCCTACCTGAGAGGTTTATATGAAACACATGTCTTAATCAAACTTATCGGGATCGCTATTAATACTCGGTAGATGGCGTGTCGTCGCGTGATAAGTTCGGGTCTGATTCTGTTCAATCGGGCCATTTGTTCCGTTCTGGGAAGTCAAGAGTCATTGTTAATTTTTGCAGAGTCATCAGGAATGGTCGAAACATTTCAACACTGAAATAATAATGGATGGTTTGACATTAATGAATTCTGTGAAGCATAGAAGGATTTTAGGCTGGTAAATGACAGGTAATTTTTGCCTCTGGGATCTATCTATCCCTTATATCACTATTTCCTAATATCTCCTTTCGAGCGCTCTTTTGTTCTGGCTATGCCTTTTTTGTGAGTTGAAGCCTCTGAAATATATATCTGTATGCTTACTTCTTCGTTTGCCATTAGAGTTTGCCATACTTTAAGACTGGGAGTCAAATTAGGGGTATCTTCTGGTGTCTTTGATTAATATTCTTGACCAAACTTTCTGGAAACCAACATGTAATTCTTGATAAACATTCTTGCGTATGTTTCAGGGTCCAGTGCCTCGTGCCTGTTATCATGCTGTATATTTGGGTGCCTTATTTCATACCAAGAGAATCAACGAAGCCATTATACATTATTTTATATGATCACAAATAGTTCTCATGTCTTATAATGATAACCACTTCAGTACTCGTTATATAGGATAGGAGGATGTTGATGATTTAGAGCAACACCAGTTACTCGTTGGCACATGCCTTTTGCGATTGAGTAAACCTACCACCAAACAATACTATTACTTATATTTAATAACTAAAAGATAACCAATAATTATTCTATCGGTCAGGAAAATCCCAATGTTTCAGAGTTATTCGAAAGCACCTGTATCTTCGATGAACCTCCAGTAAATAACCTGTACACAGAGCAACACACGTTCTCATGGATCTTGCCTTGTGCTTGCATGTTGTTATCATTTAGCATTGTTGTATTCATCGTCAAGAGGTTTTTTGTTGCCTAATGACGTGAATTACGTGAAGAACTGTTGGGAATTTGGTGAAATATATACAAAAATAAGGTTCCACTACAGGTGTTGTTGGATGTAGTTACCCTGTATACTAATATAACAACCCAGTTAGCTTCGTATGTAGTATCTGAAAAATGGGATGAAATAAAATGCTATACATCTTTTGAGTAGTATAAATTTTTGTCTGGGGTACATTCTATTTGAAGAATACATATTTTTCTTATAAAAGAAAATGGTTCTCTGAGAAAGGAGGCATAGCAATAATGAATCCTTTAGCCCTATCAGTAACTAATTTAGTGATGGAGTATATTGACGGATAAATTAGAGGGTCAATGAAAATAAATTTTAATCCTTATGTAAGATATATGGATTTGTTAATTCAGAGCGGTAGAGAGAAGTTTTGACATTTTTAAATGAGTATCATGAACGAATGAAATTCAGCATTGAAGAAGAAGAAAGTTCATCGATTGTGTTCTTAGGTATACTACTGAAAAGAGAAAATGGAGCCATCTCTACCCACATGGTCTCGAAGATATTTACATTTCTCATCATGTCATCCAATAAAACAAAAAAATCGGTAGCTTTAGCCCTGAGTGACAGAGCGATCAAATTTATATCTCCAAACAATAGAGGAATGAAAATAAACCTGGTGAGACAAATACTGGAAGAAAACGGATTCACTAAAAATAATGAATAAAATAGTTCAGAATTTTCCAACATTCCAATTCTGAATATAAAATAAAAAATTAAGTTCATTTCCAAAAAATGGTAGTTTCACCTTATAGTAGAGAAACCGGGGAAAAATTGAAACAAACTCTGAAACACTATAGATATACAGTAGTGTTCAAAAGCACTAATAAATTTCACAGCATCTACCGCCTTGGCCAAAAGTATTGAGCAACCTAAAAAATTTCGCTGGTGCACGGCAAGTGTGGGAAAAACAAAGCTATTGTTTAAGGATTCTCTTGTCGGCATCTAAAAAGGATTAAAAATAATTACATGTGCCGCAAAAAGCAATAAAACACCTGGGTGTCATAAAGTTTGCTATTTTTGCACATTTTGTCTTTATTTATCAGTTCGCTACAATCAAATCTACCAAATCTCGAAAGGCAGCAGGTTTTGACGGAATTTATCCAGAATTCATCAAACATTTAGGAAAAAAGGCCTTGTCTTGGTTATTGTCTTTCTATAACAATATTCTGAATTCGGGAAACTTTCCTTCCGAATTTCGTAAGGCTAAAGTAATAGGTATTTTGAAACGAGGAAAAAATCCTTGTGATCCTAGTAGTTATCGACCCATCAGTTTATTGAGTGTTCCTTTCAAGATATTAGAAAGGCTAATCCTTTTCAGAATTGAATCTTCTATAGAAAATGCTTTACAAAATTTCCAGGAGGCTTTAGAAAAAACAGAAATTGTTCGGATCAGGTTCTCAGCCCAACAACTTTCATAGAATCAGGCTTCAATGATAGGTTGAAAACAGGAGCTGCTTTCATCGATTTATCTTCGGCATATGACACTGTGTGGAAAGATGGATTAATTCTCAAACTCTATACCCATCTGAAATGTGGGAAAATGGTACGATTATTAGAAAATATGTTATCTGATAGAAGGTTTCGTGTTTTTATTGACAATAAGAGTAGCAACTTCAAAACATTGAAAAACGGTCTTCCTCAAGGATCAGTTTTAGCTCCTTTACTTTTCAATTTATATCTAAGTGATTTGCCCACTACATCATCTCAAAAATTTGTTTATGCTGACGACATTGCTATTGCTTACCAACATTCGGATTTCCATACTCTGGAAAACATACTGTCATCTGATTTGGAAATTTTAAAGAATTATTTTATTGAGTGGCGATTATGTCCAAATCCCAACAAAACAGAGGTATCTTGTTTCCATCTGAATAATCATGAAAAATATAGAAAATTAACTGTAACTTTCAATGATTCTCCTATCAAACACAATATCTATCCAAAATACTTAGGAGTTAAATTAGATTCATCTCTCAATTACAAGGCTCATTTAAATGATCTGAGTCTAAAACTGAAAACAAGGAATAATATTGTTCAGAAATTAGCTGGATCGTCTTGGGGTGCTGATGCTTCCACTCTTCGCACAGCATCTCTAGCCCTAGTCTTTTCTGCAGCTGAGTATTGTTGCTCTGTTTGGTTTAATAGTGCACATACACAAAAAATTGATGCACAATTGAATGCATCCATGAGAATAATTACTAGCACCATAAGATCAACACCGGTTCATTGGTTACCAGTATTGTCTAATATTGTCCCTCCCCATATTCGCAGACAGACTGCAGCTCTGAATTCTTGGAATAAATATCATTCTTTTCCCAATTTATTCCCAATTATTTAATATTTTCCACAAAATAAAATTCCCAGATTGAAGTCACGTAAACCATTATGGCATAATACGTTCTTCAATATGAACATAAGTGATAAAGAATTATGGAAGACTGAGTGGAACTCTTACGAAATGTTCAATAAGTATCTCGTTTCTGATCCTTCTGAAAAAGTTCCTGGTTTTGATCTTCCAAGACAAATTTGGACAGTTCTTAATCGGTTGAGAACAGGTCATGGTCGTACCAATGGCATGCTATTTAAATGGAACTCAGTTCCTAGCGCAAGTTGTGAATGTGGAGAAGCAGAAGAAACAGTACCTCATCTCATCAATAGTTGTCCCATATATAAATTTCAAGATGGTTTTAGGGCTATTCATGATGTTTCCAACTCTTTCTTGGAATGGGTTATAAATTTCAAACGAATATCATACGTATTTTTGTTATTCAGTTCTTTTTCTGCTTTTGTCTTTTTATTTCCAGATTCAATGTGAGCACCTTGAAGAAGTCTCTTTCTGCATCAATAGAAGATCACTCTTGAAGAAAGAAGTCCTTGAAATATATTTCAGCTTATTTTTGTATTTTCACACTTAGACGGGGAGCCAGGGTTTTTTTTTTACTGGGGTTTTTTCCCTAGGCTTTTATGTCATACGCCGAACTGTATGACACCCCGTCACTAACCCCTGATCTATATGCTTTATTGTTTGCTAACTAAATATTGTCAGCCAAAAGTTCAAAAGAATATATATATATATATATATAGTTCGCTACTGCCCTTCGTTGTGGACACATCCAGTCGTTTAGTTTGCTTTTGGTGATTGTTTGCAGAAGATTGGAGTGATATCGTTATAACATGCCAAAAAAACGAACTTTCGTCAGAAAACCGTGTGCAGATACAGGTTCTGCATGAGCAAGGGAAATCACAAGTAGAGATTTCCAAAACTGTGAAATGTTCGCGCCGATCTGTGCAATATGCTATTGAGCGATTCTCTGCTACCGGATCTCATCGGAATAGGTCTAGAACTGGGCGCAAAAGCATCATTTCAGGTCGCCAAGATCGTCAGTTATTGAGAGAGGCGTTAAAAAATAGGAAAAAAACTTCTTCCGAGCTTGCTGCTGAATTGTCAGTAGAAATTACACCATCAATTTCTGCTCACACAATTCGCAGACGACTTCAGGAAGCTGGTTTGAGAGGGTGTAAAGCCAGAAAGAAGCCATGGCTCTCGGATGACAACAAGAAAGCTCGATATGAATGGGCTTTAAAACACCGAAGTTGGACTGCAGAAGATTGGTCAAATGTCGTGTGGTCAGATTAATCAAATTTGAGGTAAGTTAGTTAATTTAATGTCCTTATAATATTTCATAAACAGTTTGAAAAAAATGCCTCTTTATTTTAATTTAATATTTTTCTCGGGGCTCAATATTTTTCTCGTTGTTGCAGATTTTTGGAACACCTGGTGTGATCTTTGTGCGTCGCCGGGTAGGTGAAGAATTTAAACCAGAGTGTGTAGTACCAACTGTAAAACACGGTGGCGGCAGCATAATGGTTTGGGGCTGGATGACTGATTCTGGAGTTGGCGAATTTTTCGTGTGTGAGGGTCGCATGATCTCTGAAAAGTACATAAATGTACTAGAATCTGCGTTGTTGCATTCATTCAACACACTTTTTGGAGAACAAATATGGATGGCGTTAAATTTCAGCAGGATAACGCGCCGTGCCACAAGTCTGCTCGCTCGATGACATGGTTTCGAGAAAATTGCATTGAACTTCTGGACTGGCCTGCCCAGTCTCCGCACCTAAACCCCATAGAGCATTTATGGGGTTTATTAAAGCGCAGAGTCCGACGCCACACTATTAACAACAAAGAGGAGCTAAAACGCTGTTTGCGTCTGGAGTGGAACGCGATAACGGCTGAAGACTGTAAAAACTAGTGAACTCGATGCCAAAAAGAATTTCTGCCGTAATTAATGCAAAAGGTGGACCCACAAAATATTGATTATGTATTAATAAATAATGATATAAACATACAGGAATTGTTTCATTTTATTTCGGTTTGACCCTGTTCAAAAAACTGAAAGGTGACATGGGTGCTCAATACTTTTGGCCAAGGCTGTATATCAAACTGAAAGATTTAACTGAGAAATGAGACCACTCTAATGAATTGGATCAGCTAAAGGAATAAAGAAGATAAGGAAGGAAACCTCAGACTCACTTTTTTATGAAGAGAGCACTTTATGCAGGTTTTGTTTCTTGTACCTGTTTCAAATTAATAGGTTAAGAGTTGAGGAGAATGTTTATGCGAAAAACATTGAACATAATGAAAAAGTTCTCGCTCTTAGAAAACTCATCAAAAATCAAGTAGTGAGACTGATTTTTCTCAAATTTTTACTACAAAAATAAATAAAATTCAATATTGTCACTTTCAGAATAACTTCCTTCTGAGGCTGCACAGCGCTAGAGACGTTTCTTCCACTCCTTATAGCAGTGCTGGAACTCCGAACCTGAAATAACATTCAGCTGGTCGGTTACAGCCGTTTGAATTTTTTCAACTGTCCCAATATGATTTCCTTTGAGGTAATTTTTCAACTTTGGCCAAAAACTGGTTCCTTGAAATTGCGCAGATCTTTCTCATTCCCAATTCATTTGTCAAAATTCAATGAACGGTGGTGTGAGTTAAACTTAACTCTCCCCTATCATTCTGACTGTCAACCGACGAACAGAACGCACAAGATGCCGGATTCTGTCAACGTTTTCATCGGTTCTTGAAGATGAAGTTTTGCCACATCAAACGCAACGTTGCCAGTCTCATTACTTAATTTACAGAACTCGTATGTCGATTTGCAGTAGGATAGCACAATAGATTCAATTATATTCTATCCATAAGTTCACGTTTGGCTTACTCGATTCATTCATCGATTTACTTATTCCTTCATTATTGTAAAACTGCCTTATATGTTGAATGATTGTTTGGGCTATTACCATCATCTATTGTGGATGTAATGTTTTCCGACGTTTCGATAGACATCTTCTATCTTTATCAAGGAGGAAAAAGTAAAAAAACTTTTTGAAAATTATCAATTTTCAAAAAGACAATATTGACAGAAGTCATGAAAGAAAATGAACGATGTTATATACTCATCTGTGATATGATGATCTTTTCAAGTTGGATCGAACTATCGGCGTCCAAACTTCTGGCAGATCTATAGATGGAGCACTTATGGAATCAGGTGTTATTTTCATAACTGCTTCTTTGATTTTTCTTCTTGCAAGTTTTTCTTCTTTGGATATTATTGATGCTTCATCCCACTTTATACGATGATTCTCATCTACAGCATGTTGGACCAACCTGGATTTGTCGCTGTCTAGTACTCGTAGAAGCTTCTGATGTTCTTTTATTCGTACATTCAGAGGGCGTATAGTTTCATCCGATGTAAGATCTTCCTCACTCGCAAGCTAATTCATATATGCAGTTCTTTGTCCTTTGTGTCTCATTATTAGACTTAACTTTTGTAAGTTTAGCTCTGATAGTGTCTTGAGTTTTGAATGCAGTCGTTATGTTGTATTTATTTCCAATTCTTCTCATTTTCTCCGACAAACCTTTTACATAAGGAATTACGGTTTTAATGGTCTGATTTATACCTGTTGATTCAGGTTGACTTTCTCTTGTTCGTCTAATTATGAGAATCATCGTATAAAGTGGGATGAAGCATCAATAATATCCAAAGAAGAAAAACTTGCAAGAAGAAAAATCAAAGAAGCAGCATTTATGAAAATAACTCCTGATTCCATAGGTGCTCCATCTATAGATCTGCCAGAAGTTTAGACGCCGATAGTTCGATCCAACTTAAAAAGATCATCATATCACAGATGAGTATATAACATCGTTCATTTTCATTCATGACTTCTGTCAATATTGACTTTTTGAAAATTGATACTTTTCAAGAAGTTTTTTACTTTTTCCTCCTTGATAAAGATAGAAGATGTCTATCGAAACGTCGGAAAACATTACATTCACAATAGATGATGGTAATAGCCTAAACAATCATTCAACACGAGCTCCATCATCAACAATATTTCGTCATCAACTGCCTTATATAATGGCATAACTTTTCCACACAAATGTATTGTTTCACGACTTTCCAGTAAATTATGAGAGTTTTGTTTGATTAAAACAATTGTGATTTATTCTTTCAAACAAAGCTAGGCACTATTCAGTTCGAGTGTTCTCAGGAATATCAATTTTTTTAATGTCTTTTCTTTGTGACAATAAGTACCTGCAAATATTCAAGACCTTCAATATCATGCCTAATAACTCGAATTTTAATTATCGTAATTTTCTGTTTAGTCTATCGTCGATATATCAAATGATCCATGAAATCATTTTAGTCGCTATGAATACTTCAACACTCGTATATCGCTATTGGAGGATTTTTTTTTCATTTTGGACATGTGCTGAAAACATGGGTTTTTATGTGTTTCCGATGATTGAAATGGAATATTTAGGCATCTAAAATTTGGTTTCCTCAATAAATGCTTGAATATCCTTTAGATCGATTCAAAAATCATTCGAGTAACGTTGAAAAAAAAACCCTCAACCAAGTTTTATGAAAATCGTCAAACTAAATAATTTTTAATAAATTTTGAACAAAAATATTTAAATGAGATACTCGTCGGATCTCAAAAATATTCTTGCACAGATACGAGGTCTGTAAATTAGGTAATGAGACTGGCAACGTTGCGTTTGATCTGGCAACACTGGAAGCGCGGAGCATAGTGGGACGGTAGAGGAACATGTAATCCACCTTCAGTACGAGTTTGATATCGATCGAGTCATTTAGTTGTGCGTGGCGATTGTTTTTGTGAAACAGTTTTTTCTATGAGGTTCTAAAAATGAATGACATCAATTTGCAACGTTTTGCTATCAGGTTTTGCTTCAGTTTTAGTCACAGTGCAACGAAAACTCTTCTTGAACTTCAGCAGGCCTACGAAGATAGCGTTTTGTCACGGACCCAGGTTTATCGAAGGTTTAAGGCATTTTCAGAAGGAAAACAGTCGATTGAAGATGAACCACGAAGCGAAAGGCCTTCATCTTCAAAAATCGATGAAAATGTCTACAGAATACGGGATCTTGTGCGTTAAGATCATCGATTGATAGTCAGAATGATAGGGGAAAAGTTAAATTTGACTCACAACACCGTTCATCAAATTTTGGCCAATGAATTAGGAATGAGAAAAATTCCAAAAATCCATTTCAATAAACGAGTTTTTGGTCAGTAAAAACATTCCTGTGGCTCCCCAGGCTTCTTATTCGCCCGACATGAGATCTTGCGACTTTTTTCTCTTTCCAAAGTTGAAAAAGTACCTCAAGGAAATCATTTGAGGTTAGTCGAAAAAAATTAAACGGCTGTAACCGATGAGCTGAAAGTTATTTCAGTATCGGAGTTCCAGCACTGCTATAAGGACAAGAAAAACGTGTACAGCACTGTGTGGCCTCAGAAGGAAGTTATTTTGAAGGTGACAATATTGAATTGTAATTATTTTTGTATTGAAAAGTTTGAAAAAATCGGTCTCATTACCCAGTTTACAGACCTCGTCGATCTTATGAATCCCTTGCAATATGTCTTCACAAGTAAATTTAACAGCCAATTAGGCCAAGATTACCAGCAGTGGCAATAAATAAAATCGAAATTTTTATCTCAAGCTCACATTCTGGTTATATTCTGTCCTTGAATGACAAAATTGAAATACTTTTGACACAACACAGAAACCATGTGGAAGATCCAAATAGGCAGGTTAGTGGATAGTTATTACGGAGTGCAAGAAATTCTATTTCACAGTTTGTAATGATAAAATATGTTTGATTTTGCTGTTTTTGATAGGTTTGGATTTTTTATGAATTATCCTTACTTGATCAATAATTATACTCCACAGGAAGTTGAATTTAATATTTCAGGTGATTTTAATATTGACATCTTTACTAGCTTGATGGACTCAGAAATATTTGTATCAATTCTTGCAACCTATGAGTCAAAATTCGAGAAAAAAAAAATAAAATAACCTACATCTCAGCTACTTGCTTAGATAACATTATTCAAACTATAGAAGTTGCAAAAACTGTTGCAGGGGAACAAAATTTGATCACTCAAGTCAAAAAATGGCCTTTAAAGCTACTCTAGAAGAAGGAACAACTCAAATATTCATCAATTATTTAAAATATTACATGACTCATAGTTGTTTTTGTTGTTTTATCTTCGACGTGTCGTAGGAAAAAGTTAATCTCCATGCTGGGATTGTTTAACAGAAATTTAGAAAGCTCTGACGTAACGTCAGATGGCTTTGGAGCTGTTGTTGAGCTACTTGCGGGTAAATATTAAAACCACTTTTGTTACTGCAACTCATTGTTATTAGTTGCATTCATTCATTTTATTCCAAGTTGCTTGCTCGTTTCGTGCGGCCCACGTATGTTTATTCATTTCCCGATGAGCGCGTAACATATGTTGGAGCATATGACCTATGTCGCCAGAGAGTACGAAGTCGTCGTTAATACACACATCGTAGTGCAACACTTTCTTCGCAGTAAATTTCTCGTTAATCATACAAATTCGAACTCTAGTGAAAAGTGACTATTTTCGTTTGAGTGCTTGGACACATCGAATTCAACCGTACTGTGAAACCAGGTAGGCAAACGTCGATGCTCCAGCGTTCGATTTTCTTTCGAGTCATTTTTTTTCATAACTATTTCCGAATTTCATTATTAATTTTCTATTTCGTTTTCGTTTCACTTTCAAAGGCCCTTGTCGTGCCAACTTTGTTTGGGTGAATAAGAGTCTTTTCCCATAATCTGGAACAATGTAATACAAATGCAAACGCCACAATGAATGATCAAACTCATATTTCAAATTAGGAATAACTACTCATAGTTTTCTTTCAGTTCTTTCTGAAGCTCAAATTCCGTTTTCCTAAAAACGTACGTCCGTTCTTTTCTAAATTTTGACAACGTAATTCATTTTACTTGCATGACCGATTTCGATTAATCTTCCTCGAACTTAAACACATTAATGAGTCCGACCATTGTCAATCTAATATGTATCTGTAATAGCATCGAGCATTGATACAACTGACGGACTTTTTGTTATTTCTCTTTTCTCTTGGGTAAATAAAAAAATATTCATACCTTTTTTGGTGGAAAAAAGCTATTACAATAAAATTCGAGGATATGTTAGATATAAATAACGTCCATATATGCACAAATTGAATACTTCCTATTTCTTATGAGGTATAAAGTATTGATGAATATTTTTCGGAATTCTTAGAAATATTTTTAGCGTTTTGAATTTTACAAAAATTGCTAGCCCATGTGTTTCAACCTAATTCAGATATTTTCCAATGATCCCATGGATATTCTAGGAGTTATAAAGGAAACCAATTTTCAGATGCTCATAACTCCTGAATCACTGGACGAACTCGTCTGAGATTTTCATTTCTCCGACTTAATATGAAATTTTCAGCCGTCTAGCTCATTCCGTTTGGAAGTAATCGTGCCTACGGACGGACAGACTTACAGAATCGATATTGACACTTTGTTCAGGTGAACAAGAGCGCTAAAAAGATATAATGACACTCCCAGATTCACGTGTTTTCAGAATTTTATTATTCCATATCAGGAATAATAGTTACTGGGAAAATGACAATAACATTAGAAGGAGGTACTCATAGTTTTTTTTTATCATAAACCAAACTGAACGTACGGCATCATCGTACATAAACAGTAGAATATATAGTTAAATACCTAGTGAAATCAAGAATATAAAAGATATAAAAACCTTCCTAAAAGTTTGATCTCAGTTCATTTTCAATTTAGAATCTTCTTGAATGAATTCAAGATATGATGTGGTACATTCCAGACATATCTTTCTTAAGCACTAGTGGGTTGATATGACTTTTTTCCTTCTATTATATCACGATAATATTTCTGACAATGAATGAAACTATTATTTTGATTATGTTCAATAAAATTGGTGAATTGAGCAATTATCATTGTAGTGAAGAAGCACTAATAGCTTATGTCGAGTGAAACAAACTATATATGTTTATATATTCTTTTGAACTTTTATTGGCTTACAATATTTAGTTAGCAAACAATAAAGAATATAGATCAGGGGTTACTGACGAAGTGTCATACAATTCGGAGTATCACATAAAGGCCTAGGAAAAAAACCCAGTAAAAAGAAACCCTGGCTCTCCGCCTAAATGTGAAAGTACAAAAATAAGCTGAAATATATTTTAGGGACTTCATTTTTCAAGAGTGATCTTCCATTGATGGAAACAGAGACTTCTTCAAGTATTGAATCTGGATATAAAAAGACAAAAGCAGAAAAAAGAACTGAATAACAAAAATACAAAATTTGAAAGAGATAAAAAAAAACACCCTCAAATTAGCCTATTTGGATTAACTCGATATTGTGAATCAATGATATTTTAACATAACAAGCTAAACCGTAAATTATACGAAGGAGATAATCAATGAATACATAACCTTTTATGGTTCCTCTTCCACGAAGATTTTTTAGTATCCGTATGTGTCTCTTGAAGGAGAATAATCTCAGCACATTTATTATGACTTATGTCATAATAAATAAAAAATAATGAATGCAAACTGATAATCAGTAAGTGAAACATGCAGATGTCGATATGTGTAATCAGTTGATTCAATGGTCACTAAGTATATCTCTAATACCGGAGGCACTTCAAACAAAAGATTTTCATGAAGAACGAGTTAAGAATTCTTCTTTGTAGACATGAAAATATCTTTCCTTTTTGGAATAACAACAAAGTTGAAAATACACCACAATTAATTCATCATTGAATATTCATCATCCAAAATTTCAAGTTGAAAATGAGATAGCCCCAGGATCTTTCAGTCAACCTGAACATGCATAGCCGTTGTTTGTCATACAAAAGTTCTCTTCTAACTGACCATCACAGAGAAAGTGGATCACACAGAAAGTGGAACTTCAATCGAAAATAAACAAGTTGACGACAGGGCAAAGCAGTGTAAATATGAACCGTACATAAAAAATGATGAGGGTATTAACAGAGAAGTTAAAGCAAAAATCGAGCAGATAACTCCATTCTTTTTTTTTCTGGTTACTTTGCGAAATCTCATGAACGAAAGTTTGAGATGAAAATTCTTTGTTTCCTATGAGGATAAATGATATTCTGCGCAATACTGAAACAGTTATAAGTAGTTTTGAATCAGCATTACCAAAATTTAAAAAATAATAACAGTGATTAAATTACTATTTCTGTGAGAATAATATCCATTGCAGAATATACGATTAATCCTTCCCAGGAAAAAACATTTACAACTAGTCCGTCTGAATAGACAGGATGGGTCTTTGATAACTACATTAATTTCAATCATCGATTCTGGAGACCGAAAGAAAATCCTTGATGGCATCAGTTCATTACTTGTTGGAAATTCATTTTAAATACTTGATTGAAAAGTGACAGTTTCAATTTCCAAAAACTTTATTTTCACAACGATAGCTGTTTCACCATAATATGGCATCTTCAGGTTGTTTCATTTTAACTGGAAGTCGAGAGAAAGTTTCTTTCATACCATTTTTTGAAATTCAGCTGAGTTCAAAAGATTAGGGATGTTGAAATTTCATTACAATTATTGTTCGATGCTTATGTCTCCATAATGGATAATCCAAATTGATTCAAATTTCGTAGATTTGAATGGGACACACTATTCAGATTAATCACACTTGCTCTATCCTCTGAAGTCTTCAAGTTGATGCATCACCAACTCGAAAAACCATAAAATCTTACTATAAAATATGCTGATACATTTCTCCCTGTCTACGGATTGATAAAATTAAAAAGACATACTCAAAAGTTCCAAATAGTCAATATTCCTTCTGTTTTCAATTCGATAGCATAAACACTCAATTTGTGTATACTTTCCTTTTTTAAAACTTTTGTATGTCTTGAAATTCAAATAGGTACGTTATGAACTCGTTTGTTATCGTTTCATAATGAAACAGGAGAATTAATATCTGATCAGTTATTTGATAAGTTATAAACATGTAATCTGCAATACTAGATATTTCATTTCTGATTTTTATAAATATCCATTTCTAGTGATGAAGCGATGAAGCATGAAAATTTATACTCTTTTCCATGATATATCACCAAACCTTCATTCTTCCTTTCAAAGAAATGGCAACATAATCGTATGACTCATATGGATTTGAAGAGCAATATTCATGCCCAAAATGAATAGTTCCAGTACCTTGTGAAATTCATCTTTAAGAGATAGGAAATTTTATTACTCTGAACTTATGTGATGGTCTGTGTTTCTACACAAACAACATATACAGGGTTGAGATAATGTTTGGCGCGAAATTAATATCTTTAAAACGGAACGGACGATAATTTTGAAATTGTACAAAATGTACAAAAAGACTGAATTTCTTCTTTTTACAGAGAATTTTTACATGGAACCCGATAAGGACAGATCCGAAACAAGGTGCACTTTCGGAATCTGCAGAAATGTTCAGGGTGTCGCATTTAAATAATTTTTTTTTGTCATTTCCGATTAAACCGGATGTATCTGATTAATGAAAATATGCTCATCAGATGCATTGTGGTTCATTACACTGAGCTACCAAATTTAAAAAATATCGCCCGTTTTGTTTTGAAGATATTAATTTGGTGCCAAACTTTATTCCAACCTTGTATATCGGAAATCTTGTGAATTTCATAATATATTCTCATTAGTTTTGAAATAAATTAAAACATTTTTACAAATCGTCTCTCATCTTTTCATCGAACTGATTCCTATGTTCGATTAACATTTCAAAACATAAGACACTTCTTGAATATCATAACATTGACAATTGTATTGTATGAATTATTGAAAAACCTTGTTCGAAATAGCACTTGGAAAATGAAATACAATACACTATATTGAGTATTTGTTATGTAATGGTCAATTCAATTTTAAATAAGATTCAAGAATTTTATTATTTTCACCGATAACCGGCTGAAAAATCATTAGTTGAGTATCAATTTCAGGTGTAATAACATTTGGATGAAAAATTATGTGATATTCTACGAGAAGAAATAAATATGTGTTGTTATCATAAATATCACACTTCGGAGACCCAAACAGGAATAGAGATATATGCAAGTACGTCTACAAGCTTATGGAATACCATAAAACGAAAGCAAAAGTATACAAGAACTGTTTTTGTGGCTTCAATAATACGTAACTGAAATTAACGTAGTGGTCAGAAACTCACCCTGTCTATTTTAGATATCAAAAGTGATTTACTTCTGAAACAATCAAATTTACAATACTGGTATAGCTGTGAATGAAAATGACTGCTCAATTATTTCAATGATTTGGTGAAACACACAGTGGCGACAGAAATATCAGTTATCTTGTTTCTTAGTAACACAGTATCGTCATAAGTTTATTGCAGCACTTCCTACATTGTTCAACTTTTTACAGTATTATTTTCACATAGATCGGTGACAATGACATTCCATACTATGAACTTTCAACTGATGTCGATCATCAATATAACTATATTTGACATAGCAAGTGATGGAACCGTTACTCACGGTTCCAGTATAGAGCATAATGATGAAGATTCCATATAGATAGTAGGGAACCGATAAAGCAATCCCTGGGCTAGGGATGGGAGCAATCAACATTCGAAGAGCTCATTGCCGCTAACTTCAAGCAGCGTCTGAAGTTTCGTGTTGCCGGTGATCGAAGCCTCGCCAAAACGTTGAAAACGTTTTTACCAAAGGTTTTTGTCATTATTATTCGGTTGTTTAATTTTTTTTTTCTCTTGAGAATTAGGCTGTTTAATGCTGTAATATGCTCAAAGTGACGAATCAAAAAACATCGCCATTGATTAACTCATAACCCTAAACTCGAGGCACTTAACGCTAGACCAAATGCAGTTTTGTGTAGATTATGACTATTTGTTTGTGTAAGATCCACAGAACCACATCCGTTTGGTACACATTTTGTAAAATTGTCCAGAAACATGGTTCAAAAGCAACATTATGGCCGCTGAAGATCACATAGTGTCAGTTCGAATAATCAAGTATTTTCGGATCTCAAAATCGAATTCTATGATTTTCATATTCTTCATATTGCAACGATTTGCACGCCACTGACATTACTCTATACGCGCACCTGAATGACGTTTCAAATTTGAAGTACTTCTCCTGCAACAGAGTGTAGATGTGTTCTATGCCGGTTATCTGTGACCGCTAAGCTAACCTCAAACTGTCAGCGTAGTTTTTCCTGTCTGTCGAGATCAGAGGTCGGTCATCTCTGTGTAATTATTGAATTCAATATCTAAAAGTGCCTTTTTTGAGTCAGAGATTTGCGAGAAATACATAACTATTTTCGGTAAGTGTTTATTTCCTCCCAGGAACCGAAATTTTAGTTCTTTTTGGCACTTTAACATGAGAGCACGTTTTTGCATTGGCTGCTTCCAAGGATTTCCACAACAGGACTTCTTCCCGGTTTAATTTGTTAAGATAATGTAATTTTACTATGATTTGTTCAATATTTGTTTAAAAGAAATCGAGAAGGAGCTTTGTTATACATGCACTTGCACTTTCTTATGTTCTTTCGTTCATCTTGATATAGCTCCTCCCTGGGGTCCAAATTATATCCTATTACGAGGCCAAAGACATATGCTAGTTCAAGATTGAGATGCACTCCACGATGAGAGATTAAATCATATCCAGTCCCTGGTTCGAGCAATACATAATTGCAGCTTGTGGCATAACCACCTGGCCATGGAGCATATTCTTCAACTGGAATGAAAATTGGAGTCATCGAGTCGCTGTATGGAATATCCGTCTGGAAACTATACAAACTATTTCTGGTCAACTGGCAGGCCATACCCTCTGGGACTTTTATTTTGTATCTGGGAGCTGGGAGGAAGCTATCGACTCAAATAACCTTGAGATAAGTCCCTAGTGCTCTGGCTTACTTGGAAAATTATACATATCTTAAAATTGTTATTTGTAAATTGTATTTATACACCTCATTATATTTGTCAAAAACCGAAAGGAGTTTTGTTGCTGGGATAATTGAGCCCACCCTGAGAGAATTAAGAGTAAAGTCTCATGCTCATTATTTGAAGTGGCACTTGGTTATGTTACAATATTTTCCTAAATACAGCACAAAAATGCTTTAAAAAATCTTTAGGAGTAATTAACCTCTTTACCGCCCAAATAACGTGAAATGAAAGAAAGTTAGTCTGAAGTTGTTCTTATCTCAAGTCTATGAGAGCTCTTGTTCTAAAAAGCAAACTTGGTGTACAGTATTTGTTACTGCAACTTATAGCTAAATTCATTTTCATTCCAAGTTGCTTGCTCGTTTCGTGCAGCCCACGTATGTTCATCTCATTTTCCCGATTGACGCGTAACATATGTTGGAGCATATGACCAATGTCGTTCATCAAACGAGAGTACGAAGTCGTCGTTCATCCACACATCGTCGTGCAACACTTTCTTCGCAATAAATTTTTCGTTAATTATACAAATTCGAACTCTAGTGAAAAAGTGACTATTTTCGTTTGAGTGCTGGGACACGTTGATTCAGCCGTACTGTGAAACTAGGTAGGCAGACGTCGATGCTCCAGCGTTCGAATCATTTCTTCTTATCAGAATTTCATTGTTAATTTTCTTTCGTTTTCATTTAATTTTCAAAGGCCCTTGTCGTGCCATTTTGGTCCTTCTTGAGCCGCATATTTTCGAACCGCGTTTTCAAAATTATTGCGATCAAGCATTTTGGAATTTTTTCATTTAGTTTTTTCATTTGCATTTATTTCAATCTGTCAATTATTCACGTAACCTAAAAAACTTGACAAGATATCGAACACATTCATAAATCTTTTAATATCTGCGCATGTTATAGAATTTAGCTTTCATTACCTGAGAACATAGACAACTCTTCATTTGTTTTTCTCATCTATGCTCATAACCTTGATTCAAAACATAAACAAAGATAGACATTCTTGTTTTTGTTTATTTTCATCATTTGTTTATTTTCAACTCGATTTTCAATTTAATAGATTCAATCTTAATTATTTACTTTATTAATTAATTTCGTTCTTTTCAATCGGTTAGTCTATTTACTCTTTTTTCAAAATTACTCAAAACAAAATTCATATTGTTTTCTGCAGTATACCTTGAATAATAATAATGGCGACAAAATTGAAACAACTCAAAGCTCGTCGTCAAATTGTTATTGATGATCTCGAGGAAATTCTGAATTTAGCACAATTCGCTGTCACTGATGAAAGTCTCCACGTAAGATTCAAATTAAGATGTGAAATACTTGACGATATTCTCGTGGACTTTCAAAATTTACATACGTCAATTGTCTCTATGATTGTATCTTCCGAAGAACCGGAATTGAACACTGAGAAGGTTATTCGAACAGCCTTTATGGATAATTATTACACCATCAGAACAACTTATGTTAATTTATTTCCTGTAGTAAACATTCCAGTAAAAACCAAGACAGTTGCTCTATCAGTTCGCCAAATGTTAAACTTCCAAAGATAGTATTGCCCATTTTCAATGGGAATTATAAAGAGTGGCCTACTTTTTTCGATATGTTCCAAAGCTTGGTACATGAAAATTCTAACTTGAGTCAGATAGAAAAGTTTCAATACCTCCTTAGTTCACTTTCTTCTCATGCTTTAAGTTTAGTTAAAGGGTTTCCATTGACTGCTGAAAATTATGAAAGCGCTTTTCAGACATTGGCGGAAAGATATCAAAATAAAAGACTTCTCGCTAATACGTGTTGGAAGGAAATCTGTAATGTTCCAAAGCTACAGGGTGATTCAGCTAAAGACCTTAGGCGAATTCTAGAGGTTTTTGTGGAGAACTTATCGGTATTGAGAGATTTAGGTTTATTCGTTGACCAGTGGGACTTTGTTTTATTTCACATTCTCATTCAGAAATTAGATTCAGCAACGATCAAACGTTTTGAATTACAAGAATGTTCAACCGATATTCCGTCGTTTGTCAATTTGCGAAATTTCCTGACAAATCAGTGTATAGCCTTGGAGGCAGTAGCTCTTTCTCTTCCGCCGAAAACTCATTCAGTTTCGAATTCTCAAGTTTTGAAATCTAGTTCTCTCTCAATGAATAAAAGAAATTCGACTCTTCTCGTTCAAACGGAAACTGAATCATTCAAGAAACGGATAACCTGTAATTATTGCAAGTTAGCTCATAATATTTACAAATGTCCATCATTTTTGGCACAAACTGTTCAAGATCGGTTCAAGACTGTGAAGAACAAAAATTGGTGTATCAATTGCCTCCATTCTGGACATCAGATGAACAATTGTTCTTCAAAGTCAAATTGTCGTGTTTGCAACGGAAAGCATCATACCCTGTTGCACATGCGCAATAATGCGGATAATAATTCTTCAACAGAGACGTTTCATTTCAATGCTGCAAATTCATCAGATTCAGGCTCAGCTCAGGTTTTAACCAATGTTTCTTCAAATTCTAACGTTCTCTTCGCAACCGCTGAGGTCGAAATTCGTGATGCTTGGGGTAGATATCAGAAGGTCCGAGTTCTGTTAGATGGAGGCTCTCAAATAAATATTATAACTCAATCGTGTGTAAATAGATTAGGCTTGAAAATTTGTGGTGCTTCATTTTCGATAAATGGAATTTGTGAAAGCTCATCTGCTAATTGCAGCACTGAATGTACTATTCGCCCATCAGGTCAAATAAATCCATCTTTTACATTCGATGCCGTCGTGATTCCGAAGATTTGTGCGGAGTTCTTTCGTAAATCATTCGTTTTGGAATTGTGTCTATAACAAGAAGTTGGCAGATCCGAACTTTTCTATTCCGAAATCAATAGATCTTCTTCTGGGAGCGGATATATTCTCTTTAATAATTCGACCGGGTCGTATCGAGGGTAACGGTTTAGAACCAACAGCACTTGAGACAGTATTTGGTTGGTTTTTCATGGGAAAGATTCAATCACCTAACATATCAGTTAACAATTTTCATTTGTCATTGTCTGAATCAGGTTTAAACTCCTCGTTGAAAGGATTTTGGGAACTTGAAGAAGTTTCAGAGAATGTCATTGTATCACCAGAAGATCAATTTTGTGAGAACTTATACACTCAGAACTATTCTAGAAATACATCTGGACGGTACACTGTGGCATTACCATTTAAACCTGATCAGTCAACACTTTCATTCGGTGACACATATTCTCTCGCACTACGTCGTTTTTTATCCCTTGAACGTAAACTTATTAAAAACCAGAATAGGGAATACTCTACTTTCATGAAGGAATATTTAGAAAAAGATCATATGTCATTGATTTCTACTAGTTCGGATTATGAAAATACTTTTTATATCCCTCACCATTGTATAATCAAACCAAACAGTCCATTTACAAGGTTGAGGGCTGTTTTCGATGCGTCAGCTCATGTACCCGGTCATTTATCTTTAAATGATGCTCTATTGATAGGTCCTAAATTACAAAAGGATATTATTGTCATTTTGATGAACTTTCGTGTTCATCGGTTCGTTTTCACAGTTGATATCAAACAAATGTATCGTCAAATATTAGTTCAAAATTCACATCGAAACTTTCAAAGAATATTGTGGCGGTTTTCTCCATCCTTACCTCTGGATCATCAATATCACCATTCTTTGGATTTTGATATAGATCCGATAGTCAAAATTCTCGGTTTGAGGTGGTTTCCTTCGTCGGACGAATTTTCTTATTTTGCGGAAACTACTGTGCAGGTATGTACCAAACGTACCATACTTTCAGAACTTTCTCGAATTTTCCACCCTTTGGGGTTCCTTTCTCCATTAACTTTTCTTGCTAAACATTTGATCCAGCATCTTTGGACATTAGGTTTGCAGTGTGATGATACACTTCCAGACGATGTCAGCCGTCGCTGGAATTAGTGTAAATCCGAATTAACCGAATTGGGTAAATTAAAGATACCTCGGAAACTTGCATCGAAACCATTTTATCGTTGCGAACTTCATGGTTTCGGAGATAGTAGTGAGCGTGGCTACGCAGCCGTGGTATATTTCAGGTTTTTCAATTTTGACGGCTCCATTGACATCTCTTTCGTAGGTGGTAAATCAAAAGTCTCCCCATTGAAGAGAATTTCACTTCCGAGACTGGAATTATGTGCTTGTCTCTCATTATCAAAATTCATTAATGTGGTTTCCTCTGTTTACCAATCAACCTTTACAATAGATGACATTTTTGCTTGGTCTGATTCTATGGTAGCTTACATCTTCAGATTTGTTCACTTCATGAAAAACTCTAAAGCTCCTAGGATATATAGATTTTCCGCAGTTCATCTCAAAGATGCACTTTTCTCCATTATAAAACAGGTTCAACGGGTTGTGTTCAAGGAACAGATCGATAATCTCATCTCGGGAAATCCCATATCTAAATTACTTCGAAAATTGAGTCCATTTGTTGGAGAGGATGGTGTTCTCAGGGTGGGCGGTCGTCTGTCTTTTTCTGGTCTGGCTCTTGATCACAAACACCCAGCTTTGCTTCCTTCATCTCATCGTCTTGCTGAGCTCCTTGTTCAGCATTTCCACAAAATGTGTCTGCGTCCGGGTGCCCAGACTTTGCAGTTCCTTCTGTCTCAACAGGTCATACAGGAGTTTTATACAGTCCACTTACAGATTGAATCTGTGCTCAATTCTCGCCCTCTATGTCCGCTTAGTAATGATCCGAATGACATATCTGCACTGACACCAGGACATTTTCTTACTTTGGCTCCATTAACTGCTATTCCTGAACCAGATTTATCTCACCTATCTATCGGTCGATTACCGCGTTGGCAGCTTTTAACTCGTATCCATCAGGATTTTTGGAAAAGATGGAATTTAGAATACCTGAGCACACTGTAACAACAAAAAAAGTGGTTCAATAGTGACTCGCCTCCTTATTCAATATGTGCACTAGTCTTGATAAAAGATGATCAACTCCCCCCATTGCGCTGGCGACTTGGATGCGTTGAGAAATTGCATCCTGGCGCTGATAAAATAGCTAGAGTAGCTACTATTCGGACTACTCAAGGTGTACTGCAGAGATCAGTGGTTAAATTATGTCCATTACCTCTTCAATAATTATGACGTATGTTGATGTATATATGTATATAGTTTTTTCGCTTTATGTTCGATATCTTTTCAATTTTATATTTGCTTTGTTTCATAAAATATTCTATTTTAGGTGGGCGGTTATGTTACTGCAACTTATAGTTAAATTCATTTTTATTCCAAGTTGCTTGCTCGTTTCGTGCGGCCCACGTATGTTCATCTCATTTTCCCGATTGACGCGTAACATATGTTGGAGCTTATGACCTATGTCGTTCATCAAACGAGAGTACGAAGTCGTCGTTCATCCACACATCGTCGTGCAACACTTTCTTCGCAATAAATTTTTCGTTAATTATACAAATTCGAACTCTAGTGAAAAAGTGACTATTTTCGTTTGAGTGCTGGGACACGTTGATTCAGCCGTACTGTGAAACCAGGTAGGCAGACGTCGATGCTCCAGCGTTCGAGTCATTTTTTCTTATCAGAATTTCATTGTTAATTTTCTTTCGTTTTCATTTAATTTTCAAAGGCCCTTGTCGTGCCAGTATTCGTCAAGGGCTGTATAAAACTCATAAGTCTAAAATGATGCTTCGACGAATTCTTCAGGCTAAAATTACAATATAATGAGTTTAATTTCAATAAACACAAACAAATAAACATAATTACAATAACAAACCTACTCAAAATAAAAATAAAGTCTGCCCACTTAAAAAACTTCTCTACCAAATACTTAAAGGATATACCTCAAAGGCAATTGATAGCTGATGAAATCAGCCACGTTAATCGTGTCACTATATGGAAGAACATTAAAAAATGTATAAGGGGGCAACATCGATTATGTACCCTCTTTGGTTCATCAAGTACACTAGTATGATTGACAGATCTATAACCCGACACACATCTCTCATCAGTTGGTTAGCAACCTGTTCATGCTATGAAAGTTGTTCGATGCCTTGTGTAACTCACCGAACAGATATATTTGTTAAGCATTAGGAAACTTTCCAAACAAGACATTTGGCCACCCGAACCATTTAAAGCATACAGTCTAATTTCAGGGTTGAAATTTAACAACAGAGTTGTGTTTGAACCCTTTTGTTATTTATCTAACAGATATATCTGTCAATCAACGAGGCATTTGGCCACTTACTGATGATTTACTGCAAAAATCTCAATCTCAGGGATAACAAATATATTGAAAGAGTCGTTTTAACTATTTTATCATTATATACTTCCGAATCGTTTATTCCAAGAAACGTTGTACCACATTTGGCGCCAGAGGGATGAGAATATAAAAAATAAAACAAATGTAATCAGAGAACTATACAAACCGCTCAACTGTTCAAACCTAACTCTAGCTGTGTGATAGACGACTGACTCTACTCTTGTTGTTGAATAGTGTTTTACATTAAGCTAACCCAGCAGTATCAATTAAAATTTCTATACACTGTTTCAGTATAGTCGCATATCTTTGAACCACACGGTTATACATCCCAACTGAATTAATCACAGTTTGACGCATCTAAATATAGTGAAAGTAAACTAATTGTGACACTCGTCACAAGTAACATTGACGTAACGAAGCATGGTCAGTCTAAAAATTGACTGTATTTGGTGTCATTTTGATGAATACCATCTCTTCATGAACGCGCTTGGACATATTGTTTTCACGACACAATATACGCTGGTTGTCTAATTCAAAACATTGACCACTCTGATCATAATGTTTCGCTAGCCTGGTTGTGGGCCTCATATTGACACAGTGCTTCAGCCATTTGAATGTACATCCCCCAGAGTCAACCAATCCGGAGAGATGTTCTTAACTTATGAAAATAATGTTTGTGACAACTGAAACACCCAAGGGGTCCATATTTTAATTATATCTGACGAAACTTTCACATAAGGAATCTAAACGTATCTCACCTCCTCAAGGTTACCAAACTCCAATGATCTCCTTAGCACCCTGCATATGAAGTTTCTTGAAAATGCTTGTTAGAGACTCGAAATTCTAGTAACTTTTGGTCATAGAATGATGTGTGAAATTTATGAGAGATTACATTTCAGAAAAAATATTAGATTGTTAAAAAATATTTGTGTCTCCAATCTTGTTATTGTGGATAACATAACATGATGAAGAATATATGTTATGAACCCCCCACGACCGTTTTAGCACCACTTTTTTTCGGTGGTCACCATTTATCTGAAAAAATAAGTAAATTTGAATTATGTGGGCTTATATTTCCCCCATATTCTGAAAACTCCGCAAAGGTTCTAGAACGCCATATTTTCAGATGGAGTTAAGCGGTCTGTCGTTACTTATTATGTACCCTAATTTATCATGCCCTTGAGGTTCGTTAATGTTTATTCGCTTATAAGCTACATCTCCCAGATACTGAACGTAAAACATTGGAATTTTTCTTAGTGAAATGAAAAATAGAATGATAGATAATCTAACATTTTCCATTAAAGTTGATGTTCGTTATGATTTAGAAAGGTACAGGGTCGTTATTTTCAATATTTCGATTTTAAATCTGCGGAATCATAAGAGATATAAAAAAACTGTTACATTCGGAAGGCCCTACAGACAAACAAAGCTTTTTGAATCAGTAATGTACATATTGATATTCCCTTCCCTCATTTTTTTGCTTTTAATCTTCAAAGCACTTATTTCAATACGAATTGGAGATTCTCTGAATATTTGTTCAGACATATCAGATGTATGAAATCTGAAAATGATTATAATAGGCGAGTATCCCATAATACATACATTTTTATTCCAAAAGACGTAGTTCTATGATGAATAAAGGAGAAATTATTTTAATTCTATGATAATTTAAACAATGAAAAAGAATACGACAAGTAATTCGACTTTGCCTTATTTAGCTTTAGTCTCATCGTGTATCGATATTCGATTAAAAATAATTTTCAATGGCCCTATCTGAACGCTTTCTTCTTAACGACATTATTGTTTGACAATTGATACATAGTGAAGCTAAAGATTGAATAAATGAATTAATACTCGAGTAGATTGGGAAACCGAAATAAGTATGTTATGGTTCCTTTTGAATTGCCAGGACTATCACAATGTAATATATTTTCCCTATTTTAGTGTCGTAATGAGTTCATTACAGTACTAAACACAGTGCTGTAATGAACTCATTACAGCATTGTTTTTAGTTATATTTTTCGTTTTGTGGTTGACAACAATGACATCCTATCCTTTCGAATGTCAACACGCGTCCATAGCATGTCAATTCTCAATATTAACCCATGTAGAGATTTGAACGCACTATTTTCAAATTCTATAATCTGTCAATTTTCGTATCAGTCACACCAACTGCGAAAATAAAATACAAAAGGCACTAGGAAGTATTATCTGAATTTATATATATGTACGTTATTGATATTTTCATATTTCTTCGTCAAAACTTTCCACCTGCATAAGAAGATATGATAATTTTTTCATGCAATCAAAAAAGTTGAAGTTAATGTTAATTAATAACTCTTGAAAATTTACAGTACACACCTTATCCGCCTGAAATTTTTGGCAAAAGCCTCAAATTTTACATCTGAAAATACGAAAATACAATGTAAGAAAGTCCATCAGAAATTCCAATTCACGATGCTTTCAAATATACGTCCTCGATTGACAATGGTCAGACATATAAATCCAGTTACGATAGAGGGAAAATTAATCGAATTGTTTCATTCATGGTAAGATAATGTACGTTGTCAGAATTTAGAATGGCACTCAAAGAACTAAGAGTCTAATAGAATGAATTGATGACTCATTTATTTTGTGAAAATCCTTCCTGAATATTAAAAGAAAACAAGTATTTTTGTCTAATTTTCACTTCATTCATACTATTACACGACCGGTTTCGGTTGTTAAACCATCTTCTGGTGATAGCTACAGACTGAAATATTTTGTGGGCTTAAATCTATAGTATGTTCAAAAGTGGTGAATGTTTATTTCTATTTGGGTGTTGAGTGGGGACAAATATGGATTTTTGAACAGATTTGTTATTTCCATCGCTTCCAGCAAATTTAATTTCAGGCCTTTTTCGCATTTGCGATATCCATATGTTGCTCTTCAGTCACCATATGATCATAAACTGCGGACTGTTTACCTGATTTCAGATGTTCTTTCAATCTGGTCTCAAAATTTCTACCAGTTTGATCTACATATGCAACGTTGCAATTTTTACAACAGATTTTATGAACACTTGAAGTTTTCTCGGGTTTAAGTTTGGATTTTGAGTTATATAATATTTTACCTAGATTTGGACGTCCTGAAAATGTTGTTTTGAAATCGAGTTTAGAAAAATAATTTTGGATTTGAATTGATAATTCTCCGAAATAAGTGATATGCATGAATTTATTAGTAGGTTTTTCTGTGACAGTGTAAAGCATATTTCAGTTTTCAGTTTTCTTTTGTTTTCAATTAGTTTGTTTACTAGGGTTCTCGGAAAATTATTATTAGTTGCAATTTTTTTGATTTTATCATATTTGGATTGTAAGTTAACGTTTGATAAAGGTATGGTGAATGCTCTGTTAATCAAAGATTTCAGTGCTGCCAGTTTATGATTATCAGGACTGAATGAATCATATGGTATTATGGTTTCTGAATTTGTGCGTTTTCGGTAGATGTTAAAGTCGAATGTGTTTTCATCTCTACTTATGGTCACATCTAGAAAGTTAATCGCTTTGTTGCATTCAATTTCCAATGTAAATTTTATTTTGGGGTGAATTGAATTGAGGAAGTCAAGAAACATTTTTATTTGTCTATTTGTTCCGTTGAATCCTACTATAATATCATCAACATACCGGAACCAGAAAATGACGTGTTTTTTGATAGGTCATTTGTTTTAATAAATTCATTTTCAAGGTCCCATCGGTAAACCTGAATTTTGAAAATATAATTTGGATTCGAAGTTATAGTAATTTTGGGATAGGCAATTTGAAAATAATTTCTGTAATTAAGAGGGGATTAACTTTATTTTATAAAGTGACTCGCCAACTAGGGGTAAACATTTTTTTGCTGGAATGCTAAGGTACATATTTTCTACATCAAAAGATATTAATTTCAATTTCAATTTTAATTTCAATTTCTGGAGGTTGTGGATTCATTGGAAGATGCTTCTTCATTTCCCATGGTGTAGACAAAAGTAGATTGGAATCTTCTAGAGCCTCTTTTATTTGTTTGGAATATTTGTTGGTAGGATCCTTTGGAATTTGAGTTACATCTAATGTACTTGTAGTTCTCTCCATTTTGTTGTAGTAGTCTTTTTTGTGGAAACACACAATGCTGTTTCCCTTTTCAGAAGCCATAATGATAAAATAAAAAAAATTGCAACTAATAATAATTTTCGGAGAACCCTAGTAAACAAACTAATTGAAAACAAAAGAAATAAATTCATGCATATCACTTATTTCGGAGAATTATCAATTCAAACCCAAAATTATTTTTCTAAACTCGATTTCAAAGCAACATTTTCAGGACGTCCAAATCCAAACTTAAACCCGAGAAAACTTCAGGTGTTTATAAAGTCTCTTGTAAAAATTACAACGCTGCATATGTAGGTCAAATTGGCAGAAATTTTGAGACCAATTTAAAAGAACATCTGAAATCAGGTAAACAGTCCGCAGTTTATGATCATATCGTAACTGATGAGCATCATATGGATATCGCAAATTTTGAAATCCTCCACAAATGCGAAAAAGGCCTGAAATTAAATTTACTGGAAGCGATGGAAATAAAAAATCTGTTCAAAAATCCCAATTTGTCCCCACTTAACACTCAAATAGAAATAAACCATTCACCACTTTTGAACATCCCATAGATTTAAGCCTACGAAATATTTCAGTCTGTACCTAGCACCAGAAGATGGTTTAACAACCGAAACCGGTCGTTTTATAACATTAATAAAGTGAAAATTTGACAAAAATACTGGTTTTCTTTTAATATTCGAAACTAAGAGTAGTTATTTTTAATTCGAGATATTGATTTGTTCATTCATCATGGCGGTTGTATTAGTATCACAATATTCCAATATATGGAAAAAGACATTGGAAAAATCACGCAAGAGTTCCAGACTTCACATCGGTGTTTTTTAAAATTTTTTCGTCCTTAAAATTTTCTAAAGCGATGTAATTGAAGCTAATCCTTTGATAGTGCTAGTAATTCAACGAAACATATGTAAAAGCGCCACTTTGGATACTTCAATAATGAGAAAAGGCATCCGAAATTTCGTTAAGGACTCCTGAGCTCCACATATAGGTAAGCTCAGTTTTCCAGATCAAGGATAATAAAGATAGAACATAAGGGGTGTACAAGAGCATCGGAATCCAATTAGCGGCAATTTCAACTATTCGAAACAAGCAAGGCTGTCCTGATTATCTCTCATGACGCTGTTAATAAATTACTAGACTCCACAATGCTAATCACGAGGCGTGTCAGGTTTTCCATACCTGACTTTAATTTATAGCGTATTTCGTTCTTTATCGTTTAATCTCTTCCAGCTAGCATCTGAGTTAACTACTTAAAAATATCTTCTGTTTTATTCATACCAATAAATCATTTTGATATTCAGGAATTCAGTAGATCTGAAAATAGCTAAGAAAAGATATGCTTAATAATATTGTCTGCTGAGGTCTACCAAATACAAGGCCATACACTTCGAGTCATCTGATGACCTTAGGACATCAATAGTTACTCCCACCAGTGCGCCAGTGGAGCTATATCTGCGATTAAAGTCCAGGCAAAATCGAATTACGCTGAACTGAGAAGTTTTCACTGAAACTTTGGATGATTCAAAAAGAAATATTTTTGATAATAACCATTTGACATGATGGATATTGCTTAAAATAATCTTCAAATTAATTTGTCATTATCAAAAATTTCACGTTTCCAATTTGAGTTGTATGTCTTTTTAATTGAAATGGATATCATAACAAAAACAGAAGAAATGGCTATCTCAAAAAGAGATTGGAATTAGCAGAATAAATGAGACCAAATCAACTTACACCTTATAATAAGGAACATAATGTTGGGCCTTCTGATAAGCACTGTTCAGGTGAGACCATCAGCCGAAAATGTGAGTCAATGATAAAAGGTAGGTAGGTACCCACACTTCTTTAAAAGCATCTGAGAAAAATTTTTAAAATATCTTAATAAAGAAAAAAATAGGAGTTATTGATATAAATTTAATTGTCCATGTCAAACATAAATCCGATAATTCCGCCAGAAATTCAGAAGTTTATAGTTTTCCTGGTTTATAGACCATAATATTTGGCTTATAGCTTTTTTGCGGGTCTTGTTTACTTGTGTCTTTTTTATATTTATGCCAATCTTCTTTTCTCTGATGCCACTTCACATTGTCCAAATTTTCGATCATAGAACCTTTCTTCTCGAAAGCCATTTGATACAGCTGACTCTGAATCTTTTTTTTATCGTCAGCACGAACGATTTCTGTTTCAGAATCGCCAGTGAACTTTTTGGGGCTGTCTTCTTTCTCCTTATCCAATGAGGTTATTTCATTGGAAGTATGACACGACTGCAACGAGTTCTTTCTTGTTTCCACACTAAGAACTGAATGAACGTTAGGTGTCAGTGCGATTATGCGTGGTTTTTTGCAGTCCCGACTCTTTTTGATCTCTCCATTGCTTATATGTTCCCCGACTATCGACGGAGGTGTGAGTTGAAACTGTCCAAATTTGAAACTGTACTGTACAGAACTTGGAAGTTTGAAAATCGGTTCTGTCTTTCGCTGATATTCTTGGAAAATGCTGTGACCACTCCGATAGGTTTCTTTTTGTTTCATCAGCTGCAAGCGACTTTGAAAATCTTGATCAATTGGTACCACGTAGCTTCCAACGGCCACATCTTTCATCTCCATGTCCATTCTTTTCTGAGCGCAAAGATCCCTTAACATTTTAGCACGTGCTCGTTTCATCTTACCCATCTCCTTTAAAAAGATTTCTCGATTTTTTTTCAGCTGCACCCTATACTTCTCCCTCAGATTTTGTATTTTATGTAGTCTTAGCATGGGTTCGATGTTGCTGTCTCTGATGGCGTCTATTTCATTACGATATTGGGCCTTTATCTGCTGAATGTTGATCTTATGTTTCGAGCAAACATCTTGAGATTTTCTTTTTTGGTTATCTAAATCTTCAAATCTTCTTTCACACTCGCTCTTTCCGTTTTCAAATTTGGAGATGAAGTCAGATTTGGTTGGGTAAATGGAGCTATCACGGGAATACAGCGAGGGAAAATCTTGCTTCCAGGTTCCTTTTGATGAAGTAGGTGTAACGATAACGGAGGTTGACGGAAGTCTGTCTTTTCTTTGCAATGTAGGTTTCTTTGTTTTATTCTTTCTTTTTGCTGTTTTCACCCTTCTTTCTCTGCATTCCTCATAACAGATTCTCTCCATACCATCAGCAATGTCTTCTAGTAACTTTCTTTTCGAAGCTTTTTGTTCTCCTTTATTCGATTTTTTCTTTGTAGTCTCTCGTGGTTCCGTGTTCTTATTGAGATAAGTTACCAGTTTAAGGATACAAATATCATGTATAATTGATCGAATAATTTTTTTCAAATTAGTGCTGGACAGCACTGATTCTATTGTAGTCAATGAAGTAGTTTTAATATCATGCAATGTGTCATTCATTGTGCAATTCGTATTAAAAATCGAATTTGTGGATTCCGCAGATCTTTTTCCCCTCTTGTTGGAGGTTTTGAGAGTGAGTCTAGGATCTTCATTCACATAACATACACCATTATTACTTTTTGGGTAGCATACGTCGTTGTTGAATATATTTGAAACTGAAATTATGTTTTTCCGCTTTCTATTCGATCGGTACCTACTGGAAGCAATTTCATTCATTGGTCCAAAGGCTTTTCTTGATGGTCTATATTTATAATCCGTTCTTCTCGATACTGATTCGGCGCATTTAGGTAAAATTTTGCTATTATTGGCTGCTTCCAAAACTTCCATTGTTCTGTTGAAATTAGCCACAATTTCGGTATAATCCAAACTTCCATTACTGGCAATAGCTTGACAATTCGATTTAATTGTGTCGAAATTACTACTGTCTATGTTTTCCGGAAAAATGAGACAAAGCAACCCAATACCAGTTACAGTGAGCAATGAGGCACAGAGGGAGAGAACTCCTATAGTTTCAGCTTTACATTTTCTTTTATTCTTGGGAAACTTTTTTGATTTACTTAACTTCCTTCTGAAAATTGATTGAGAAGGATAATCATAATCGTGTTCAAGCATTCGTTCTTGCAAATATTCGTCGAATGTCAAAAAGCCATTTTCTTTCGTGTCGTGTTTCGAATTTTCACTTTCCTCGTCTGAATATTGCTTGATAGCAGTTTTCGAGAGCGCCACTTGAACGAAATCATTGTCCTCTTCATTTGGTACATCGGAGTATGTTAAAACTTCTGTCGATTTGATGACATCGATGTCTGAATTTATATTTGTGTTTCGAGCATCCCCTGTGTCCGCAATGATAGTTTCTTGCACTTCCTCAATGACTGTCCATGAAGAATCACTACTTACGTCAGATTCACTTTCAGATTTTTCAACTTTCATCTTATTTTAAACTTGAATTTGGTCTCGACCTTAGGGGAAAATTTCAATGATTTATGTTTGACATGTGAAATTTTTGTTTTCAATTTGAGTGACGGATTTAGAAGAGTACCTAGATTTCAAATCTGGAGTACTCATTCTGCTTTTCTGTGAATGATGAAGTATAGAGATTGTCGAGTGGTATATTCAACATGTATAAAATATTCATTTTAACTATGTCAGTGTATTTTATTGAACTGCGATGACGGTTTGTGAAAAACGAATAAGGTATCAATTTATAAATTTACTGATATGAAACACCTGTATTTTCTCCAATAAAGAAACACGTTGAATATAGGAGAGACGTTGAATTTTTAGTCGAAGCTGATCACAAAGATTCTTCGTTCCCGGGGAGACCTATATCTCATTCAGTTGTTTAATTTACAAGTACAAATTTCACCTGAGCGATAATGGTCCCTACGAGATTCGGGAACACTATTCATGCCGCTTCGGCACTTAATTAATTCATTATTGCCCAGTATCTGCTGCAGCAGACGTCGGGATCATTTATTCAGGATCGGCCACAGAACCATTTAGTTCTGTATTGAAATCGATCACGATTTAATTATTGTACTCATGCTAAGAAATCACTGATTCGATATAATGGAAATACATCGAATTTTTGGATGTATGAATGGTGAAGTAGAATGACAGATATTGTTTGTTATGATAGGTTATACAGGATGAGCCATCAACTTTTCATTCATTCAACCAGGAAAACAAAATAAACTTGTTTTTAATCTGCATTGTCGAAGTTATGCTTCGTTTAAATACTGGGTGTTGCTATTATATAAAAAATTTTGAACATCACTCAAGTGAGATCATGAGCTTTTGTGTGCTTGTTCTGAAGTTTTTTCCGTACCTACTTCGGGATAATGGGATTTTGATAGATCCAACTTGATAAATAAACAAACCTATATCGTTTGTTTGTTGTTTGGTGTCGGACAAACAGAGTCATAGTAAATGTGAATAAAACGGTTTGCATTTATTTTGGTTTAAGAAATTATCCTGTTGATTCTTTGAGAGTGAATCACTCAGACTTTATAATAACATCTTCTTTGAGTACTTAATTCTTGGGTGTATATATTGATAGAAACCTGAGCTGGTCCACACATATTGATATGCTTTGCAAGAAACTTAATAGCTCTTTTTTTGCCATCAGTAGAATGAGGGATATGCTACCGCTTGGATCTTCGGTTCAGGTTTATTATAGCATTGTGTACAGTATACTTTCCTACAACATCTTACAATGGGGTAATTGTACTGACTTTAACAGAGCTTTCGTCGCTCAAAAGCGGATAATTCGATGTATTTTCAACCTAAGCTCTCGCACATCTTGTAGACCAACTTTTATTGCGAATAATCTGCCACGTATACACATATTTAGGTGTTTATTGTATGCTAAAGAAAATGAAGGGAAATGGATCAGTTTGTCAAATAACCATGAATATGGAACTAGAAATCAATATATTTTACTGTACCCAAACACAGAACACATAAATTTGAAAAATCTCCAATGTATCAGTGTATAAAATTGTATAACTGCCTTCCAAAATTTCTGAAATGTCTCAACATCTTTACATTTAAGAAAAACATCAAACTCATATTGTTACACAATTGTTATTATTCTGTAAACAAATTTATTAAGGAGTGCCCACACCTAGTTAGTAAGAATTAAATGTATGTATATTTGACTTGTCCTATACACATTAATGTGTCTGAGAGGATCAATAAATGTATTATTATTATTTTTTTTTTTTTTTTTTTCCCTGTCGTGTGAGGGAAAAACCCTTTATGGGCGCCCAGGCACTCTGGGTAGTGTGAGACTCCAAGATCTTGTTTGGTGACTCACTAAAAACCCCTCGCACATTCCATGGAGAAGTTTTTCGTCCGGCCCTTGCAGCGTCCCTTAACAAAAGAGATGAGCTGCAAGTGGCATCTAAAATTCATGGGATCTGATGACATGCAGTAACCCAAGCAAGACCGCCGTCTGCATTCTGTGCGCTAGTATCTCGGCTTCAGATCTGCAGGCCGGAATAATTTTCAATTTTTCCACGTAGTTGGCTCTCATTCCACCGAGACATCCTATGATTAGTATAACCATCCTGACTTTATGACCTGGGTACATAGTTCCAAGTTCGAAAACAAATATTTGTATTTTTGCTTTTTCTGTTCTTCTTTCATCACTATATTGTTTTCTGCAGGGGAGGGGAATTCCATGACGAACAATTCTTTCAGTTCTTTGTCTAAAAGTATGTCTGGCTTTATTGCATTGATCTGACGTGTTGTTGAGACAGGATAGTTCCAGTATATTCGAGCTCTCTCGTTCTGGACTACCGCTTCAATCTCCAAAGGCACATATGGTAGTACCGGTTCTTTGTCTCATATGCCGCTCTTAGATGGAAGTAGAGAGCTCGGAGTGCCGCGTTGTGTCTCTCTATATACCCAGATGGAGCATGGACTCTGCAGGTGGAAAGAATGTGCATCATCGTTTCTTGTTGACTATGGCACGGTCTGCAAGTTGTTGGGGTGTTCATTTTCATGATGTTCTTTTTATACCATCTGGTATTTATTACTCTATCCTGACACGCCATCACAAATCCCTCCGTCTCTGACTTAAGGCTAGCCGACTTTAGAAAGGCGAAAGATAATTTTTCCGACAGATCTTGGTCTTTTAAACTCTTGAAAAATATGGAGTGAAGGCTCTTACTCATATGATGTTCGAGTAATGTATTTGACTGAGACTTCCGGATCAGTCTTGCTATCCTTCTTTGGTCCGTTTGAGTGATTGGTGTTCCAGCACTTTCAGGATCGATCGATACGCTGGTTATGCTGAGCTTCTCCAAGGCTCTTTATCCAGCTCGGACTAGGAAGGCTCCGTGGTTCGCGAGTTCATGCTGAGCTACAAACTTCAGAAGCGGATCTTCACTTCTTAGGATCCTTACTGCTGTTTCCTATGTTTGTTGATAGTGTTGATATTCCAAACATTGTAATCCTCTACCCCCCTGGCTTCGGGGAAGGCATATCCTCTGAATTGAACTATTTAGATGAAGGCTACGATTCATGTTCATCGTTTTTCTTGTTGAACTATCAAGTTCGAGGAGTTCGTTCACCGTCCAGTTCACACCGAAAGAGTAGTTAAGTATCGGGATGGCTAGTATATTTGTAGCTGATACTTTGTTCTTTCCTGAGAGCTGTGATTTCCAGATGTCTCTCAGCTTCTTCTTGTAGCTGGCTGATAAGGCGTCCTTTATCTGGGTTATCTCCAGTACTCCCCTCTGTTTCATTCCAAGAAACAAGAAGTAAGTTTCTCCGTCTTCCAGATGTCGAAAAGTTATGCCATCTTCCAGTTGAATATTTTCTCCTGGATCATCAAACCTTCCAATGCGCAGATGAAAAACAGCACACTTGTCCAAACCGAATGACATTCCTATTGCAGAGGTGTAGTCGGACACGATATTCAATAGTTGCTGTAGTGTGGACCTGGAGGGAGCGTAGAGTTTCAAGTCGTCTACGTACATAAGATGGGAGATCAGGTGGTTCCTTCTACCTGCTGGACCGGCCTCAATTGATAGTGGCATGAGTGTTATGCAGAATAATAACGGGCTTAGTGAATCTCCCTGGAACACTCCTCTTCTGTACCTCACCCATCCCGTATAAACGGTATTAGTATTATTATTATTATTATCCCAAATAAAAATATATTCCTACAGTTCTCCTTCAGTTTTGTAGAGATCAAATTGCCTTGTCCTAAAAATTCACATCAGTACTGTTCTAAATTTTGACAACATTCATCATTTCACCGTAAATAAACAATTTTGATTGATTTTCTACCAAATGAAATTTGATCTATAAGTCCGATAGATGTCAATCGACTTTACCTGTGACACAATGGTTTAAGTTTCTAACGGACCTTTTTACATTCCATTTTTACGAATTCACGAAAAATTCGTATTTTCAGATAAATAATTTGGGTTTTTTCTACAACTTCGAGGCGTATGGTGCGTGTAAGGAGAATGAAATTTCGCTGTAGTGTTTCGTTTTCGTCCGCCGCTCCAAAGTTTCAATGGGCCAAGAGACGGTCCGGAATGTGTATGTCAACGTAATGATTAAAAACATTCACTTTAACTTCTGTGACTGGTCGCTTTTGAGTGAATAAAAATATCATTACATCTACATTCCGGTAGAAAGAAGTTATGACCATGAGATTTGAAATGAAATAAAATGACGATAACAGCCATAGATGCATATACTTTTTTTTTAAACTTCGGATATCTTACGAGGTATTAAGTTTAAAAAAAAAATTATTTTTTGAAATTTTCAAACATTTTTCAACCTATCGATATCTGCGAAATCTTGCAGGCCTATTCTGTTCAGCCTAATTCAAATTTATTTCAAGTTCCAAATTGATTCGTTGAATATTCTACGAGTGATAGACGAAACCAACTTGCAGATGCTCATAGTTACTGAACCATCAGATGGATTTTGCCCAATAACGAACTTGGCCGAGATATGTGGACAGTTAACATATTTTGAAAATATGAACAACCTAGCTTATCTCTTTCGTAGCATATATGGTATATACGGCTGGACGGACATACTCAAATTCGACACTATATTCTTTACTAGGAAAGCAAACCCAATCGATTGAGACCATTTTCGACTCGAAAATACAGACATTTGAGCCAAACGATAGTATGGCTCAAATGCTCAAATGGTTATGTTCTCAAACTTATGTTTGATAATTTGCTGGTTCTGATTTTGGTATTTTATTTAGCGGACTGTATATTAAGAATATTAAATAGAATAGAATGGTTTTTTTAATAGTTTAATTGTTATAATTGACGATATGTATCTCGTGAAAATGGAAAATTGAATCAATATAAAAATGAGTTAAAAATGAATAGTCCACATGTATCATTTTGATAAGGTGTACGCAGACACCGGAGTATGATACGTTGCCAGATCAACAGAGAAGATTTAAAATTAAAGTAAATTCCTAACACGCTATTCTACTAGTACAAGCGCGCAAAAATCACTCCCGTTTTTGGCTCTCTTGTTCCCTTGAACAGAGTGCTTATAGATTTGCCCAAATGTCTATATTTTTTTAATATTTGTTTGAAAGTGGAATAAATCATTTCTTAAGGACTCGCTGATGAAAAATCCGTGTTCAAAATCGATTGTGTCGGTCCGCTCGTGGGCATAATAACGTCCGAATGGACGAAATTCAGCTAGAGATCTGAAATTTTCAGGATAGGCCGGAGGAATGAGTATATCGAATGAGTTCACTATCGGGCCAAATCCGTCAAATGATTCAGGAGTTATGAGCATTTGAAAATGTGCCAAAAGAAATTATTGTGGCAGCAAGCAGTGTAGCTTCAAGTTTATTACCTGCAAAATCAGCTTCAAGGTACGAGCGAGAATACGACGACTTCAAAAAGTGGCTAAACAATAATATTGTGACTGGGGTAACTGAAGATGTTTTGTTGGTCTACTTGAATCAACTAATAGCTAGATTCAGCCCTAACACTTTATGGGCAAAATGGTCTATGCTGAAAAGCTGCTTGGAAATGAAAGAAAATGCCCCTGTTCGCAGGTTTGTTTCCTTGAAAAATTTATGGAAAAATATGACGTTCAGTTGTCATTTGCAGAATTTAAAAGGTAATAGCGATTCTGAAACGAAAAAATGTGCGTTATACGCCAAAAATGGCCAAGATATTAAGTAAAGAAGAGGCTGAACAATTTCTTTTACATGCTCCTAAAGACCAGTGGTTGCTGCAGTAAATTGTCACAATATTTGGGATTTTTGGATGTTGTCGATGTGACGAAATTCTCTCCTTAAACATGGATGATGTAGAAGATCTGAAAAAATACGTTATTGTGACATTGCGGAAAAAAAAATTTGACAACAAGAAGATTCACCATAACCGATGATGGCTGCAGCTTCAAGCCCTGCATGTTACACAGAAAATATGTAAATCTTTGGCCTCCTGGAACAGAAAGCCTAAGATTTTTTTTTGACATACCGACATGGAAAGTGCATTTCCCTTAATCCTGGCCAGCACACTATTGGTGGTGTCTCAACGAAAATAGCGAAACTTTCGCAGAAAGAATTGGAGCCACTATGGTTGCGGATTCGGGTGGATATATTTTATCACTAAAGCGTGCAGGAGGGTGGAAGAGCACCAAAATTGCGATGAGTTATGTCGATGATTCGGTCAACAAAAAAATTGAAATGTCTTGCAAATTATTTGGTAGTAAGGAGAGTACAAATGCTCTGCAGTCCTCGAGTTCAGCAGTTTATGAGTCAACAGATGGTTCATCATCGTCAGTATCAACTCTTTCATCATCAAAAATCTGTGATACTGGAAATAACAATCGTACAATGATTTTCACCATATATGACTATAAAACAAATTTTTTTTATGTAAATAATACTACTAACTTGTAAAAATTTAGCAAGTTAACTGTCAGTTTTACAAGTAAGTGACTTGATAAAATAAACTTTCTTGATTAATATTGTGTTTTTGGAAACTGCCGTTTTCAACAACTGAGAAACAAATAAAACTGTTTAATGAATATCGTGCCTCTCTTCCATATCTGCCTAAATTATAATATTTAGTTCGTCGAGAAATATTGTATGAAAGCATTTAGGTTGCCAAGGACTGATATTTGCGAGCTTGTTTTATTTCATTAAAGAAGAAGAAGAATCCTATTCATTCCGCTAAGAAGTGAAGTTTGAACCATCCTAAATTGTATCAACCGAACAACGTTTATTGAGTATTGAACTCAATCATTTGGAATACATCAGTTTTTTCAAGATTAATTCGGGGAAATTTCAGATATTTGTTCTTGAGAATATTCGATATCTCGTATAATAATTATTAGAACTCAACGAAAACTTATACATATATTTGAATTGGTCACATCTTTGCATATTCTGATATTGAGTGAATTCCAACTATCAAATACGAAAATCTAGGATCTAGGTGAAATGTTCTTACTGTCATTGGTTTTATCTTGTATCGCCACTTTTGCTCCACAATGATTATGAGAATAATTATGGAATTCTTATAATTTTTGCTGAAAGGATTCTCAACGTACGTGTTCACCAGCCATGGAATATACATAATATACAGGGTGATTCCGGAGGAGACCGTCCGATTTTAGGTGAAGTATACACTAGTCAAGGCAGTTTCGAAACAATGTTTGGTTTATGGTTCGGGGCCTTCATTGAGAGTTTACAGGGTGATCTGTCCGATTCGACCGATTTTTCTTTTATTATAACTTTGGTATGGCTTGATCAATCTTGATGAAATTTTCAGTGTCGAACAATATGATTATCTTTTTTCAATAATTCCAACATTTTTTCAAAAATACAGAATGGGAATTATGATAAGTTCAGATTAAGTATGCAGGTTGAAAAACCACCCTGTACATTCCGTTTTCAGAATTTTTCTACTTGCTTCAGATTCTACCATAAGTTTACATTACTGGAGCGTTTTCATTTTTTTTGGCACACGTCCATTTTTCCTAGAAAAATTTTTCAAAGATGAACAATATCGTTTTTTCGCTCCAAGGCATTGAGAATATTCTGAACTAGATGGTAAAGCTGAATCTTCCAATAATACAAATCTCTTCCTGAGTCCTAAAATAAATTTTTCAAATTCGAAATTCATTTTTGATCGCTCATATTCAGATGTATAAAATCATTTAATTCAAAAAATTTCTTTATATGTACGTGAACCAAAAAAATCTACATTCTACTACTACAAATACAGAATAAACATTCGAAACATATGAAAGGCAAAATTTTGGATTAACATAAAATTGAGTCATAATTCAGATAATTTTCGGCACACTTCCGGTTTTCTATGAAGCGAATATTCCTAAAACATAGTAGTTTCGTCCAAAAATGTACTCACTTATGGCCTTATGGTATGTAAAATATTGAATCACGAATGTATGATAAATAGTTTTAATGAAATTGAAAATTCTACATGAAAATTGAATCTCTATTTAAATCAAGTTCTTTAAGATCCATGGTTACCATCACAGTGAACCACAGAAGGAGAATATTTAATAAATAATCTGTCACAAGAAGTGTATTTCAACATGCCTCAATTATTTACTCATGCGGAATATGCGGATATGATTTTTGTTTATGGTTTTTGTAACGGAAATGGAAATGAAGCCAAAATGGAATACCATAGACGATTTCCCAACCGACGTCAACCAAATAAATGTACTTTCGGACGAGTATTCCATTATTCTAAAATACATGGGCAATATCCTAGTAAGGCAGAGCACATTGATAGGCCTACTCAAAATGAAATTTCAATAAAATTGTTGAACGCGTGGAGGAGGAACCGTCTATTAGTACTCGTCAAATTAGTACCGAATTAGGAATTTCGCATAGCAAAGTGAGCAAGACTTTGAAGAAAAAAAAATTCCACCCATACCACTACCAAAAGGTGCAAGAACTGTTGCCACAAGATCTGCCTCAACAATTACAATTTTGTCGCTGGGTTATTAGTCACCAACGAACTATTTTTCGTATTCTATTCAGCGACAAGGCTATGTTCACTAAGAATGGAATTTTTAATATCCACAATTCCCACGAATGGGTAAGAGACAACCCGCATTACACAACACAGATTTTCTGCCAATATTTGGCTTGGAACAACAGACGGAAATTTAGTTGGCTCTCACATTTTTGCGGAAAGATTGAATGGTAAAATTTACCTAAAATTTTTGGAAAATATTTTACCAAATCTATTGGAAAATGTACATATCCACTCTATGTACTTTCAGCATGACGGATGGATTGGTCGTGGAGGCCCTATTGCTTGGCCACAAAGATCGCCTGATTTGAACCCTTTAGACTATTTTGTGTGGGGATATCTTAAAACAAGAGTTTATAAGATTGAAATTAGAAGTAGAGAACACCAAGTTGAAAGGATTTTCGAGGAATGTAATATCTTGAAGCAAAATCAATCCCTCATTAGAAGGTCAATTGGAAATTTAATAAAAAGGTCTCGAATATGTATTCAAAAAAGGGGAAATCATTTCGAACATTCTATGTAAATTTTGTGTTAATCCTTAGTTTTGCCGTTCATGATATGTTTCGAATGTTTATTCTGTATAAGTTGTAGATTTTTTGGTTTAAGTAGGTAGGTATAAAGATATTTTCTGGATTAAATGATTTTATACATCAGAGTATGAGTGATTAAATATGAATTTCGAATTTGGAAGAACTACTTTAGGACTCAGGAAGAGCTTTGTATCATTGGACGACACCGGTTTACATTCTAGTACAGAATATCCTCACTGCCTTGGAGCGAAATAACGATGATTTTTATCCTTGAAAAATTTTTCTAGGAAAACTGGATGTGTGCCAAAAAAAATAAAAACGCTTCAGTAATGTAAACTTATGATAGAATCTGAAGCATGTAGAAAATTTTTGAAAAGGGAATGTACAGGGTGTTTTTTCAACCTGCAAACTTAATCTGAACTTATCATAATTCCCACCCTGTATTTTTGAGAAAGTATTGGAATTATTGAAAGAAGATAATCATATTGTTCTACACTGAAAATTTCATCAAGATTGGTCAAGACATACCAAAGTTATGAATAAAAGAAAAGTCGGTCGAATCGGACAAATCACCCTATAGACTCTCATCAAAGGCCCCCAACCATAAACCAAACATTGTTTCGAAACTGCCTTGACTAGTGTATACTTCACCTAAAATCTGACGGTCTCCTCCGGAATCACCCTGTATATGAAATCCACCAAGGCCATTTACGATTCTCATTCAAATTAATATCATTGGATTATTTAGAAACGAATCAGAGTCATTGACGGGAGAATTGGCAACATTCGTTCAAAACGCCGATACAGGCTAATTTTTGTTTGAACGGAGACATATTTTGACGCATAATGCATCAGTTAATTAGCTAACCCCTGACAAGAAGATCGGCTTCAATCCCCAAATTTTGAATGAAAGATATGTTTTATGATACCTCACCCAGAAGCAATAATTGGAATTTGAAGGAAATAAACGATGAATTGTTGGTTATCTCCCAAACCAACATACTGGGAGAAACCATGTCCTCACCAAACTTCCCATCACTTTAATAAATACATTATCTTTTCCCGTCAATCCTGTCCCACAACCATTCTCCAAGCCGTTTAGCCAACGTGGAGAATTAAGGCTATATACCCCCATCAAACCATGTCGAATTTCAAAACAAACGGAAGTGTACCCCAGGTGGGTGGATCAAAAATTGGCAAATCCCACACCTTCATGAAGGTCAGCCTCGAGGATTCTGGGTTAGGCAAAAATTCGCAAATCCAACCCATATCAAAAACTAAAATGAAGTTCAAACTTCACATTGCTACATACAATATACGAACAATGAGATTGAGTGAACATTTGGAAGAACTGCAGGAGGAATTATATCATATTAGATGGAATATCCTGGGCTTGAGTGAAACACGATTGCGTGGAGAAAAATGTACTGAACTAAAATCAGAACATCTTTTGTATCAGAATAATAAGTATCAAAACTCACACATAGGCGGAGTTGCGATCTTGGTAAATAAAATATCTAATATACATTTTGAATTTCCTTCGAGTAATGATCATCAGTCATTTTTTTAAATGGGACGTCTCATTTTGTCTCCTGTTTCAGATTACTCTGATTCCAAAAATGTATTACATACTGATTCCAATTGGTACAGGGTGAACAAAATACAATAGTATTATCACGGCCGTCTTAACACATGGCCCGGCTATTGGCCCGGCAACACTGTACTGGGGTATCTTACCCACACGGCAAGCAGTCTAGTTCCCGGGTTTTTGTAATATCATCTTAGTTCAGTTTGTTTATTCGGGTAATCTATGTGAAAAATTAGCGAATTATTGTGATTATTCGAGTGCCGTGAACAGTGAAAGTGTTTGTGATATCAGTGTCAGTAAATCTGCATTGGAATAACTTTTTAAATTGGTCTTTTGGTAAATATCTAACCTAAATATTCAATTGGACTTGAGATCATTTGCGTCCAGAATGGTCAAAACGTGTTGTATTTCATCCTGTAAAGTAATTATCCTTCTACAAAAAAGAAGGATATTTTGGTTGTTTTAGTTTCCCGAAAGACGAAAAACTTAAGCTTTTATGGAGGAGGGCCATTCCTCGAGATTTCATTTCCAATAATAATAGTTTTGTTTGTGAGAAACATTTTGATTCCGAAGATATAAATAAATTTGATAAACATTTGCAAGCCGATGGAACCCTTAAATTACTTTCTTTAAGATTTGCAAAATTGAAAGAAGGCGCTATCCCAAAAATTTTTCCAAATTCACCATCATACCTTGCGAAACAGAATCAAATAAAAAGGACTGATCCTCAATGTAGAAGGAACGCAATTTTAACTAGGCATAATAATAAAGTAGAAGCTTTTTTGAGTTCTGATTTGATCAAAGATTTTAAAGACTTTCTTGAAAATTATTCGGCTAAAATTGATATATCTGGTTGGGAAATTAAAAATGCGATAACTCAGTCTATTTCTATATTTCAAATTATGAAAAATCATTATCGGTAGAAATTTCTATACAGCTTAGTGAAGCTCTCGAGATTAAAATATTTAATAAAAATTGTCTAATTTCCGAAAATAGATACTTCCTCCTGATCTGATTCTCAGCAGATGGTCTCAAGTTGCGAATTTGCTCTCTGGTTATAAAAATGTGTCTAATGAGAAAACAAGTAAATCTACATCAGATTTATTGAGAGATTCGTTGACCTCATTAGAATCATATTTATCAGATGAGAATAATGAAAATTTTGACCAACTACGGCAGCTAGAAATTGTTACTGATCAATTGAGGCAAATAAGTCGAAATATTTGTTATATATATGTATAGAGAGTTTTATTTGAGTTGATTTTATTTTGAAAGTTATATTTGAATTCACATTTTAAGGCGAGAGATGGTCTTACACCTCCCGTGGTTCTTGTTGGACAATAAATTGAATAAAACATCATCCAATTTGCTTTAATCTCAATTTTGATTTGTATTTGTATTCAATTTATTGACTGAGTAGGGCATACTTCCATCCTATTTTCAGATATTCATCGAAAAACACATTTAATGACATAAGAAAGTGAAATGGTATGTTCGAAACATCGTATCTGTCAGCTAAGCGTACACCTCCCAGACATCGTCTTTTGTGGTGTTGCCGCTTCAGGCGCCGGGTCATATGTTAAGACTTTAAGACGGCCGTGGTATTATATATGCTCATAAAGTAACGCGTAACATTGTTTATTAGTCAAATTAACAACATTATCAAAAATACTTTTTGTCTAGCGGAAATTGTTTCAAATGTTATACCCTGTAGGTTGTTACATTTTAAGATTGATAAAAATCAGCTGTTTCCAAACATGTTTGGTACCTGTAGTCTAGGAGGCAGAATGTGAAAGAAATATTTTTGACCACCTTGTACCAATTGGAATCAGCATGTGATACATTTTTGAAATCAGCTCAGCTCGAATAAACAAAAATTGAGACAAAATGGGGACGTTCCATTTTCCATTCTAAAAAAGACTGTGATGTCATTACTCAAAGTAGTTCATCCTGTATATCAGATTATTATTTTAAAATACCGTAAATTAAAATAAAAAATTACTTCTTAAAATTGTCTGTTTAGTTAAAAATGATTTGATCCATACTTTACGGATACAGTGTGCATATGTTGAATTACTCTTGGTAATTAGTTTTTCTTTATAATTCCTTTGCATCCGAACGCAGATAATGCTTTTCCGAAATTTCATTCATAAGTTTTCCAGTTCCATGTTGTGTGATACATACGCGCGCTAATCGGATGTTATTTCCATTTTTAGCTGAATGAAAAAAAAATTATTTATTTGTTTACTATTTCTTACACTATTTTTGGGCTTAAGTTCCACGGCCGTGAATAAGTAATTACTCATTCATTTTATTTTTCAAATACTGATAAGAGATATTTATATTTTCCATACTGACCGACAGTCGCACTGTAAAGAAGCAAAATTAAATTTCAAGATAAAAAAAATTAAAACATTATAAAATCCCTACAATTTGAGTATTTCATTATTTATATTTTGCGGAGAAATTTCAAATTTCTCTATAATTCAGAGCTTAATTTTCTATGAAATACCAGAGTTGCCAACATCTTAATAATAATATAGTGGTTCGGCCTAATCTTTTCTCATTTTCTATGATAAAACGCAGAATAAGTTAACTATCCTGCAAGTTTAAACCAGTTTTGGTAAACCAAAGGTCATCTCGCTGATTCACAACCCACCGTTAGAATAACTAGAGATTTTCAAAACCCATAAATGAAGCCAATTCCAACATAATGAATGACGGACTAGTGTAATTCCAGATTATTCTAAGCCTTTCTGTGAAATGAAATTTGGGTAAAACCCAAATACAATTCCTGTCAGCCGAAAGTCAATCTGTAACGACTATTTTTACATGCAGAGCATTTCTTGTACCGGCATCATAAGTATGATGTAGTATTTAAAGATTAATATTTTCATTATGAACATTATGAACTCTGTAGATAAAACATACTATTAAAAAACTGAAAACATTTATTTTTTGTATCATCATCGATTGGAGAATGGTCCACATCAAAATAAAATATATTTGAAATTTAGAATCATATGCCTCTGACAAATCGTGTTATTTAATTAGAAAATACTTTATGATTGAAACATGTAAAATCATATTATCTACCTCCGTATATTTTTGATGCGCATTCTTCTAAAGACAAGGAAAAGAATTTATTTTATTTATTGTATTCCAGTTGCAACATGTGTGATATTAACAAACTTATTTTGATTAAAAGATAAATATTACAAATAATAGCGTCCCCTTCATTGTTTACCCTCTAACTTTGTCATTACATCAAACACATTTGGGTTTTCCTGGTTCAACCTCCGGGAGTGACCACCTGTGCCTTCGAATAAATTCTCCAACCCCAGATCCTACTCCAAATCTCAACTCACTGGGGATTTTCAATTTGAAAGTTTAACCTATACCTAGAGCGCAGCTCCTCAGTTAATTATTCTCTTCATTACATTCTTACCGAACTTACCGGCCTTATAATTAACGACACGGCTAGTGCCTAATTCAGGAACCTGCGGCCGAATTACCCTTACATAACTGGCTCCTGACAGGAAATTTCAGCTGTATAGAGGGTGAGTTGGAACACTTTCTCGATATGAAACATTTCAACAGATCCCCTCTGCAAGTTGAGCTTGATTCATTAAATCTTGTTGTTGAGTGTACTTCTACAAGCTCCACGGATAAACCAAACACAGGACTACAATGGTAATCTGAGATTCTCAAATTTTTCTTTCCTACACAGGATGTTTCATTCGAAAATAAAATTATAAGGTGCATGGATCCGCCAAGCAAAGCCGTAGCAAGAAATAAACCCGGGGTGTGAGAAATTCAAGTAACCTCACGCAACCAGCAGAATTTCCCAACTTTAAAAAATGAATAGTGCCCTCATTTCATAGAAATACCTCTTCTTTGAATGCCTTTGGATAAACTTAAACTTTTCGGACATTCTAATACACTTAGAATTTCATTACATGAGAATTCAGACTTATTCATGTTGAGGCATCCTAATTTATGCCTGGTTATATCCCATTTATTATTCCCAATCCTATTTAGTTGTAAATATGGTTTTAATACGATATATACTCCTTAAATTTACCAACATTTCCCCAAAAGAAAAAGCAGGGAGGAGGGGAAGGCTAACCTGAATAGGCTACGACCTAATTGAATTTCAAACATAAAAGTTTTCAAAATAAGGCTGAATTACACAAAGTGAATATTAATCTATCCAATAAAAATAGAAGAAATATTTACATTTGATTCAACAATAATTGAACATAATAAGAAATTTTTGGAGAATGTCTTCTTAATATACGTCCATCCATACAAAAAAAGAATTTTTCAATATCATTCAATGGCAAAATTTTCAATGATGAAAATGATTTTGATACAAAAAAAGCTGTGTCAACGTAAAATTATTTCAGCTCCCTACAATTTTCTTCGTTTTATTCTAAATTTCAATTAATTCAACATCCAACACTCTAGAAAACGGTGCATTTTAAGAAGATAACTGTAGAATAATGACTTATTCTGAAATGTTCAGGCATATAGAAAATACTAGGACGTTTTCAGTAATTGTTTATTCTAAACTAAGTTTTGACGGTTTAACGAATTGGTATGTTCAATCTGAATAGTGTTTCGTTTAAAATTTTCAACAATTTTGAATTCATCCATGTAACATACGGCTTGGAGTAGAATACAAAAATTATAGAAAGACACTCGCAACGATAATAAGGAAGGTTAAGGACGACTACTGTAGAACAAAAATAAAGGAAAATTGAAATAATACTACAAACTTGTGGAAACGTATGAATGGGATGGGGGTCGAAAGAGAGAGGAAATCAAGTCCGAAGCGATGGAGATGGCATCTTTTTAGATAATACAAAGGAGATTGTAAACGCTTTCAATGAAAGCTTCGTCAATACAAATAGAAAACTGGCAGAAAAAATCAAAAGAACACATCATCAGGAAGGCGGTGGACTGTAAATCGATATATTTGAGTCCTACAGCTCCAAAGGAAGTCATTGAAGTGATAGAACAGCTGAAAGATCATAGAGCATAGAGCTCCAGGAATAATTCATTTGAGTAGCGAAACAATGAAGCTTGTAGCTGAGTTTATCGCTGAACCGATAACACACATCTTCAACGGCTCTGTGGAAACACGAAAGTATGACATTATATCAGAATCACAATTTGATTTTCGTGGGGCAAAGTATACACAGGATGAGTTGTTGCAATTACATGGAGTAATACGAGGCCCTTAACGGGAACAGGCTATCCATGGCGGTTTTCCTTGACCTGTCGAGAGCATTTGACACTGTGGATCACTCTATCCTGTTGAGCGTTGGAATAAGAGAAAATGCTTTCAAATAGTTCGAATCGTATTTGACCGATAGAAATCAAATAGTGATAATAGAATATATTAAAAGTAGTGAATGTAGAGTATCCCAGGAAACAATTTTGGGGCCCATACTGTTCTGCATATATGTGAATCAATTATCTTTTATGGGATCTGTCGGCAAAATTACTCGTTTTACAGATGATACTGCAATTTTCTATTCTGGATGAAACTAGTGCGAAGTTGATAGACAAGGGGGAGATCTGGGAATGATAAAGGACTGGCTTGATTATAGGCAGCTGACTTTAAATTTCACCAAGACATTTTTTCTGCCTTTCAGTAGGTACAGAGATTCTTTACCGCGGTATCAGTTCACGACCGTCCACGGAGAGTTCCGTATAGCTTCCAAATCGAATATCAAGTACTTGGGTGTCATAGTGTAACCTTCATATAGATTCATTGGTAAAATAATTGAGAGGAGTCCTCAATAAGTTTCGACAGCAGAGTGGCAGACAGGGCTTGAAATAATTCATTATGGTCTTGTAGAGAGCCATATATCATACTGCTTGTTGGGATAGGGGAGAAAATCAAGAACTTATTTGCGTTCATTGGAGGTTATATAGAAAAGGTTCCTGAAATTAACGCTATGTAGGCCCCTCCGCTATAGGAGTGACTGAATATACAAGAAATTCCAAATTTTCGATCTGAGGCAGCTGTATTATGAAATCTTGGCTCTTTATTAGTTCAAACGAAGAGCGGAGCTTACTACAGCAAGTCATGTGTATACCACACGAAATAAGTTTCTCATCCCACATGTTTCCAAGAATATCGGTCGAAGATGCTGTGGTTTTCTGGGTCCGACTGTTTTGAATTCCCTGCCGTATCATATGAAAGTGTGAGATCACTGTATCAATTTAGGAAAAAGCTGATGAGGTTTTTGAGGAGTCGAACCCGTAGGGAGATTTGTCAGATATTCGATTAGACCTTTACAAATCCTGAAGTATGCCGTCTTCGAGATTAGGATATTTTCTGACTCGCTGATGAACTACATATACCCTTAGTTTACTCTAACAACCAGTCCAAAACATGTAGAATATAGATGCCTGGAACTCTACAATTCACTACCAGACAACATTAGGAGGATAGAAAACTTGAAACACTATAAACAGATTATATTAAATGGAAAATACTTAATTATTGACACTATTCCAACTCATCCTTATGTTGTTCATTTTATTTTGAATCGAAATAAAGGAACATTCTTATACAGGGTGAGCTTTGACCACTGCGGTAATTTAAACCTTAGGTTCTTGAGATCAAAAGAAACACTTTTTTCCCATACCGTCCATCCATATTCAGCTGCGTTAAAAAGATATAAGCATTTTAAGTTCGAACATTGGCAAATACTTCTCTGCATTCCAGTTCAGTTTGAAAGAAAATTACGTTTCATAGCATCCATTATTGGACCTAAATTGATTAAAAACATTATTTTCCCTCTAAGAAATGATTCACTTATGTTTCATCAGATGATTATATCGATCTAATTCATTTCAACTTCAAATATCTCAAAATTGGTGCAATTTAGGAAAAAGATGACGAATGATTTAATCTGCAAAAAAGACTAATGATCCAAGAAAGTACAAGATACGGACCTTTAGTTCAAGTGATATTTGTTATTCATTCAATTCAACCACCTGTACAGTAGTAGTGAGAAACCTACAAGAAATGGAATAAATCTATTGATGCCAAAATATGCATGACTGTTTATGTTTACGTTTATACTGGCTTACCCAGGTATACATATCAATGTACACCCCTCAGAAGCTTATTCAAGCTTGTGCGAGTTACTTTAAGCAGTGTGTTCTGTGTCCTTACGCCACTTTAAGCACAGCACTGTTAATTTTAAACCCAACAGTGAATGGTGGCCGCATACCGAAAGCTAGAAAATTTCATTCCTAGCCCCGAACTTGAACCTAGGACTTTTCGGGTTTCCACGTCAAAGGTCAAGGCCTTATTCCACTAAGCTATGTGACACGTTAACAAAAATTGACATGACATGTTAATAAAAACCTTCTACAAGACATCATTTCAATTGATATTGTCGTTTGAATATCACAGATGAAAATGTAATTTTTCAATGAAATTTAAACACTATTTCTTTTGACCGGGGCCAAATTTGGAAAAATGTTATAGGAAGAAACCTATATAGTTAAAATTAACGCACTGGTCAAAGACTCACCCTGTATATTAACTCATCAGGTGGACGAGTATTGTCTTTAAATGAAGCTGAAGGAAAAATGTAAGTTTTGTTATTGTTAATTTAAGATTAATAAAATAAATAATAATATTAAATAATATATGTGCATTGATTTTTTCATTTTCAATCTTCGTTGTGTTTGTATTGCATGTGTCAGAGTAAGGGAAGAGTCTACAGAATAAGCGCGCAAAAGCTTTCGACTTCACGTCTGTTCAATTCTGAATATTTTCTATGAATTGTATTTCAAAACTCGATACTCTTCTCAACTAAATATGTTGAAACTAGGTTATTCTTTAGGAGTTATTTTTCATTCACCAAACTACCTCATAATGAAAAATTTGAAGAAGTGCAGTTAGAGGTGAAATCATAAATATAAAATTGGCCTAAAGAGTGATTTGGCGATATTCCTAAGCCATATCCAAACTTGAAAATGGGAAAGCAGTAATTTCCGAAGCTATCAAACCAGGATTAAGCGAATTCAGTTCAGGTTTTTCAACAGAACTCGACGAATTTAAATTATATTATCGGTTGGGAGGATTTCAACAGATTGTTCCGACATCAGCTCCACAGAGAGAAAAACTTCTGATCATTATGCTTCATGAGCTAAATTCGTGGAAATATTCATCATTTTTTCCTTTTCTGTTTGTCCGCATGCCCTCTTGGGAAATGAGCATTAGGTACAAAGTTATATTAATTCAGTAGAGCATCAGTCTTCATGGCAAACTCGACTCGATTTTGGCAAACCTATAATATCCTCTTCACAGCTTATTTAAATGGCTTGTTGGATTGTAATTATTTGAATAAAACTTTGAAAATCAATGGCGTGAGGTCAGGTCATTTGGACTTTCTCAGTAGATGATGCTAATACGAAATTATCTGAACATAGAGAATGAACATTATTTCTTCCCATCATTGAATTCCAATTTATGAACATCGAGGTCTGTTATTTCCTAATATTGAGCCGGCAATAGCCTCAATGCAATTGGGATCGACTTCGTATTGAAGAATCAAACCTAAGTATGTCCGGCCGGCAATTTACTCTTTTCGTTATGAAGGAGATGAGGTCTATGTTTTATATATTCAAAATACGTTAAAAGTCCAAACATCTTGCTCAAGTTCTCGAATCTCGAATTTTGATTCCTCAATATTTTCAAGAATATCCATCCGATCAATTGGAACATGAAAATCGGTTCAATAGCGTTGAGGAAAAAGGTCACCTACTTTCATAAAAATCATCAGGCCAGAAAATTTTTGAAATACTCGATTATTAGTAATAAATTCTGTTCCGAACAAAACTGGTTCATATATGGAGGTTATTAATATATTGCACATTCTGAAATGTCATCTTCGTTGACGTAGCCACAGATACGGATGAAAAAAAAATGGATACCCTTTTTTAACACGCTTGTATTAGCTTCACTCGTATGTATGTATGTCAGTTTGTAACTCTTCTTTGAGCGTGAGTGGTTCATTACTCTTTATTTATTTATTATTATCATAAGTCATGATAAATGTCAGTCGATAATTTTTCTTGTGCTATTTTTTCAATGAAATAAGTGTTATATCACTACCTTCCCCAACTATGAATGATGATTTCCCTTTGAATGGGTTCCATAGCAGACTTCAAACATCAGAAGATCTGAAAAATCATCACTTGGACCGCAAGACCCGATTCGAAGAATCCTCCTTGCAGATTGGCGACAAATTTTGTGTATTAGATTTGAATATAGAGGGTATTTCTAAGGACAAAGTGATTATGTTTCTAAACTAGCAAAGGACTATGGTGCTGAAATTATTTTCCTTTAAGAGACAGATACGGATCCTAAAAAAAATCTTCGTGAAAGATTATCTCCTTAGTAAAATTTACGGTTTAGCTTATTATGTTAAAAAATCCTTGATTCACAATATCGAGTTAATCCAAAAAGGCGAATTTGAGGGTGTTTTCTTTATCTGTTTCAAATTTTGTATTTTTGTTATTCAGCTCTTTTTCTGCTATTGTCTTTTTATTTCTAGATTCGTTGTGAGCAACTTGAAGAAGTATCTGTTTCCATCAATAGAATACCACTCTTGAAGAAAGAAGTCCCTAAAATATATTTATTTTATTTTTGTACTTCCACACTTAGGCGGGGAGCCAGGGTTTTTTTCACTGGGGTTTTTTCCTAGGCTTTTATGTGACACGCCGAATTGTATGACACCCCGTCACTAACCCCTGATCTATATGCTTTATTGTTTGCGAACTAAATATTGTCAGCCAAAAGTTCAAAAGAATATATATATACACTGTGAAAAGATCTCACTTCTTCCAAACCGTTCGTTGGCCGAGCAGTCTGAGGCGCTCGTCTTCTGTGACGTCAGCTCATGGATTCATCAATTGTGGGTTAGATTCCCGTACACGCCGAAAAAAAACCTATACTATTAATATTTTAATGACAGTCACTAAAAGTACAAAATAAATATAGTTTTAAACAACTAAAAAAGACACGCTTATAGAGAATATCGGGCTAAAAATGTTAGAAATAATTTTAAAATTAATTTATGACAATAGTATATAAAACATACTTATAAAATTGAGAAAGAAGCGTGGGCGCTTTGTGCCATAATTTTCGTTTAGCGAGCGCTTCTTTCTCAATTTTACTAGTATGTTTTATATACTATTGTTATAAATTTATTTTTAAAATTATTTCTAACTTTTTTAGCCCGATATTCTTTATAAACGTGTTTTTTTAGTTTTCTTAAACTATATTCATTTCAATTTCTACAAATACTTAATGGTACAAATCAAAAAATGATAAATTAAGTTTGGTAAATCTTCTTCATTGATTTTAGCTAAAGGTATGCTATCTTCTAACCAGAATTCAAAATTTTATCCGGATTCCCTTGTTTCATTGCACGCTCACCCCGAAGAAGATCTTGATAAAAAATGGCTTGGTAGCGATTTTTTCGTAATATGGACTTGAATAAATAAGGTATTTCGAATGTCAAGAGCTAACTGAAAGAAAGACATCGATGACATCGATTCACGGCGGAAAAGACATTTCATTCGATAGCAAGAACTTTGGGCTTCAAGGAAAACTAGAGAAAACGTGTGAGTGATTAATCCGAATTTACGATATAGCTTTTTTGATTCTCTCATATTTATTGTAGCATGTCCAGAGTCCGTGAAAAGACTTTAGAACATGGACATAAAAGCTCCAGCCGTCACGTTAGTACCTCTTGATGATTCTTATTGCAGGCACCCATTCAGTGAAAGATTCCTGACTCGAATTGCTTGAAAGACTATTTTGAACAACCAAATTTTTTCACAATAAGTACAACTCCTGACTGTGTTTGTTAAGGTTCTCTTTCGAACAAAGTAAAATTTTTGGCTCGATATTCGAAAATTACAAACATTTGATCAAAGTAATTGTACGCTGTTCTAATATTTCAACGGACTAGGACAAATGCGCAAAAAAAATGACAATATCAAATTACGTCGGCCGATAATAATAGTATTCAAAATTTTTATACTTACTCAATTTATTTACATCACATTTACAGGTAAAACGTAGTTTACAATAAGTTTTCTTGTGCTCTAGAAGATCATGGAGTTCAGTGAACATTTCTCTGCAGTTTCCACAAATGAGTATGTCTGGATTACCTGAAAAATTTCCATAATGATAACACAAGACATAAATACAAAATCCGTTATAATTAATGGGCCTACCATACGCTCACAAATTGGTTTGTGCAAACTAGCTTATACCCAGAATATCGTGGTTAATTTTCCCAACCACACGCACCTAGTTCAAGACTTTTTGAGCATGAAAATCTATCGTGAAACTTGATTGTGAGGTAGGCCCATAAGATTCATATATGCTGAAGAAAAAATTCACGTATCGACATGACACATAAACTCGGAATGCAATCAATAACTTTTATATTACGTAGATAGTGGTATTCATTCCAGATTTTCTTATTAGTCATATATAATATTCGAGCATCTAATTATCACATAACATATCTGGATATTTAATTAAAAGCACCCTTTCCACATATTTGTTTCAAGCAATAATGTCAGATATTTCAAGTGGCTCCGTGGAATTCAGATGAAACTTCATTTAAAATCAACGTAAGGAGGTCCCTCAAGGAATATACCAATATTTCAAGATTTTACGAATACAAATAGAATAATACACAAGTTTTGAACAAAGTTTCTATACAAACTGAAGGTATTTATGGTGACAATTAATTCAAGAGTCAGATACCCACTATATGTAAGGCAGTATAAAGGTGACACTTCTGAACGGCTCATTCTATACGAAATGAGTTCCTTAGAATTCGCCAGGATCATTTTCGAATGTGCCATCGAAATAAAACATCAAGCAATTGTAATTGCTCAAATCTTCAACTCATGGAATCTTATAGCCAAATTTGTTTCATGTTTGAAACTGATTCATTATAGTTTTTAAGGAAGGTATGATTGATCCCAGGGAGAAGTCTCGAATTCTAATAATTTATTTCTTCAAGTTGTAGCTAACCTATCTTTCAGAATATGGACAATGAGTTACTCCTAACAATTCGAAAATTTCTCTCGAGATCCATGCAAAACCATGTTGAGGTTTTTTGTGGTGTATTCAGTGACGACTGGTATTTTTTGTTCGGCCAGACCATTCATAGATTTATTGAATATACAAGATGTTTAGAAAGAATGATCCTGCCTCTAGGATTGATAAAACACTGAAAAATTATCGGCGATTGCTCGGTAAAAAAATTTAGTAACACCATTCATGTTTGAGATAAAGATAGTTGAAAAATGTTTTGAAAGCTGGTACATCCAATGAATTCGATCATTCAGGGGAGCTAGTAACACGGTTCTCAAACCTATGGTGTGTTCATAGTGGCTTAACCCTATTTGGGTATTAATTGGTGAAAGATCGGGGTTCTTTTACAGATCTGCCACTTTCATAGATTTCGGCAGGCAAATTCAGTTTCGGGCCTTTCTCGCGTATGTGAAGGATTCTTAATTTGACAGTATCCATTCTATCAAGTTCTATCAATCTTGACATTGATAGAAAATTGAAAAAGTTTCATATATTATTAGCTTTTTGAAAAATGCACTTTGCCTTGAAAACAATAGAAGGTGTCTTCTGAAACGTTATTTTTTCCCAAATAATAATTCTATATAAGTTCCATAATCAAGAATTTCTCTTTAACAGTGATATCACAATATATAAAATTTCATTAGTTAGTCTATTTATTTAACCGTAGGAAGTCAGAGGATAAGAAACTCAGCTGCTTCCATCTACCTGAAAATTAAAGCTTTTCCTCCAAGTATTTTTCATTTACCAGTTTTACTGCAGTGTTCCAGATGGTTTAGATTAGACACTGTTTATAATCAGTGCCAGTGTTTTCGTCTCACATGCTTAATCCTGCAAAATGAACGATAGTTATTCCTTTTTATCAGCATTTAACATGAAGATTTGTTCACCGCAGGACGTCATAAATCGTTTCCATACATTCTTGATTTATTATATCGATATCTATATTTCCATGTCAATCATCATAAAATAGATCATTTTTAATTCTTCCTTTTTTTTTGTTACAGTAGGTTGGGGAAAATGAAATCCATTTTTTGTCGACACATGGCTGACCTATATCTGTTTGTTTTTGTCACATCTGGTCAAACTTTTTTCTTCGAAAAGAAAAATTTATGTTTCAGCAAAACCTACTATGTCATTATTATTACTGAGTGATTTACTTGTGCGTAAATGCGTCAAAGATGGAAATGCCCAAAGGAAAAATTCGGTACATTTAATAATTTTGCTCTGATAAAGAAGAGAGTGAAAGTCAGGCGGCTGCGAATGTGAATACTTTTAATGCCCCAATACTATAGTAGCCGATCACCCTCAGTTCTGGTTTCACCAATTCCGTTCCGGTAATCTTGGTATAAAAGATGCACAGGAAAGCCTATCGTTAAGAATGATAAAATATTGAAAATGATCGAAGTAGATCGGCATGAGAGCTGCCGCAGCATTGCTTGGGAGCAATAAATGGACCATAAAATAGTTCTAAACCATTTCCATGAGGCAGGCTGCAAACAGAAGCTTTATGTTTAGGTGCCGCCTGGGTTGTCGGAAAAAAATTTACGGATCGTATTTTCATCTGCGATTCCTGGCCAAACGGAGCAAAATCGATCCATTTCTCACCTGGTTACTGGTGGCGAGAAATGGGTTACATACGACAATGTGAAGCGAAAACATTCATGGTCGAAGGCCGGTGAAGCAGCTCAAATGGTGGCCAAACAAGGATTGACGACCCGGATAGTTTAGCTGTGTATTTGGTGGGCTTAATAAGAGGTCATCTACTTTGAGCCATTGCCCAATGGCAAGACGATTAATTCGGATGTCTATTGCCAAAAATTAGACTGATTGAAAGCAGCAATTGATCAGAAGAGACCAGAATTAGCGAATAGAAGATGTGTTGTATTCCATCAGGACAACGCCAGGCCTCAAAGCTTCGGGATCATAGTTAGGAGGTTCTTATGCATCCGCCTCATAGTCCAAATCTGGCACCAAGCGATTATCATTTATTTAATCTATTTCAAACATTCTTGGTGGTGTGAAATTGTCTCCAAGAGAAGATTGTGAGAAATGGTTATCTCATTTTTTTGTAGTAGTGACAAGACGTTTTCGGAATGTGGCATAATGGAATAACCATCCAAGTGGTAACAACTAACTGAAAAAATGGGTGCATATTTAAGCATTAACGACTGGTTGTAGATATATTAAATAAAACTCCAAAATTGAAGTGAAAATAATGGATTTCTTTTTCCCAACCTAATTTTTGATTCTGATAGGTCAGTCAAATATTCGGCATATCGTGCATACAGAGAAGATCAGCGCATATGTTACGATACCTGCTCATAAGCTCTCACGAAACTCGCGATTTTTGTGAATAATCTCGAATAGCTCAACTTAATCCTAAATAACAGAAACACAGTCCGCTACACCAATCCTGAAAACGGAAGGTTGCTAACCCCTAGAAGCCTACAGATAGTACCAGGTGGGTTCGAATAACCCCGATTATTGATTAGCGATCATATCACGTTTCATATCTTAGTGTTATGTCAACAATAACAGATTAGTCTTGAGTTCAATCGTAGAAAATACCGAAATTGTAGTACCAATCCTAATTCAGAGATGGTTGGTGTTTCACGATATTGAAAAATCTGTTTGAGGTATGCTGGATCAGTTTTTGAAATGAATGAAGTAGTTATTTTCATATCAGGAAATATCATATCATATCATTGAAAATTTCAGACGGAATGAAACAAATCTGATTCAAAAATTAGAACTTTGGATTGAAATTGTAGTTGTAATAAAAGACCTTGAAAGTAAGATATTTAATAACACGATAATATACAGAGTCTTTCACGAGCAACCTCGCCCATATTTTTACGGGAAACTACTGAACGTATTTTCATGAAATTCAGCACTAAGAAGTATTTCACGATGCTGATGAAATCTAAAATATTTTCAACGCATGAGCACCTCCGGTTTTTCCGGAAATGACGTCAACTTCCGTTTTTCAAATTACAACACCATTTTTTTATTGCAGAAATAGATTCCTTAGAAAATTTCAAGTTATTTTGATGTAACATTTTTTAGTTTTGGTTGGAAAATTCTCTCTGAGCGGGAAAATTCGAAAAAAAAATCGAAAATAGAGCTCTGCTGAAACAAGATTAACTTCGAGGTTTTTGGATGGAAAATTTTCATTTTTGGGGTTTTTCAAGATGTAGGATTGATGTATTCAATTTGAAAATCGAAATCGCGGTTCATGATACGGGGGGTGAAAAAATCGCTTTCAAAGTTAGGGATGACAAAATCGTGAAAAATCAATTTTTTTCAAATTAGAACCCCATTTTTTTATGGCAGAATTGAATCTACGTTAAAAAATAATGTGAGTGTATGCATCACATCCTTGCCCTAAAGTGGATATTTTCTGTGTTATCCACAAAAAACACAAAAATTCCTTATGAACCATATGCAAAAACTTACCATGTTTTACATTCTTTTTTTTTTCATGATAGATATCATTAATTACATCTGCCAAATTCGTCTTTATTCAGTAGCATTTTGTGTTTACTATTAATTTGGTGATAATTCGTATAAGTTATAAAATCGATCACTATGCCTAATTTTACCAATGAAGATTATTTAAATCTCATTCTGCTTCATGGAGAATGTAATCAAGTTGTAGATAGAATGATTCGACTGTTCATTGAGAGGTTTCCTGACCGACCCAGACCAACGAGAGATACCATTAACAGAACCATGACAAACTTGGGATCTTTCGTTAAGAAAACTATACACAGAGAAAAAATTTTAGTAGAAGATGAGAACAACGAAATTACAGTTCTTGCATATTTTCGTGTGAATCCTCAAAATTCTCTCAAAGATGCCGAGATTGCTCTGGGATTATCTCAATCGCGTGTTTGGAGAATATTAAAAAAACATAAAATGCACCCATATAAATTCAATAGAGTACAGCATTTGAAGGAAACTGATTTTGTCAGGAGAACAGAGTTTTGCGAAGCTATGATGATTCGATTTCAAGAGAATGAAAACTTTTTGGACTGTATAATTTGGACAGATGAATCTAAATTCACAAAGAATGGTTCTTTCAATAGGCATAACAGTCATTATTGGGATGAAGACAACAACCACCACTTCAGACAATGGAACTTTCAAGAGAGCTGGAGTTTCAATGTTTTTTGCGCCATCAAAAATAATACAATTCTCGATGTTGACATTGATGATGGGACTTTAACTGGTAAGATAGAACACTACACATGTTTGCATTATTTAAAGAATGTTCTCCCTTAGGAGATAGATATTCTGACATATTGACTCAAATAATTGAGTTGCTAGTACAGAACCATAATGACTTATGGTACCAACAAGATGGCGCGCCTCCACACAATTCACTCAATGTGTCAAATATCCTATACAGGCTATTTGAAGATCGATGGTTGGCGAACAATGGTCCACATCTTTGGCCACCACGTTCTCCCGATTTAACTCCTTTAGACTACTATGTTTGGGGTAGGATAAAAAATATTGTCTAATCAACTCCCCTGACTGATAAAGAGGACTGCATAGAACGAGTCAGAAATGCGTTCAGGTTTGTTTAGATTTTTAGATTCATAGTTTTGAAACTCAATTTGGTTTTTAAACACTTTTGCAGATCTCTTCCTCCCGATGAAATAAGAAGAGCAACGCACGAAGCATTTCTGAGACTTATAAATAAATGTCTAGAAATTAACGGTCAAAACTTTGAGCATCTTCTCTAGTTATAACTGCGAGAGTTTGCCATGGTTCTCCTAATAGTAACTTGAAGTCGGTTTCAAGAAGAGGTGAAAAATCTACAGCATGGTTCAAATAACAGTTCCTGAAAATTTCATCTTTTTGGCGTGAAGGGAAAAGAAATAGCTGAAAATTCGAGACGAAAAACAGTTTTTTGTGAATAACACAGAAAATACCCACTTTAGGGCAAGGGCGCGATGCATACACTCACATTATTTTTTAACGTAGATTCAATTCTGCCATAAAAAAATGGGGTTCTAATTTGAAAAAATTGATTTTTCACGATTTTGTCATCCCTAACTTTCAAAGCGATTTTTTCACCCCCCGTATATTGAATCGCGATTTCGATTTTTAAAGTGAATCTTACATCTTGAAAAATCTCAAAAACGAAAATTTTCCATCCAGAAACCTCGAAGGTATTCTAGTTTCAGCGGAGCTCTATTTTCAATTTTTTTTTCGAACTTTCCCGCTCAGAGAGAATTTTCAAACCAAAACTGAAAAATGTCACATCAAAATAACTTGAAATTTTCTAAGGAATCTATTTCTGCAATAAAAAAATGGTGAATTTCCGGAAAAACCGGACGTGTTCATGCATTGAAAATATTTTAGATTTCATCAGCATCGTGAAATACTTATAAGTGCTGAATTTCATGAAAATACGTTCAGTAGTTTCCCGTATAAATATAGGTGAGGTTCCTCGTGAAAGACCCTGTAGAGTATGACAGTGAAACCATTTGGTTAGACATATTTGAACAACCAAAATGAGGAGGATGGTTGTAGCACGATAAACTTGAAAAAAATAGTTCAATAAAGTAGAATGAAACCTCATGACATTTTATTGGTTTAATTAATAACGCAGATCAGACAGCATAAAACGAATTTGATTCAACAATGAGAACTAAGGTTTAAATTGGAGTTGCAATCGAAGACACTGAATATAGTATATTTGACCGTGCGCATATGGCTAGAGATATATGCTGAACAAAATGAGGGAGGTGGTTGCAGCACATTGAAAAAATAGTTCAATGAAGTAGAATAAAAATTAATTCATGACATGATATCGATTTTATTTAAAATGCAGTGGAAATTCATTGGAGTTTATTCAAATCAGCTCATAATAGTATCGAAAAATATAAATAAAATAAACTCTACAGGGTAATTCAGGGTAATTCATATACAGAATCAACTGCAGATCCACAACGTTCATCAAAAGAAAAAACAATAAAGAAACACAAACGAAACCCCACATTATTAAAATGGGGGAAATGACAATGACAAAATTCTACAGAAAATCCATAACGGAAAAGGTTTATGCCCGACAATAGATTAAAGGTACATGAGGCTGAAACATTTGTCAATGTTAATGCCTGTTACAATTTCAACACAATGCAATTATAAAAGCCGCCGTCTGTAATACAGGTCCACCCACCCGCTTGTGACGTCACACGACAGGGCCATTTTAAATATGAATGCAATTGAGATTAATATAGAGAGCTTATTACGCTTGTTATTCGCAGCGGGGAGTCCGGGCCTTAGGCTTGGCTTACGCCGTACTCGAATTGAATAAGAGACTGAAAAGCCGAATATTCAGTCATGGCAGGGGGATGGGATGCTTCTTTGTCGAATTAAGGTGCTGGATGAATAGTGTGTAGGGAAATATACTAAATCTGATAAGAAATGAAATCCCTGAAACAAGCAACTCACTGCATGAGATGAGATCTAATCTTAGGTTTGTTACTTGAGTTCGGTAGCGATGAGGATTCATACTGAACTTTTGTGAAAAATCGCACAGTTTTCTTTTACTTCATCAGGCCCAATACAAATTCTTTATGAACTATGTAACCTTTTAATTATTTAGTGAAGGAATTTCTGTTGTGGCGTGCCAACTGATTTCGTATACTCAGAATGGAAAACTACGAATAATAATATGAAATTCATGATATGAATTCGAAACGCTATTCAGATATAAGTACGTTCGTGATTTTAATTTGTAACTTTACATGTTTAGAGCTAATTCAGCTCTTCTTCAGGAGTATAAAAATCACACAAGTGAAGCTGAAAAACAACAGAAATTCATGGAGAAAACGCAAAAATTCTTTACAGTGAAAGACAAGGACGAAGTAAAGAAAAAACTAAGCATTAGACGTGCAAAAGTAAAAAAACTAGTTAAATTATGAATGTCAATTATATAATACTAGCTGACCCGACAGACTTCGTCCTGTCAAAAAGATTTGTAATGTGGCAGTTTTTGTGGTATACGATGTTTTTTGTTTGATTACCTGGAGCATAGATAAACGAATCTGATGGTTTTCCAACACGGGAACAGGCAACATACAATTGACCATGTGAGAAACATGGGTTTTCTAGATTAATACCACAAACACTTAATGATTGCCCCTGGGACTTGTTTATAGTCATAGCAAAAGCAAGCCGCACTGGAAACTGTAGTCGTTTTAACTCAAATGGCACATCAGTCGGAATCATTGGGATGCGCGGTATGAGAACATCTTCTCCTTTATACTTTCCTTTGAGTATAGTTGCTTCTATCACATTGTTTAGTAATTTTTTTTATCGCTAACCGTGTACAGTTGCAAAGACGCGGTTGGTTGATATTTCGCAACATTATAACCACCGATCCAACCTTTAATTGGAGATTGTGAGGTGGCAATCCTGGCAAATCCAGCGAGTTTAAAAATTCCGGTGGATAGTTGACTACATCATCCTGATTAGTAGCCGAATCAACTGATTTATATATCCTCAAATCGCCTGTAATTTGTTCTTGAATTTTGAAATTTAATTAATTTACATCTATGTTTTTTGCAGCCAGTATAGCTCGTTCGCTCAACCAATCATGGTTTTTGTAATTTTGAGAAACATCTGGAAACAGCTTCTGAATAAGTTCATCTTTTGATCGAGTTAACTGACAAAAACTTTGAGGAAAGTTAATGCAGCCAGTCAACATGTCTATAGGAAATTTGCCATTACCAATGTCAATGAGTTGTTTAGAGAATATGTTTCCAGATTGGTCATTTTGCAACTCGACACGCATATTCTTGCTTGAATGAAGTACTTTGACATGTTTCCACAAATTGGAGGACTTTAGATATGCATTGAGTTCATCAGCTGGCGTTGATCGTGGAATCACTGGCAATGTTTGACGAAAATCTCCTGCTAATAAAATCATTGCACCACCAAATCGGTTATTATTGCTCCGTAGATCTTTTAAGGTTCTGTCTAAAGCCTCCAAAGATTTTTTATATGCCATCGTGCATTCATTCCAAACAATCAATTTACATTGCTGCAAAACCTTTGCCATTGCAGAGTTCTTCGAAACGTTGCAGGTTGGAGTTTTATTGCTTTGCATATTTAATGGCAATTTTAGTGCTGAATGGGCTGTTCGACCACCTTCAAGCAAAAAGTTGCTGCGATTCCCGACGAAGCGAGTGCAAGTGCAATTATACTTTGTGAGCGAATTGTTGCTACTATTAATGAAATCAAAAAAGTTTTTCCTGTACCACCAGGTGCATCTAAGAAGTAAATCCCTCCAGTTTCATCATTTGTTACTTTCATAAGAGTTTCAAATACATACTTCTGTTGTTCATTTAACAGTGGAAGATTTGTTTGAATGAATTCTTTCAAAGCGTTGAGATCATACAGTTTTTCTCGATGCAACTCTTGGTTAAAAGCGTCATGCATTGGACGATTGGGCGCGGTCAAGCCTAATTGAATTAATAGTTTGTTTGACATTATCAAGCACATGTCCTCAATTGAAATCAATGCTTCATTGTAAATTTCTTCACTGATTTGTATATTTGGATTTCCCATTCTATTCCGTATTTGATACAAAATATCATCACACATATAATCTTTGTACTTGATCCACAAATCAATTGGGTTTGATGGGAAGCATGTAGATTTGATTATAGAAAACAATGTTCGTATTTGATGAGCGTGTGATGATATTACAGCATCATTGAGAGTTTGATCCCAATGAGCGTCATTTTCAAGCATTTGCAAACGTTGACAGGCTTCTCTGTAGGATCCACACAATTCACCATCAACAGTTGGTAACTGTTGGAATGAGGTTGGGCCACGTACATTGACTAATAGTAGTCGTAAATAAAAACATTCATCATTGCTTGGCCTACTGAATAAATCCGGCCAATCGCATCGGAGGAATATACATCTGTATATCCTGGAACTGGTTTTCCTTGTTTCCGTCGTATAAATCTCCTTGAGGATTGATTCCAGGTATAATATTTTGGCATTTCAGAATATAGCAATGTTTGTGCCAAATCATCGTTTTGGCATGTCTCGAAAAAACTGGTTAATGTAGTACATGGTGGCTGAGCAGCTCTTTGTACTGCGTTCTGTGCTGTAAAATATACTCGTTGTCCATTTTCTAAATGCACAGCTGAGTGAACAACAGAAGGGTGTCTCTCATGAATGGGAAAAGAAAATATTCGCCAAACTGCTTCATTACTACTGACATAGCGGCCCATTTGGTATTGGATAACTTCTTCATTGGATTTCTCTGCACCAATTCCAATCACAGCCATATCACTCCCTTTGGTTACGTATTTGCAAATGTATTCAATTGATTTCACTGAATGGCAAGATTCAACGTTGATGTGTGCTTTGAATGTCTTTGATAAAATGGGTGAATATGGAACAATCCAACGACTATCTATTTCAATATCTTGTTGATTTAATTTGACAATTGTCGATGAAAAAGAAAACGGGTATTTTTAGGGTTTTTCCAGCAATAATTCTAATTTTTCTTGCCGTAAAAACCATCCTTGAACTTCAACGAACATTTTAAAAAAAGATTTGGTCCAGGCGTTGTTGAGTTATGCGCTCACCAACACATTTTGCGATTCATTTTTATATTATAGATAAAACAAAGTCAACAGTATATAAAACAGTTTGAAAAAAGTAATTGTAAGCTTTTAATGAAAGGTCCTAACTGGAAATAGCTGGTGTATTAAACGCTATGAATAAAGCTGAACGAAAAAGGTAGAATGTCATAAATTAAAAAACTTACATGAAATTCTTCAGAAACAATTCAATGAAAATCATCCGAAGTCATGTTAATGGTCTGAAAAAATAGTTCTTTCAAATTACTTTAAGGGGAAACAGTGGCCTTTAAACACAAAAATATCCTGTTTTAAAAAATGGACAATATCGTAGATCGATCGAAGAAAATATAATAGTAATGATCAAAACGAATGAAAATAAATTATCATCTCATACGTGTTCTACTTATATACCACTACCGCCATCCCGATAAAAGAACAAAAACAAAAGTAACAGAAGACGCAGTAAACTATAATGAACGAATTGATGAAAACAATATTGCCATCCAGCCGACAAAAGACGAAAAGTGTATTATAAAACTAAGTAATCTACAACAAACAACTCTTAAAAGCACTCAAATGAGATCAAACATCACAGAATCAACTGTCTGTTCCATACCAGTCATGTTAATAAGTTGATATCGGAATTTCTTGAATATTTACTCATGGACATACCTTCTAATATCATCTGTTTCATACCAAAATCGCAACGTTGTAAGATTTTCGAATTTATGGTTCTATCGAATTGGTGACCCGTGTCTCTCAGATGCACTCCAAATGCCGAGTTATCATTAGAAAAATTAGTTTTACTGCGTAAATGCTCACTTATTCTAGTGGAGAGAGCTCTACCCGTTCTACTCACATAAACTGAGTTGCAATCATTCGAAACACATTCCAATATATAGACACCAGAACAATCAAGCGAATTAATTTTATCTTTATTCCTCACTAAATGGTATTTCAAATTGTTGATGCTTTTGAAAGAAAAAGTTACATTATCTCTCTTTAGTATATTAACGATGGAGTGGGTAATATTGCCACAGTAAGTAATGGGAATGAAGAGGGTGGTATCAGTCCTAACGCGTGTATTAGTATACTCAATGGAAACCATATGTGAAACGACATCTCTTGCAATGGAAGCATCAGGTCTCAGTTGTTCAACCAACCATTTCTGAGAGAACCTGTTGAAAAATCTGTCAACAAAACTAACGGTATAGCCGTTGTTCACTTCTATCTGTTTATTATTGAGTAGTTCTCTAGTGAATTTCAGTGGTGACAAAGGCCCGCTTAATATCGGTGGAAAAGGAAATGAAAAGATGCCAATTTATGTGAGTAATGATGGAAAGAATCCTGCGGAATCACATGATCGGTCTAAGTGGGCTTTCTGAAAATATCATACTCAATCCTGCCACCTGATCTGATCAATTTCAAATCTAAAAAATTTAACACTGAATACCTCTCAACCACAATAGTGAACTCTATGTCTATATTATTATAGAAAGTTCTGTCCGGTCTTCATATACAAGGTGAGTCTCTCAACACTGCGTTTATTTTAACCATAGATTATTGACGTCGAAAGAAACATATCCTTCCTATAACATTTTTCCAAATTTGGCCCCGTTTTAAAGATATAGGGTGTTGAAACTTCATAAAAAATTTGCATTTTCAGCTGTAATATTCAAACGACAATATCAATTGAAATGATCTCTTGTAGAAAGTTTTTGATAACAGTCATGCATGTTTTGGCATCAAAAGATTTATTCCATTTCTTGTGGGTTTCTCACTACTACTCTACAGATTGCTTAAATTGCATGAAAAACAAATATCGCTTGAACTAAAGTTCCGTATCTTGTAATTCCTGGAATCATTAGTCTTTTTTGCAGATAATATCATTCGTCATCTTTTCTCCAAAATTGCACCATTTTTGAGATATTCGAAGTGGAAAGGAATTGAATCGATATAATTTTGTCCAAATTTTCTGATTTTCCCAAATCCAACTCTGTGCTGAAATGATTCAATAATCAGATTTGTTCAATGTTGCCATATTTTATGACTTTATGAGATATTTCTATGAGATTGGGGAAATCTCTCCAGTCTATGGTTCCACCACTAAACACTATAGATGAAATTAACCACTTAACAATTTTTGTCTTACATTCACTATAAAAATCTAAATTGCCATTTACTGTATTCATTATTAATGATGTCTAGCACCTTGTTTAATATTTAATCCAGAGTAATATTCCATAATAAATAGAGAAAAAGGTTTCCACCGCTCAAATAGGTAATTCGGCATATTTTCTTGATGACCATTGAAATAGGTAATGTATTTTCTCTCAGGACCTGTTAAATTGAAGACTTGTCTTTATCGTTCTTTATTGTTCTTTATATCTTCAGATTTTCAAAGTGCGTCAATTTATATCTATTCTAACATAGAAATGCTTCAAAGTAAGCTCATATGAGTTTTTAAAAACTTCGAACCCAGTCTCTTAGATTTTTTTTTTTAATTTAATATTAACGTGTCTCGGCATCTAGGCCATTGACACGAGGTACAGTGGATATTCACATATTTGGTATGTACAAATAAAGCTAGAAGGAGAAGAAGCAAAATATCTGAATATAAGAACATACAGAATGAAATGCTATTGTGAAGTTGACATTCTTTGAGAAATTCAAGAGCTAATTCAATATGACTTTTTGATTTGAAGATTTCTCTGGAATCTTCTTTTAGATTCAGACAAAGTCGGTTCTCTTCAAAATTGGGACGACTAGTAAGCAGGTGTTCAACAGTTAGCCGGGTATTGTAGCAGTATTTGCATTCTGGAGGATCTTCTGAGGTCATTACATAACTGTGGGTTAGTCTGGTGTGTCCTATTCGAAGTTTCATCCCTTCTTTCCAGTCTAATTTTTGGCGAATTCCTGATTTTGGGTTGAATTGCGTGTAAGCTGGTATTGTTTTTATCCCATTCAGCTTGCAATTCCTGTTGAAACTGGGTCATTGGAAGGTCGGTTGTTCGCGCTTGATTTGCATGCTGGTCCGCAGCTTCGTTTCCTGGTATACCAGTATGTGATGGGACCCAGATTAAAGAGGTAGAAATATTCTGATTGGACTTCAGAATGTGGCATCTTTCTTGAATTTTACAGACCAGTGGATTCCTTGAAAAAATGTTTGCCATGGATTCAATTGCAGGTAAAGAGTCTGTCACCACTGCAATCTTTTGATCAGGAGTGAATGACCTGCAGAGGGACTTGTAGATTGCAATGAATTTTCCAGTAAATATGCTACAATTGAATCGAAGTTTGTACGCTACTGGGGCATCAGTGTGGTCAATGATCGCGCATGCTATTCCCTGGTCATCTTTCGAGGCATCAGTATATAATAATATGTCGAATTTTTCATCTTCAACAAGCTCAAAGAAATTCTCTTTGATAAACATTCCTGTTATTTCCTCTCTGGTGCAACATCTATGCAAAGAGGTGTTTAGTGTTGGTTGGTGTCTTGTCCATGGAGTGTGTTCCGAGAACGTGGTAGGTAATGTTCTAACTAATGCACTAACATTCGACGCATGCGCAATGGCTTAAAAGCGTCGCACAGCCGGCAATAACTGTCCTCGTCTGACAAATGATGTTACGCGCTAACTCTCTTTCACTCTACCTTAAATATTCATTATCTTTAATTATAATTATCAATAACCCTTATTTGCGGCTAGATTAAATTAAGCAACTTTATATGATAATTAATAGAAAAAAATTAGCTTCAATTTGACATATAATTAATGAAAATAGGTTATAAACGTATAAATTTATCGAAATTATACCTGTTTACACCTGGCTGCGAAGAGGTGGGGCCAGGTGCGCAACGGCAACCGTGATTTTTTAGAATCTTCATATTAATTACCGTGATGTAGACGTTATTTTATTTAAAAAATAAATAAACGAAATGTTTTACCAAAAATCAATTAAAAATAATTTAATTAAAAATAATGGCGGCCAAATTGTGATAGGCACCCTAGTAAATATATATTCTATCAATTATAAAAAAACACGATGAGCACACCAATACCGCAGCGGGATCTTAGACTATTACCACCATTCGGATTTCCATACTCTGGGCAACATACTGATTTAGAGATTTCAAAGAATTATTTCATACAATCCACAAAATAGAATTTCCAGATTGAAGTCTCGTAAACCATTAAGGATTTTCAATATGAGCATTACCGATGAATAATTGTGGAAGATTGAGTGAAACTCTTATGAAATATTCGATACAGATCTTGTTTCTGATACTTCTGAAAAAATTCCTGGTTTTAATCTTCCAAGAAAAATTTGGACAGTTCTTAATCGTTTGAGAACAGATCTTGTTTGTACCAATAGCTATTCAGACGGAACTCAGTTCCAAGCGCAATTTGTGAATGTGGATATGCAGAAGAAAAATACCTCATCTCATCAGTAATTGTCCAATATATATATTTCAAGATGGTTTCAGGGCTATTCGTGATGTTTCCTATTCTTTCTTGGAATGGGTTATAAATGTCAAACATATCTTATACGTTTCTTTGGATGCAGTTCTCTTTTCTGCTTTTGTCTGTTTATTTTCAGATTCAGATTTGTACACACAATAAGACAAATACGGGGAGTAGGGTTTTTTCCATTGGCTTTCATATTTTACACCAAATTTTATGACACCCCGTCACTAACCCCTGCTAACATTACATGCTCTATCGTATTGCTAACCAAAGAATTGAAGGCCAAAATATCATGAGAGATATATATAATCATTTCTAGTTACAAAAAAGTCAAGCTTCCATTTGCACAAAATTATAATTTACCCTCGATGCATTTTCTGCGCTCGCTCGACTCCATACTTGCTTCCAGATCGCTTCAAGTTATAATTCAACCGTTCATAGTCGATCTGATACGAGAAACCTACATCTATCAGTTTACGAATGAAGCTTCAGCAACACGCAATCACGAGACCCCAGATAAAAAGTAGCATCGAAATAAAAAGCCAAGAGACACGGGCCATTCCCGTACTTACTATATATCTTGAGTTGATCAAGTGGTGGCAGCGTCGTCTTCTGAGATTGATTGCTCTTCCCATTTCTCACCGTTGACGTCATTAACCTTTGCCGTTTTATCGGCGGAACTAATCGTGGCGGGCCCACAGGGAACGAGGTCGAGGCGTAGTAACTGAAACAAAAAATTATGAGTTGATTACTGAGCCATAATTGGAAAGGGGGTTGTATGGAACCCACATAATTGAAGCTCCATAATACAAAATCTCTGATTGAAATAGCTCTCTTTTCAAGAATATTTAGGGATTTCCTGAGTTTGGCCATATTGACATAGCAGATCACGTGGTAGGCGTGAGTCTTCAATGTTTGACGGACTATGACGTTGGTTTTAGAAATGATTAAGTGGTGTGATAAAAACCCTGAATGGGATATAAAATCCAAGCGTTTCAGGGTGACGAGGAAAAATTTGCAATACACAGTCCAGGAATGTGGCTTTTCCCAAACCTTTTTAAATACGACAGACATTATTTAATTTCGAAATAAATATGGAATTATCTTATTCAATAATTAACTGGGCTAGCACAATCGAACTAGGGATTTCACCTGAGAGATAATGAGCTCTTAATTGTAACATGTTATGTTGTTCGCGTCTTAAGATATCGAAGCTCAAAGGACATAAGAATCGGGTTTTTGCCAATTTCAGATGATCCAGTTATCGATCGAGGTTGAAAATGATTGAATTACTTATGGAGGTTGATGGAAGAAGGGTAAAAATTTAGGGTCGTATGTGTTTTTTGATGCGACAAAATGAAAAATCGAAATAAATGAATTTGTCCAAGAAATAAAAAAAAAAATTTGAGGTGAGTCACCCTTAACACTTAGGGGTATAAAAATTAGTTATAAATCTATCATATGATTCCGAAAGTACAGCAGTTTTATTTTGTCGTTATATCGCTTCAATATTTTCACTATATTCTGAATATTCGTCAAATGAAACAACGATTATAGTCATATTAGCGATAAAATAATTCCTTATAATTTTTCCTAAATTACACCATATTCTAAATATCCGAAATTGAAAGAAATTAAATCGATAAAATTTTATCCAAATTTTCTGATTTTGCCAAATCCAACTCTGTGCTGAAATGACACAATAATCCGATTTATTCAGTGTTGCAATAATTAATTGATGATGATAATATTTAATTCTTTATTATCAATAAATCCTAATTATTACCAATAATTAATTATATGCATTTTTACACTGATCTCATTAAATATTTTTGAAGATTTCATATGGGATTCTCATAGTTTTACTGATAGATCAAATTTATAAAAAAAGTTCTCATCCACCTGTTCTCAGTACTCAAGTACGATCAGTACTCAAGGAAGTATGTCAAACTTATAATATTGTAGTATAAAGAGATAATGATAGAACATCAAAAATCTATATTTATGGTGTTGAATCTTTTTACCGAAAAAAAATTTGTTTTTTGTATCTGCCCCTAAAATTGGAACTCATATGATGAAATATGGGAGAGTGAATCATTTCTAAGAGGGAAAATAATATTTTTAAACAATTCGGATTCAACTGTGAATACTGGTGAAGGTAATTTTTCAAACTAAACTGGACTAGAGAGGAATATTTCTCTATTTGAAACTTAAAATGCTTATATCTTTTTAAGGCAGCTGAATTTGGAAAAACAGTATAGAAAAAAAGTGTTTCTTTCGATCTCAAGTTGAAATTAACGCATTGGTCGAAGACTCGCCCTGTATATGATAGCAGAATGAAGTTTTTTGTCCAATTAATTGTTGATGAAAATAAAATTATATCATCAAATTGATTTTAAGGCTTAATATTTTTTTAAAGCACTCAAATATGGGATACTCAACCGTTGAGGTTTACTGCAGAATATTATGTGATAAAGTCTGTTCTAATTAAACTTTTTTAACGAGGACATTCTTTGCTCTATAGAAAGCCACTTTTTTAATGCGATCCCGAAGGAAGTGCTCAATTTATTGTAAGATTAATTCATTTTGTCATGATATTTCAACTGTCAGTATGACCGAAATTGTACCAAATTTGATGGAAAACGGCAGATAAAAAAGTATTTCTTCTGGCCCTAGAAATATAGTCTTGAAATTGATGAAATATTTAGAAGCTGATTGCTATTAGTGCGAGAGTATGTAACCTTTTATTTCCAGATTTTTTTTGTCGGGAATTTAAGGGTCTACGAACAAATCGTATACATGCGCACTGCAGAATAAGCATGATCTGCTAAACGAATGGTTCCTTAAGTTGCTTTAATGCTTCAGTTAGCTATATCTTCGATAACACATGACTTATACAGGTAGTAATCGTTAGCAAAATGAAACATTAAAGCGACTAGTTCTGTAATATCAAGGACATATAGAATTTGCTATTAATTAGAAAAGAATAGAATAGAATAGAATAGAATACTTTAATTTCCCAAATCAGTGACAATAATAAAATTTCCCGTATCATCCTGAATTGTACTTCTGAAATTGTTTTATCAGCAGTTACAGACATCGCTAAGACTTTCCACGACCATTGGCGACGATTTAAAAAAAAACACAACTTCTGGTTTGCTAGACGCAGGAATGATATATTTTAATTCCAGATGGCGTTTTTGATAAAAATCTCTCAAACGAAATGATATGAAATCGAAAAACTATTCAGATATTCAGTACTTTGCGATTTTAATTTTCAACTCAACATGTTTCGAGCTAATTCAGCTCATCTTCAGGAGTACAAAAATCACACAAGTGAAGCTGAAAAACAACAAAAACTCATGGAGAAAACGCAAAAATTCTCTACAGCAAAATACAGGGACAAAGCATAGAAAATTCAAGTATAAAAACAAAAACGATACAAATAACAAGCTGAATCGAACTAATGAAACTTTACAAAAGTCAAAAGACTATCAAAAACAACAGTCAAGTTATGAAGGTCAATTATATAAAATAAAACAAAGTCAACAATATGAAAACGGTTTGAAAAAAATATAATGTCATAACTAAAAATAGCGGGTGTAAAAACCGCTATGAACAAAGCTGTATGGAAAAGGTAGAATGTCATAAATAAAAAAACTTACATAAAAATCTTCAGGAACAATTCAACGAAAAATTATCTGAAGTCATGCTAATGGTCTAAAAATGTTCTTTCAAATTATTTCAAGGGGAGCAGTGGCCTTTAAACACAAAATATCCCGTTCTTCTAAAGAATGAGAAATGTCGTAGATCGATCGAAGAAAAAACTTTTTCCAGAATAGTTATAATAACAAATGAAGATACATAATCATATCATGCGTGCTCCCATTCTATACTACTACCGCCATCCAGCTAAAAGAACAAAAACGAAAGTTATATAAAACAAAGTTATCTATAATGAAATAACCGACAATAACAACACTGCCATCCAACGTACAGAAGACGAAAAAGAGCACTCCAAGATGAAGTAATCCGCAACAAACAAATCGAAAAAAGCCTCAAACGAGATCAAACATCATTGACTCAACTGTCTGCTCTATACCAGTCCTGTTCAACAAGTTAACATCGGAACTTCTCGAATATTTACTAATGAACATACCACGTTTTTGTTTTTATACTTGAATTTTTCTATGCTTTGTCCCTGTATTTTGCTGTAGAGAATTTTTGCGTTTTCTCCATGAGTTTTTGTTGTTTTTCAGCTTCACTTGTGTGATTTTTGTACTCCTGAAGATGAGCTGAATTAGCTCGAAACATGTTGAGTTGAAAATTAAAATCGCAAAGTACTGAATATCTGAATAGTTTTTCGATTTCATATCATGGATCTCCCAGATATTAGGACATTCAATTCTAAACAATCTCAAACGAAAGTATAACGTCTATTTCATTCCTTTAAAAAAGTAGAAAAGCTGCTACTATAAGGAAAAATGTTCACCTGAACATTCTTTTAACCTGATGTGGAATTTTTAAATTACATTTTGATTTTCAAATCTTTTGAGGTCTCCAGTTTGGGCAATTCAACGGTGTGCTCCATATCTGAGGTCATCTTTATTTCTTACACACTATCAAGGTTCTGGTGGTAACCTAAAAAAAAGACTTTTAACAAAACTCCGTCTTCAAAAGAATGCTTTCAATTTTCTTTCGTATAAGTGAATGGAATTAGGTATGAATACTGAAAATGTATAAATGAAAGCTTAGACGTGAGCTCAGCAGCTGGTACGCGCAAGTTCCAAAATCCTTTCCAGGATTCGGGAACACTGTTTACTTGAACAACAGCGAAAATGAATGCAAAGTGTAGGTTTTCTATCCCTACGCACACATGCCATAAACGCTGGAGATTTGTTATTTATAATAATTGAGAACGGATGCCGCTGGGATTCGAACTCGACACCGGTAGAATTACGGAAATTCAATCTAACCTCAAAGATACCAAGACCGATGTTGATACGCGCTTATGTGACGACTCATAAAGGATCGCCATAACAGAATTGACAAACCTATAAACTGAATTAAAAATAATTATTCACAGTTTTCTTTCAGCTTTAGTCGAAGCTCAAAGTTCCTCCTCCTGAAAATAATTTGACTGCTATTTGGACAATTCACCTATTTTCATAATATGAAAACATTAACTCATCTCCTTCAGAAAATAGATAGTATACGTCGAACCGGCAATGGCGGCTAGTCCTATGAGAAAGGTGAGTCATAGTTTCTTCAAAAAAAATCTTAAGTCGGGGCGGAAAGATTGATCGAATATTTTTTCATTCACCTTCATTTTTTCCAATACCAATTTCTCACTTCCACATACCTTGTATGTTCATCTAAATTCTCTATTAAATCAACTCTTTGAGCATGCGCATGCGCTTCCTTATCTAAGCTAGCATGTTATTTACTTCAAGCCATGCCTCGTCTCGATCTGAGATCGTTTCGCTTCTGTGATGCTAACGTTGCCTCTAAGCGGATTTGTTTACAGAAAATTCTAATCTTGAGAACCCAATTTAAAGTTTTATGTTCAGCTTTCCAATCCTTTTAATGTTTTTATTCGCAGTTTATAACTTTTATTTAGAGTTTATTTCGTTATTAGAGTAATGTTTTATTAAAAAATTCCAACTTGATCTGCTTTCCTTCAATTGTATCCCATACCTCACAAGAATATTTCACGTTGATTCTTGCTACATAATCATGATTAACATATTGAATACAATACTATTCTTCGGAAATAAGCTCATTATATTATATATTTCAAATATTTCAATATAGCTATATTGAAAATTTATCAAAAATTTCAAACATCAGTGAAGAAATATTTTTAATACACTTTTATACTACTTATAGAGTAGAGTTTACTTTATAAGTTCTGACCGCTAAGTGAATCTCAAACAACACCTTTTTTTCTGATTTGCCTCACCACTCACCACAATATACTGTCACGAGCCGCCACTGCCGACCGGCCGGCTGGATATACTTAATTTTGAACAGGGATTATTGATCAGAAGGTCGAACCCAATTATTTCAGACCATTTTCAGTTCCACATTCTAAATTAATAGATATTTGGGCAAAATGGTAACACGCTGTTCTTTATGATAGATGAATGTACTAGAGTAGCGTGCAAATAGGAAAGTCACACAAAATTTACTTACTACATATAAATTTTGCCGCCACATATTTTTCCTAGAGGTTATAAACATGTTCTGTAGAATACGAAAATCTGCACCTGGAAAGTTCACAAGGTTTTCGCATTCAAAAGGGATTCTGAAGGAACGGCATTCAATATAGATGATAACAGGCTTTCACCGAAATTCGGCATGCAGAGACAATTAAGAGTTTAATTAGAGAAACTCGTTCTATTGTCCGCATGAATGTAAAAGTGAACAGGGCACCTGATGGAATGATCTTATGAGCAAGCAATTAAAGTTTCACAACTTTATCCAGCAATTCCTCTTTAATCCCCCATCGTCACGAAATATGTCTATATAAGTCGCTCATTTACGACCGCCCTCGTTCACTAAATAGTGCTCAGAAGTTTCGAATTTATTAGAAGTCGACATCATTCGGAACTTTACCAATTCGACATGGTCATATACAAGGTCAGATGCCGTCTTATATGTTGGAAAATTGAAGTTCTCCTGCACATAAAATAACAGTTACATCTTTACATGAATTGAATTTTCCGGATGCTTGGACAAGTCCGAATTCTAACCGTTATATTATGTTGCTGTTATTTGCTTTCGGAAGTATCTCAATTGGACACAGTTTAGTTCAAGAGTTTTAGGTGAAATTATTGTGGGAAGATGGATGGTTGTGATCTTAACGAATTCCATTCGTTTGAGAGAATGATGTTCAGAATTTTATTATCTACAATTTTATATTGAATACGAAAATTTAGAAAAGCAATAACTTGGAGTCAGAAACTTTCTCGCTCTTATTCTTGTTATCTGTAACTACGTGATAGAAATACAACAATACTATATCTCAAATTAAAAATTACTACTCAAACTGTTTTAGTTTTGTTTGGAGCTCAAATTCGGTTCTCCTAAAAACCAGTCAGTGCTTTTCTATATTTTGATAACGTACATTAGTTCACATTAAAATGTATCTGTGAAAACAGAGCATTGAAATTTCTGACGGACTTTTTGACGTTTCACTTTTCTTAAAGTAAATGAAAAATTACTGAATTTTTCGTTGGAAGTAGGCAATGACAATGAAATTTCAGAATATGTGAGACATCAATAACGTCCATATATGCCCAAATTTCGGTTCACATACGTCCGGTATCTTATGAGGTATAAAATATTGGAAAAATTTGAAGAAAACTACAGGAGTCATAGAGGTAACAAATTTTCAGATGCTCATAACTCTTGAACTTGGACGGATTCGGCCCATTAAAGAACTTGACAGAGTTATTTGAAAAGTTAACCTATTCATAAAATATGAAAAGTCCTGATCATTTCTGTCGGAAGATAGAGAGTATGGCAAGACGGACATACTTGAGATTGACCCTGTATTCTTGATCAGGAAGTCGAAATCAATCAATTGAGACATTCTCGACTCGATATTCGAAAATTACAGACATTTGGGCGAAACGATAGCACGCTGATCTACTAGAACAAGTACGCAAACACAATGGGATTTATAGGAAAGGGGAAACATTTTGCAACTTCATTTTATCATTTTCAAAATATCGGTTTGAGAAAACTCTTTTTGATTGATGTCAGTTTAATGGGTCACACGTATGTAACACCGAGATAAATCATTTTAGAAAATCTGAAAACTGCTGTATCACTTCGGCTAATTTAAGCCTTGATCTATTAGTGAACGTACAGGAAAGGTTAAAACACTGACGAAATATAAGGAATTTTTCGGGAAATCAAGAAAATGAGAAAATATGGCCTTGACCATTGTTACAAAATGGCGAAAAAGCCGGGTTTTATGGATCGTGAAATTTTAATTCGTTATTATTCACTATAGCCTGGAGAATGTTCGGAAGTTGATAAATATGAAGGAAATGAAAAGTCATTTAGATCTTGCATAATTGAACTGATGACACTATTATGACAATTAGTTATTAGGTGCTTGGCAAAGATCCCATCGAAAAATGAGGTAGCCCTTGTTTTGGCTTCATCTGCAATAGCTGCATCTTTGTTACAAGACAGGCCCACTGATTATTCAGCCTTCAAATTGAAACTTAACATGCAGATCAACGAAACACCAGTTTGCAACATCGCCAAAAATTGCGCTATGACGAACATTTACGATGAATGCACAATGACACACAAGAGGTTGGTCGTACTGGCAGAATTTTTGATGATTTATGCAACAATCAAAACATTTTTATGGAGCCTTGATTCTGCTGTCAGGTGATTTTCGTCCGTTCTTCCAGTTTCTCCTAACCCAACTGTTGCAGAAGAACTAAGCGCTAGCCTAGTACAATCTAATTTGTGGCATATAGAGAGTCAAATTAACGACTAATATGCAAGTATTTTTGAGACAAAATCGAACTGTGATTTATAGATAATAGATAAATTATAGATAAATAATGATCTTTTTTTCGAAGCATATAGAATATTCATTACATCCTATGCAACACATACAACGAAATAGTGTCGGAAACAAGAAAAACTTATTCCTTTACGTTTTCTGAGCATGATTACAAAAAAATATCTATTACTCCAGTAGAACGTAGAGTTATGATTCGATACGCATAAATATTAATGATGATGTATGAAGGATCAAGGTCAACCTATGTTTAGGATAATTAAAATCCAGAGTTCTCGTTTCATATTTATTCTTTTTTCTAAGAAAAAAATTAGACACTCATACAAATGAAGAGCATAGACCGTTTTTCAAACACTTTTCTACAAGAATCCAGAACTCTCAATAGGACAAAAGTCTTTATTGTATCACAAATATTTTTTGTACCTCTCTGCAAGCCCCCAGCATACAATACCATATCTTAATAATGACTCATATCTTTACAACAAGCGAGTATAATATGCAATTTCCCGTTAAAAAATCAATATGGTTACTCCACTCCAATTATTGATCTACTTGTACTCCCAAAAATTTTGCCCACTCTTCTAACCTAATATTCTCTCCATCGATTGCAATATCTTTCTTGCTATCTTTAGATCTTTAAGATATAATCCGGCCCGCGAGACATTTTGAAGAAAAAACTCAATTATAAAATATTAAACTAGGTATTTACGCTCACAGCGACAGTGAAGCCCCAAACATCTAATCCTTTGATGTCTGCCGCCTCACTCTTTTATAATCGCCGCCACTCGGCTAACTCGATCAAAGTCTTTGATGTTTGCCGCCCAACACCTCACGGATGGTAAGCATCAATGGATTAGTTTCTCAAATTCAAGCTCAAGTGTCTCATTGATTGACTTTCGTAGTTTGTAGCAATTGAAAATTTATCGATTTACCGATATGATGCTGTATCATTTTTTTACATTTCATTTTTAAAATAAATTGTACTAGTACTAGAATAACATTGTTATATTATTTTATGTCTGACATCTATTGACACTAATTACTTTAAAATGCACTAAGCTTTTTTAAACGTGTCCCGCGAACCTATTTGCACACTGAAGTTTGGACCTCAACATATTAAAGGTTGCCCATACCTGGTCTATAGCTATCTATCGAATGCATATATTCCTTTTTATACAATGGTTTGATCACAGCAAACTTCAATCCTTTGGGAAATATTACATAACTTGAAGAACTATTCACAAGGTGGGATAAGAAACTTCATTCGTGCACAATTTCATCTCACTGATTGGAACACACTCTACACCACTGGAAAGCTTATTTTTTATAAAAGAAATTAATTTTAATATAAAAGAAGGATAATGGGTGAAACCGCAGGAGAGTAGAAAACATGAAAATTGTATGGAAGGTACTTGCCGGCACTTGTTTCTGCTTATTGGCTTCTTTAGGCCAAGGCAACCAAGAATCCAGGATAGGGATGGGAAAGAATAAATATGGAAGAAATGCCAACAGGTGACCACATCAGGAGCGAGCATCCAATTTGTGACTTCAACCCTCGATACTTCCACTTTTGGAGGCTAAACCGAGCATCGTCACGATGGAAGCATAAGCAACCTGTGTGATACGACAAAAACCCAAGAATACAATTAAAGTACTGAAAAGGATATATTGTGGTGAAATAAGATATAAAAGAAGGATAATGGGTGAAAGCACAGGAGAGCAGTAAATATGAAAAGTGGTAGGAAGGTACTTGCCGACACGTGTTTATGCTTTTTGGCTTCTTCAAGACATGGCAACCAAGAAGCCAGGATAGTTGTTTTTCAATATGAAAACAATAATGTTCATGAAAAATTCACACTGTTCGCTTACATTATTTTCCTTCTGAGCGAAGACGGACTTTAAGTCCTAATCTCTCATTTAGATCTTGAATGCAATATTTGTCACGTCATTATATATTCTACAATAAGTAGAAGCATTTGAAGTGATTGAAAATAGTTTAAATATTTTTTTGTCCTGATTTATCGGAGATGGCAATCGTAAGTAAGACGGCCTTGCTAATTCAAAAATGAATTGTAAAAAAGTTATCTATATATCTACTAGTATTAATTGTATGATGAAAGTAAAGCAATTGTAAAAGTATTGGAAACTCTATTTGTTCTATCAAATGAATCATTATTGAAGCTATTTGAAATTATAATCTCAATTGACACCTCGATAGAGGAGCTTATTCAGAATGCTTTTTTCGATACTAAAATAAATATTGTAATTAAGTGGAAGAATGTGCAACATTGGTGAAAAAACAGAAAGATATAATATATGGATGAGCGACAATTCAGAATTCCCGTCCCATAGAGTCGTTTATCAACAAATTAGCTGTCAAACGAGGATGATGTAGTTATTTATCCGTCACGATTGTTGAATTGATTAGAATTGTCTGAAGCACCACAAGATGATTTCCATTTAAGAACGGCATCAGTTGTATAAATACATGATCACCAGGTGTATATCCGTTTCATCCCACAGAATCTTATTTTTTTTTCTACTTAAAAAAATTAATTCTCTGGTTGTTTTTCTGTCGACGTGGAATGTAGCAGATTGGACTTTCTGATTTTGACACAGTATATTTTCTGATGATTCGAGTCATTCCATAACGATAAAAATTATTGAGTGCAAATAATTGATTACAATAACCAGTGTTTAATTTAGTAAAAATTCATGATGGCATAACACGCGTAAAGAGCAAATACTTGAAAGCTCCGAGTCCAAGTAAAAGCTTTCCAGACTTTTCTTAAAATATAAATTTGGCACTTTTTAGTTAGATATGTTAGGTATGCGCGTTCTTAAGTTTCTGTGAATTATATAGTATTTATTCTTCACGAGTAGGTGGGATACAGATATATACAATATGACAGGACTAAAAATCGTGAACTTCAATGGGAATTTTTTTATATTTAGAAGAACAAATACCGTGATAAAAACTTCTGTGAAGCAACGAAAGATTTTTTTTTCAGCTTTTGATGAAATCCTTAATTTACTCATAATAACCCATAACCCGAATCATTAAAACTTATGATTCAATAACACCCATAATTGATGTTATAACTTCGTTTTGTTATCAAAATTTCGAATATATTCCGAGTTGGATGAACTAATCATAAAATGTTTATGAATTATACAGGGTGACTGGTGTGGGGTGGGACAACGTTGAGGTGGTGATGAGAGATGTCTCAAGAAGCGAGAAAATGCTATTTTAAATCATCTGAGGTTCATGGTCCATAGAATGTCCATAGAATATAATTCACAGATGAAGCTCAATTCACTAGTAATGGAATGAACAATGCTTGAAATAATCACCTTAGGCATCAACAGAAACCTTTCGCTGTTGTACAAAGACAATCACAGAGACGTTTGAGTGTTAATGTGCGCAGTTTACGATAATCATTACATAAGTCCTCATTTTTTCGAGGAAAGGCTGATCGGAGAAATTTATAGAGATTTCATCATGAATGTTGTTTCTAATCTATTGGGGAATATTAATCTTATCTTTCAGTATGATGGAGAACCACAACAATTCTCAGTTACAGTGAGCAATCATTTGAACGAGGTGTATCCAAATAGATGGATAGGTCGTGGTGGTTCAAGAGCATCGCCGCCTCGGTCTTCAGACATGCCACCGATAGATTATTTCCTTTGAGTCCACCTTGAAACTATGGTGTACCAGCAAGAGATAAATATGAGGGAACAATTAATTAAGCGAAAAATAGACATGTGACTAAATACGAAACAACCCAAATGTGATAAGGAGAGCAGTTTTGAATTTAATGAAAAGAGCAGATAAATGTGCTGAAAATGATGGTTTTTATGTTGAACAATATTCGAAAAATTAAATATTAATTTCGTTCCTACTGAATCATCAATTAGTAATTCAGAAATTCTACGTATATTTTCCAAATATTAACTGTTTTTCGCTTTTTTGATAATTTTGATTAGTGTATGTTCCATTTTTGCTTATAAGTAACTATCAGAGATCTCATGTTTCTGAAATGTCGAGAAAAAATTATGGAAGAAGTGATAATCGGACGATTGACATTCGAAGGGTCAGAGAAAACAAGGAAAATTTGTGCCCTTCGGAAACACAGTTGAGTTCGAAAGTTTTTTTCTGTTCTCTCAGAATCTGAAGTCAAAAAAATTGAAAATAACATACAGAGTGTTGTTTTTTCATAATTTAAAAAAAACACAAATTTCTGAGTCCGGATTTGATTTTATTATTATTCGAACAGATACGTACTCACTCTATCATAGATCATACGAAATATCATCGGATTAGCGCTAATTTTCCCTGAATTATTGTCATTTAAAATTCCGTATTTATTTTCAATTATAAAAAGTATATCAGGAACCATGAACCTCCGATGATCTCAAATGACTTTTTCTCACTCCTTGAGACATCCCTCATCACCACCTAAACGTTGTACCATTCCTCATCAGACGCCCTGTATATTATATCACTGAATACTGGGGATGCTGATGAAAAAAAAAAGTTGATTCCATGGAACCCTCGAAAGGAGGTCAAAAATACCCATAAAGAAGGTGATGATAATGAAAATGTTCGCAGTTGAAGAATATGATCAATCATCAAACATGGATGGCAAAGCCAACATTGCAATAAATCTATAACTCTTATTCTTTATCAAAACATTGATCACAGCCGTTTCGTCGTCAGCCTTATCTGAATATTTTTATTCCCTTAAAACTCTTCTGTGATATGTAGCCCATCTCAACGCACCTTTCTTAGGTACTAGATAATTTACACGTCTGATAATTTTATTATGGTAATTATCTCGGAGTTTTCGGAGTAATTCATTCTTCCACATAATCCGCAAATTCATTAGCGAACATTAAGTTTGTCTTCGAAACATCAAGTTTCCTAATCCGCTTGGAAAAACTTGAAATCGGCTTTTTGTATTATTTCAGTGGAATGGATCTTGTGAAACTTCTGAAGTTCATACTGAGTACACGATGTGTCTCACTCCGTAGGGCTTATTCATTTCTTAATAATTCAAAAATTGTGTAGAATATTCATAACAGTAGCTTTGACTTAGATACTCTCCAGCGGTTTCCTTGCCTAACTCAGCTTATTTGAATTTCAATATCAATCTTGATAAACATGAAATGGGAAAATCTTTAATAAACTGGAATTATAGTAACTCATGAAACATGTCCATCAATCAATCAATATATATATATTCTTTTGAACTATTGGGTTACGAACAGATGTTAGCTGGGGTTGGTGACTAGGTGCTATACAATTCGGTATATTACATGAAAGCCTAGGGAAAAAACGCCCCAGTAGTAAAAACCCTGGCTCCCCACATGAGTATTGTTGTGTGTAGGTACATAAATGACCTTAAATATATTTGAGGGACTTCTTTCTTCAAGAGTGGTCTTCTATTAATAAACACAAAGGCTTCTTTCAGTTGCACATATCGAATCCTAAAATGAAAAGACAAAAGCAGGAAAAAACTGAATACAAAATATACATATAAAATTTATATAAAATTTATAACCCATTCCAAGAAAGAATTTGAAACATCGTGAAATGCCATAAAACCATCTTGAAATTTATATATGGGACAATTATTGATGAGATGAGGTATTGTTTCTTCTGCATTCACAACTTGCGCTTCGAACTGAGTTCCATCTGAATAGCATGCTATTGGTACGACCATGATCTGTTCTCAAACGAATACGAACTGTCCAAATATTTCTTGGAAGATCGAAACCCGGATTTTTTTCACAAGGTTCTGAAATGGGATTTTTATTGATCGTTTCATAAGAGTTCCACTCAATCTTCCATTATTCTTTATAGCTTATGTTCATATTGAAGAATGTGTTGTACCAAAATGGTTTACTTGACTTCAATCCAGTAATTCAATTTTGTGGAATGTATGTAATAATTGGAAATAAATTAGGAAATGGATGATATTTGCTCCAAGAATTCAGAGCTGCAGTCTCTCTGCCAACATGAGGAGGAACAATGTTAGACATAACTGATAACCAATAAACCGGTTTAGATCTTATTTTGCCAGTAATTATTCTCATGGATGTATTCAATTGTGCAACGATTTTTTGTGTATGTTCACTATTAACCAAACAGAGCAACAATACTCAGCTGCAGAAAAGACTAAGACTGGAGATGCTGTGCGAAGAGTGGAATCATCAGCCCCCCAAGATGATCCAGCTAATTTCTGAAGAATATTATTCCTAGTTTTCAGTTTTAGGCTTAGATCATCTAAATGACTCTTGTAATTGAGAGATGAGTCTAATTTAACTTCTGAGTATTTTGGATAGAAATTATGTTCGATAGGAGAATCATTGAAAGTTACAGGTAATTTCCTATAATTTTCATAATTATTCAGATGGAAACAAGATACCTCCATTTTGTTGGTATTGGGACATAATTGCCACTCACTAAAATAATGGAGATTTATTCGAATCAGATTTGTAGTTTTGTTATTCGGTGCATGTAATGATTCATACAAAAGTTGAGAACAATGGTAAATCGAGGGTAGTTTCAATATTATTTTAATCTTATTTGATGAGATGGTGAAAGGTGCAAGTCCATGAAGTCAAGCCCAAGAATGTAAAGCATGGTAAAATGTTAAATTAAATTCAACAGATTGAGAAAATCCGTATTGATGTTGAAACTAGGGTTCATTGTCCAGGTCCATTGTGTTACCAAATCTGGATTTCGTCTGTACACCCTTTTTCTTCAACACATCAAGGAATTTTATTAATCAAATGCAAACAGTTGCTAGTAAAGAAACAAGAGTACGAATCTAGCTTCAAGGTTTATTAGGAAAACACCATTCAGATAGATATGCAAGAGGTCCTTTCTCAGTTTGAAACAGCTCGTAGCCATTTAGTAGGAGCTGCACACTTTTGGTTCCAAAGACGAGCTGATGATATCGAAACCTGGATCGAATTCAGGACAGCATTTTCAAAAACTTTTCTTCAGACTAAATCAAAAACAGAGATGAGAAAGGTGATGACAAAAAGAATGCAGATGCCAAAAGAATATATCGATGCATATTTTCAAGAAATTATTTCCTTGTGTAAAGCGCTACATTTGGATTTTGTTGAAACTGAAGATCAGCTGATGATAGGACTATGTTCAAGAAAAATGTGTAATATTTTACTGATTCAGAACCATCAAGATGAGAATGATCTTCTGAAAATTGTAATGTATTACGACAAAAAAATTAAAGCAAGAATCGGAAGGTATTTGAGAATACACAGTATATTAGGAAAGAAGTTGTGCATTTTAGAAATGAACATAGGATTAGGGGATTTGAGCATAAAAGAGAAATGAAGTCAAGGCATAACCCAAGTGAAGAGGGCAAACCATTTAAACCTGCCATAAATGAAGTAGGACAAATAAAATGTTACAATATCTGAATATTGGCACATAGCAAGGGGTTGTTCTCGTGAGAGTGCATAAGTGTTATAGATGTGGCGAAGGACATATTCTAAAATACTGTAAACAGCCAAGAATGATGGAACACGGTAGAATGAAAATTATCACTGATGAAAACAGGGTAAATACTTCAATTTGTAGGTACATTAAAAATGTTGAGCTAGATGAAAGAGAATTTGTTGCATTCCTCGATCCTGGAAGTAGCGATTGCACCTTTAAAGCCTCTAAGGTCGATTTCAAATTAAAAATCAAAATTTTAATTTGGGAGGATATGGAGATCAAAACATTAAAGTATAGTCGTGTAGCATTATTGAAGTAACAATTTCTGTAGACGAAGTGAAAACTGAAAATGTTTTACGTAAAGTTCCAGATGATGCACAACCAATTGATGTAATTATTGGTATTAGTTTCACGGAGTTAGATCACATTTTTTATTATAAAACAGATAAACAGTTATGTTTTGATTATCAAAGTAATTTAGACTTACCTGTAGCATATACTGACCAACTTAGTCCATTGAATTGTCATATGAGTATTGTAAAACAATGATGTTTTCAAATGTTGAATTTAATTATAACAATTATGTGCCAGTTTTGAACCTGAGTGATGAAAATAAATCAATTCGACAATAAACAATCGACAAATTATGGACAAAAAGTTATGTCAATTGAAGAACCTATGATACTTGAACAAAACCGAGAAGACATTAAACAGAAGATGCTAGAGTTGGAGAACAAGTGACAGATATGCAGAAAATGGAAATTTTGGAAATGATGAATAAATACAGGAAGTGTGTAGCCAAGAATATCGAAGAAATAGGAAAAACAGAAACAATGGAGCAATTGAAGAAAGAGAAAATAGCCAATCAGTAATAAGTAAACCCTATAGGTGCACAGACGAAGATAGGAAAGCAATCAAGAAAATTGTGTCTGAGTGGAAAAAAGCTCGAATTGTCCATGAAACCACTTCAGCGTATGCAAACCCAGTTGTACTTGTGAAGAAAAACATGGTGAGTCTCGATTAGTTGTCTACTTCGGAAGAGAATGCCCAAACAAATCGAATGAATTTTCCCTTAACAAATGTAGACGACGGTTTATCTTTACTCAGGAAGAGCAATATACATATATATACTAGTTTAGAGTTGGCACAAGGTGATTTGCAAATGCTCTTAAGTTCTGAGAGCCAAGAGAAGACAGCGTTTATCACCCAAGATGTTAGAGGAGAATTTACCAGAGCTATGTTAGGTATAACGAATTATATTTTTCCAAGTTGATTCAGTCTGTGTTGGAACCTTCGAGAGACAAATTTGTTATTAACTTTCTGGATGATATATTGATTTGTGCTTGTGTTGAATTTGTTGAAATCTGCAAAACTCAGCATGAAATTGAAAAAATGTGAATTTGGAAAACAAAGAATACAATATTTAGGGTACATAATATCAAAAAATAGTACCAAACCTGGACCCAGAAAACTAAGTGCATTTGACAGCTTCCCAATGCCAATTAATGTGCATGAAGTAAGACGTTTTGTTGGTTTAGCTAGTTTCTTTAGACGATTTGTGAAAAATATTTCAATAATTATAGAACCATTAACATGACATTAAAAATGTTGATTTCAATTGGAAGCAAGAGCAAACCTTAGCATTTGAAAAGATTAAATCAATTTTGTAATCAAAACCCGCTTTGAAAATATTTAATCCAAATGCTAGTACTACTAAGTCCGAAAGTGCATATCTTTCGAGCAAATTAGAACTTCTAGCGATAGTTTGGTCAGTTGATCGTTTGGAAATGTATTTACTCAATTTAAAATTTGTTATTATCACCCATTGTCTGGCATTAGTTTACCTGAATAAGAATAAAAGCAAAAATTGTTAAATAGACAGATGGTCCCATATACTAGGAAATTTCGATTATGGAATTAAATTAAAAATGATAGTCGAATGAAACATGTAGACGCATTATCATATGCACCCGTTGAGCCATGCTCTAGCGAAGTAGAAGATGGAATTATTGATGAATTATCTGTTTTCAATATAAAAGCAGTGAAGAAAAAATAGCACTATATCAAAACACTGATAATGAGTTGTCTGAAAAAATTAAAATACTTGAATCCAATAAACAACCTCTGACAGATAAAGATAAACAATTAACTAAAAATTATAACCTCAATAATGGTCTTTTATATAAAATTATAAATGTATATGATAGCAAAGATTAGGAGTTATATGATGTCCCAAATGCTACGAGAAAAACATTAGCAAATAAATATCATGATTTTGAAGGACATTATGGATTAGAGAAGGTACTACGAAAAATAAGTCAGTATTATTATTTCCCAGGCATGCGACGTTACCTACAACAACATATACGTATGTGTTTAGAGTGCATATTATCCATAAACAGAAGTGGTAAACAACCTGGATATTTGAATCCAATACCTCGTAGCATAAGATCCTTTGAAGTAGTTCAAGTGGATCACTTAGGCTCATTTCATACAACCCCTAAAGGTTACAAATATGTTTTAGTTCTTAGAGATGATTTAACCAAATACGTAAAATTAGAAGCTGTTAAATGCTCAACGGCTGAGGAAACAATAAAAAAGTTGAAAATAATTTTTGATGAATTTGGACACCTTTAAAATTAATTTCCGATAGAGTCGCTTGTTTTACAGCAGATGAATTTCAGAAATTTTGTGAACATTATGGTTTCAAACATATACTAAATTCCAGTCGACACCACTAAGCTAACGGATTAGTAGAAAAAATTAACTCTACTCTGATGAATTTGATGCAGTCATCATTAGAAACCCATGAAGGTATTGATTGGGACAAACATTTGAAGAATCTTCAAAGAAACATCAATTCGAATTCGCTCTTTGAAATGTTATACGGGTATTTACCAAGATTTGATGACGAGCAAACCAGATCTTTGACAGTGGAAAACGAAATTTATCAGAAGCCAGAACAATTACGATTGATCGAATAGATACAAACAACATAATGATAAGAGAAGATATGAAGGAGTGGAATATGAGGTGGGTGACATAGTTTACATGAAATCCGTAAAAAAAGCTACAGGAAAAATTAAGGTACAAAGGACCATACACTATCTTAGAAATCTTACCGTCAGACACTTACTTGGCTGATGAAAGCAACAAATATAGTACAACCGCTCACGTTAGCCAGTTGAAAGTATGGATTAACTACGATTTCGATGAAGGTGATGGAAAATTAATTGATGAGGTAGAAGAGATATTTCGAGACCCGAACATTGATGGAGCAGAATGAAACAAGAAAGGAGAAACAACACAAGATGAAAAGAACACGAAACCCACCCGAGTATTTGAAGAACTGCATCCATAACCTAATTATTGATGTTTCATTTATTTTTATGTTACATATACAAGTTTTCTGTTGTAAAATGGAAATAAAATTGTGAAAAATAAAGTTATTGTGGAATTCATTTAATGAGAACAGATGAGAAAAAAAACTCTAGTTATATACTGATTGAGAGCGATCAAATGTATGATTGTTAGTATTTATTAATTTTCTCTGCAATCTCTCCATCCTCTGAACAAATTTATGAGCAAATGAGGACCAGATTTATTTTATTGATTTCTTAAAAAAAAAATTACAAACAGAAGTTTCCACCGAATACAGTAATCACAATGCAAAAAAAAAAAAAGGAAAATCTAGATCATCATACAGTTCCATATGAGTATAAACCTAACTCATTCTACATATATAATAATTAACCAGGTTACGCAAAAAAAAAAACAGTTTTCACGTACTCCAGAAGAAAAAGAAAGCAGAGAAAACACAATAATAAGCTAATAGGTACACACAATGATCTTATTCTTCAGACAATTTTTAAGTTGAACTATAAAAATATTTAAAATGAAAGTAACATATTCTAAATGAATTTCGCAGGGTTATAAGGGGAAATTGTTATTTGATATAATTTCATTGGTTTGATTATTTATCACCAGTTTTTGTATTATTGAGGTATTATAGGAACAAATTGTGATTTGAATTAGTTTAATTGTTTATTACAAGTTTTATTATTTTTGACACGATCATACACCTTTTGTTTCGGTATTAGTAAAAAAAAATTAGAAAGCACTGACATGAGGTCAGATTGCTTTGGCGCTCTTGTTGAGCTACTTGCGAGTAAATATTCAAACCATAACAAATCTATAAACACTCTGATCAGGTGAACAATAGACTTTTCCGGTACTATGGGACAACATGATGCAAATGAATGCCTAATGAATGAAAAAACTTATATCTCAAATAAAAAAAAACTACTCATAATTTTCCCCAAGTGTGTTTTTCGAAGCTATAATTCCCTTCCCCTAAAAACTTACGTCAGTGCTTTTCTGAATTTTGACAACGTATATTATTTCAGCCATAGAGATTGAATTCTATCTCTATGATTTCCCGTTATGAAAACTTTTGATTAATATTACGCCAACTGACACTGATTAATGAGCCCGGCATTTGTCAATCGAATATCGATCTGTAATGGAAATCGTTCAAAGAAAATCATCGGGACGTATGTCTTTTCTCTTGGGTAAATGAAAAAAATGATCATATCTTTAGATGGAAAAGAGCTACGACAATGAAATTTGAGGATAAGTAAGATATCGATCACCCCAATACATTCAAGAATTTTTATTGAAATCCGAAAAATATCTTATGAGATACTGAGTATTAAAAAAATTTTGTTTGGGAATTTTTTAAAAATTTTCAAGAGTGATGATTTCAGCAAATTTTTGCGCGCCGTTTTGTTCCAGCCTCACTCAACGATATTTCAGGTATCAACTTGATCGGATGGATATTCTAGTAGTTATTGAGGAAACAAAATTTCAGATGCTCATAACTACTGAACCATCCGACAGATTTGGCCCAATAACGAACTTGACCGAGATATTTGGACCATTAACCTATTCTGAAAATATGACAACTCTAGCTGATCTCTTTTGGATGCTAGAGAGGAAACGGCCGGCAGGCCGGCCGGACAGACTCAACTTTTGCCACGGATTTTTCATCAGGGAGTCGAATCCAATCGATTGAGACCATTTTCGGCTCGATATTCCAAAATCACAGACATTTGGGCAAAATGATAGGCACTCTGTTCGGGTGAACAAGAGCGCCATATATGGATCGAATAATGTGTATCTATCTATCTTTGTGAAATCCCTGGTGATGTGCAATACAAAACTAAGTATGAAAATCAACAATATATGTTAGTAATAACTGAAGTAATCTTCTTAGACTACTATCATCATCTGTAATATCTTATTACTCATATTGTTTTCATTTTATACAATCTTGACACCATGAGCAATTTGAAGTCATGGTTTTCATTTTAATTTTCAATATCTCCACCATTACTTCGTCCTCAGATCTCTCCCTTTCCAAATAAGCTGGCTCAAAGCCCAACGAAATCCTAGTTGTTTCCATTGAAAAGAAACAATAGCGATGTTAAGTACGTTACCCAACAACCACAGGAATGTCTTAGCGGTAGGTACCGAAACGTAATACAAAGTGAGATCGATATAGCAGTTAGTGCGAGGGGCATGCCGTTTGTCTAGCGGAAAACCATTAATGACGGACCCGCAAGTCTTACGAGCTAGTTTTATCATCTTGTCAACACCAGTTGCCACTTACAATACACATCGGGTGGTGACGTTCATCTTTCTTTCTTCGCAGTAACCGTCTGCTTGACTCCCCATCTGTATAAATTCTCTGAATGCATTATTTGTATCGAATAACCACCAAGCAGGAGCTGTCGTCGTTGAATTATGTTTACTCGTTCTGAAATTCGCCTATCCCAACCCCAAGAATGATATTAACGCAAAGGCGTCTGGGGTTTGTTTGTTCTGTCTGTTAGAAGGTATGGATCCGACAAAGGGGAAATTTTGGTTTTGGTTTGTATAATGATAATTAATGTATTTCTCATCGATATTACGTGACAGGTCAGTTATTATACATTCCAATTAAAATACGAAATATATCAAAAAACGAATGATGAAGCAAAAAATATTTGAAAATAAAGGAAAACAAAAATAAAGCTCACCATTTTGGTAATGACTTATTAAGAGTCATATCACATGATTTAATTTCAACTTTTAGAAATCGACATATTGCATATTACAGAAAGCTTAGTACATTGAAAAGTTACAATTTAAAGATCGAGTATTGCATTTTTTAGAGGATGCTACTCACCCTACAAAAAATTCATAATGATTCAATTTGTTGCAAATTGTTTTGCCTACAAATGAGTTATTCAAAACTTCTTGACCTAAATTGAAAGTTGAAGAAGTTATAAGTAAAAGGTTTTTAAATTTTTAAAAAATCTTCTATTTTGCTCTCAAACTTTTTTCATACATTAAAAAAAATACCTCAGACGATCTTGAAGGCTATCTTTCAAAGAAAATTATGATCTTTATTTGTTTTTTCATTTCATTTATTCTAAACGCTGTTAAAGCATTCCAAAGTTGACTGGGTTCGTCAACGCTCAAGAAGATCTGGTCATTACGAAACGTTCAACTTATTGTTATCTTTTTTATTATGGTGATAATACTCTTGCAATTTTTTTTTTCTGAATTCGTGTAACTCTACTTATCGATTGTTAAGCAGTTAGGAAAGGGCCAAGCTACTCTTTAGGGACAAAGGAACGTTAGCCTGCCTTGACTATTTTTATTGAACGTTCTTGATACATATTCTCAAATCTGCTTTTCCAGAGGCTGTTTTTTTTTGTCAACCAGCTGAATCAGAAGCAGATTCAACAATCGTCTTTGCTGCACTTACAACATTGAATGTCATGATTCTGTTAAGATCATGGCATAGGACATTGATATAATCGTATTGCTCACGGCATTAGCAAGAAGATACTCAACATTTAATTTTCAAACCCTTCAAAAGGGCGCACATCTGCTCAGTTAGACAGCCCTTCATGTTTTACGTATGGAGATCTCATAACACAAAATTCGCTGTTTCTTCATGCTTTTTCAGAATATGATGCAACATTAGCAGTCAATAATGTGGGGAAATTATAATTTATACAAATTATAGAAAAACATACTGAATTAGCTAGTAGTACCGCGTTATTCTCAAGTGAGAGAGTCGATCCATCTCTGCTAACTCTGTTGGTGAACGTTTTCTCATAACTCTACACGGACGACTCACTAGACTACTTGTGATACAAACTGTTGGCCAAGACAGTGACTAAAATTTCATTTAATTTATCATTTGTGCCTCCAACACAAGATTTCAGAGACTCGTAGTAAATCATCAGATTCAGTCGTCGCTCAAAAGATATAAAAATCCTGAAGATTGGGGCTGGAAAAATGCGACTTAGGGTATCTTATCTTTTTTCGAAAAATTTCTATTATCTCTTCAATAAGAGACCGGTCTTTTTTATTTCATTATACTTAAGTGGTGAACCTTCAATTCCTTCCCGGTTTCTAGTTATAGTTTGTCTCGGAGTTTAGGAACTTTTCAGAAGAAATGAAATATGAATTTCAGAAGATAACGAAAATTCACAGAAACTTGCGAAGAGAATTATAAACAAAGTGAGTCTTCGACCACTACGTTCATTTCATCTGCAGATTCTTGAAGGAAATGGAAACACCATTCCTATAACATCTTTTCAAATTCTGGCCCATTCCAAAGTTACAAACGATTCAATGTTTCAAATTGAGTTGAGCCATCACCGGGAAGTTGTAAACATGGTCCTTTACGCACGCTGTTTAAGATTCCAAAGTGGATTACCCATGTTTATTGCTATTCGGAGAATGTTGCATGCTTTTTTATCCAATAAATTATTTCAGCTGAAAATTCTACTGAGTTCCTTCATTATCAATTATCCGGATCAGTATTGACAAAAATATTGAAATTTCTGTATTTTACTCACAATCTAATTGAAAATTTCGTGAGCCAATACTCATATCATACATCAGCTTTTCCAATATTCTGGATTCTACGATTTTTTTTTTCATCTATTTTAATCTATTTTTTAAGATCTTCAAATCAACACTTTTGTCATGCCCTTTATCTTACATAAATGTCAAAACTTAATAACTGCGCTATATTCTGTTCTATTTTGAATCTGGCTATTTCAACCTGATTGAATAATCCATATAGTATAAGTCGCCTCCTATTCAAAAGATCAGGGTAATAATATTTGCTTTAATTTCTCTTCGAAGATAGATTTCACTCAAGGTCAGTATTCGTTTCGTGAGTGAATATAGCATTATAGTTCCTACGAATGCCTCTTTGAATTACCTTCAAGATTATCAGGTACTTCATAAATAACTTTCATGTTCTTTATCTGTACCTACTATTTTCGGAAGAAACCTGGTCGATTGTGGAAGTATTTCCTTGTTTCAATCGAGTTGAAGGTAATGTTTTCAATTGTAGCATGGAGTATTATCATTCTTCATTGATGTCAGTGGAAGCGGATTATATATTTATAACACTAAGATATGAAATATCGTTGCAGTATTGCATAGGGAGTATTGTTTACTGATCAAATGACATACCAAATAGTTCTCATTCACTCATTTTGAGAATCGATTAATTAGCATATCTAAGTTGCTAGAAAACGATAACGAACAAGTTATCGTTTATATATATATATATTTACATCCCGCTATATTTAGGTCCTCATCCTAAAACGCAGACATATATCCTCCACCAGAAAGAAAGCGTATAGGCAGAATATTCTCAAAGTATATTACATAATTTGATGTCCTTAATACGAATCCAACGAAATATCAGTGACTTTTTATTCATTTTCCTTCAGAATTCCTATCCATAGGTCAACCATTCAAACTACAGTATGTAGGTCCACCTCGAGTATACTTCCATTACTACACTGCAAACCGTTGGTCCTCCGGAGGGTAAATATTATCCACCTTACAGTGGTTAGGTCAACCGACATGGTTGCCATCTTTTCAATCATATGATGTTGTGATCACGACAATTTGGCGCGCTATTTTATCGTTATTCTACGTTTCGGCTCTTGATAGTCGCCCTATAAACATCATTCAGTTAACTATGGTCAGTGTATGGTGCAGCTCTGAAAGATTCCGAGTAGGAAATTACTTTCAAATGTTGTTAAATGTTTTATGCAGATTTGAGTTATGAAGTAACATCGTGAAATATGGTACCAGGTTACATTTTTGGTAACATTGTTTCTAGTGAAACAGCGAGCTATCGTTTTGTCCAAATGTCTTTAATTTTCGAATATCGAGTTGAAAATATTCTCAATCGATTGGGTTTGACTTCCTTATGAAGAATCCATGATAAAATTTGAGTGTTCCTGGTCCTCCGGCCGGTCGCGTACTTTCTATCTTCCGAACGAAGGGACCTAGAGTTTTTATATTTTCAGAATAGGTTGATTGTCTAAATATCTCGGTTGAGTTCGTTGAAATTTGGTTCATGTAATAATTCCTTGAATATTCCTCTAATCAATTTCAAACTCAAAAAATGTTTACATAACGTTGGCAGAAAGGAGTGTGTTGAGTTTCGAAGGAATCGGCTCGATAGAACATTTTTTAAAAATCCCAAAATATTTTTCTCAATACTCGTTACCTCATCAGTTATTAGTCAGAACAGACAACAAAATTTTGGGTTTTATGAACAAAATAGGTACTTAGCATATGTTGAAGTTTCATCATCATAGCGTTCAATTTCCAGAAGATATAAGAGATTTTCTAAAAATGATGTAACAGATTATATTTCTCCATGGATTCACACCACTGTGATCATCTATAAGTATCTGTGATGGTAGTATTAATTTTAAGCTAAGTTTTTATAATGAGTGAAGTTATTAATTGTCCACTGAGAATTTAAATTTCTACTTTGCCAGAGCAAGGGGTAAATATACGAACTCAAGCCCCTGCTACCGAAATACTAACTTCACTTTCAAGTGGTGCACATTTATCCAAAAACGAGGCTCTGCCGTGAACAAACCCAAGAGCTCATGTAGGGAGTATAAGTAATAAGACTCCAGGCTACCCAAGGCCTGACAAGAGGCTCATCGTCGCAGACCTTCTGTGCCATGGATAAACCAAATGTCACGCCTGTAGCCAATGCTGCGGGAAGGGCGTGCTTCTTTTGGCTATATCAATCAGACGTAGAAACCCTTCAGCACTAATTTCGAATGTTCAGAATGTGGCAAAGCTCTTTTCAGTCATCGTAGGACCCATCACAGGTGATTATGAACGTTTCGTTAAAACCATGTACCCAACAGCTACAGTGAAGTGTCTTTTCCACCAAAATTTACCTTGATGAGAGTTATACAGAAAGCAATATCTAAGAGGAACCGTAGAATGGAGGAAGAGAGCTGATAGGCAGATTTGGAAGGCAGGAGTGCTACGCCGCAGGAAGATGCAAGAAGTTTGGCAGCAAATAAAGAAGAGTTGAAAAAATATTTCCAGTTACAAATAATAATAGATTATTGGTTATTTATTGAATGAAAAATTCAGTTCGAGAGTGAGGTTCGAACCCGGAAGAGTGGGAAAATATTAAAATTCGATAGAAATGACGTACTGTCAAAAACAATCTACTTCAATAAACGGTTTCAACTGATATTTTTCACCTCTATTTCAATATGAAAAGCGCCAACATATTGTCACTCTGATCCCCATCCCAATATCTAAATCACTGATAAATCACTGGAACTTGAATTGATTGAAAATTGTTGACACTTGAAGCCAATAGCTCTCGTCCAAAGGCAATCAGAAATCACATGAACCAAGACAAATTTTTCAACTTCGAATATCATTTGAATGCCACATGCACTGACGTGGAGTCCCACTCGTTCATTAGATGATCAGCATACTATTGAATTGGGAGTTGTGAACTCTTTTTGAAGTGAAAACTTCTTTAGGCACGTTTATGTTTATAAATGATTTGCCGGATTATGTTCTTGCTCATTTGATCATACTTTTCGCGGATGATTCATCATTTTTGGTAACTGCGGGGAGCTTTGGGAGCTTGAGGACCTGATAGCCCTACTACTTCAAACGTTTACCACTTGGTGGCGTAGGAATAATTTGATTGTTAACACAGAAAAAAATAGTATGCATTCACTTCAAACTGACAAATTTCGGTGGAAAACGATCTGTCTTCACTTGTGAAAACTCGTCAGTAACTACAAGTGGCTCCCTAGGTTTCTTGGAGTACGAATTGACGAATACTTACGATGGAACCACCATATTGATTCGGTTTGTAAATAACTGAACAACTCATATTTTGCCATAAATAAGATCAAAAATTTGTTTTCCCTGCATTCACTCTTGAATGTGTATTATTGTATAGCTTATCCACACATGGCATATAATGTTCTTATCTGGGGAGGATCTACCGAACTGGAAAGGGTGTTGATTTGTCAAAAGAGGATAATCCCAGTAATTTTCAATTTGTCACATTTACCTTCTTGTCGACCATATTATATAGCAAATAATATTCTGACATGTCATGTATTTATACAGGGCGTTCCTAAATTGAACGTACAAACGAAAAGGGAAGATTCCTTAAAAGAGTTTAAGAAAAAAAGTCCCATGAACATGGGGTCGCAAACGTTTCGTTTTCGAGATACAGAGTGTTGAAGTTTGAATTTTATTCAATTTTTTTCTCATAGTATTTACACTTCACGAGATATTCAATTGAAATTTGGCATACATATTACATTTGAGAGTTCTCACTACGTGACATGGCAATTTCGATAGAAGATCTACAGGGTGAAATCTTTTCTGGAACACTGCCACCTGTTCTTCTGCAGAACTTTTTTTGTGAAAAACTGTTAACTTTAAAAGATGTGAATAGAAGCTTTGTTCTTATACTAAACTTTTCGGTTTCATTTAGTTTTGTCGTATCTACCAACGATTTTGAGAAAAAAAATGTTGAACGATTCCATCGAAATTCTCGTAACTATGATTGATAGGCCAGTTTGTAGTCTGTGGTGAATGAATTCAGTGCCAGTTTTGACACATCAAATTATTGAGCGTTTGTTTTTTTAAAGTGAAGGTGGTTGCATTTGTAGCTATTTATTTTTTTGAATGTAGTTAGACTACTATTTTCATTACGACTTTTATGACTGTTACAACAATAATTTGATCAGAAATTAGAACCTTTACACATTTCAATACCAAAACATGCCGAATTACACGAATTCCGAAATGACTGATATGCATTTCATGTATGGTTTTGCAAATGGAAATGCAAGAGAAGCTAGGCGTCTTTACATGGAACGCTATCCCAATAGAGTGATACCAAATCATCGAATGTTCTCTGATATTCATAGGCGTCTTTCAGAAGCTGGATCTTTTTCCACGGAAAGAATTAATGCTGGGAGACCACGCAGTGTGAGAACACCACAACTCGAGGCAGTTATGAACGAAATAGAACAACATCCAAGAACTAGTACAAGAAAAATTGGTGCACTTTTGAATGCACGTCATCAAGTTGTTTGGCGGATCTTGCTGGATTCTCTGCTATATCCTTATCACATTCAGAGGGTGCAAGCTCTTCTGCCTCGAGATTTTCATCCGAGGGTTTATATTTTGTCAGTGGTACGTCAGTAGACTATTCATAAATCCTTATTTTGATTGCCAAATTCTTTTCACTGATGAAGCCTGTTTCTCAAGGACTTCAATTATCAATTTTCATAATGAATACGTATGAGCTGAGGAGAATCCGCATGGATAAGTAGAAACCCTTTTTCAAGAGCAATTTTCACAAAATGTGTGGGGTGGTAATATTGGTGATGATTTGATTGGTCCTTTCTTCTTGCCAGGTCGACTAACAGGTCAATCAAAAAGACATTTTTAGAAAACGATTTGACCTTGTTATTGGAAGATACCTCTTATGCTACGACGAGAAATGTGGTTCATGCATGACGGTGCTCCTGCTCATTTTTCAATTTTGGCAAGAAAGTATTTGGACGAAAATTATGAAAACAGGTGGATTGGACGGGGTAGTCCTCAGTCATGGCCCGCCAGATCCCCAGACTTAAATGTTTAGATTACTTTTTATGGGGCCACCTGAAATCTCTACTATACTCGACACCCGTGAACACCGTAGAAGAACTGAGAAAATAGGCGCATTTGATACAGTTAGGAATATTCCGGGAGTGTTTGAAAGAGTTCGGTCGTCTATGAGACGAAGATCAGAAACTTGTATAACAGTTGGGAGAGGACATTTTCAACAATTGCTGTAGTTCAGTCTTTTGCGGTTACTTGATGAGGTGTCTTGTTATGATTTTTTTAGTTTTACGTTTCCTGTTGTAATACATTTCTTGTGTTGATTATACGAGTTTATCGAATCTTTATGAATCATCGATACAGATCAGGAAAATTTCCATAAAAACTGACACTGAATTCATTGACCACAGCTTACAAACTGACCTTTCGATTATAATTTGGATTTTCACGAGGATTTCGAGAGAATCGATCAAAAATTTTTTCTCGAAATCGTTGGTAGATACGACAAAACTACATGAGACCGAAAAGTTTAGTATAAGAACAAAGCTTCTTTCAACATTTTTTCAAATTAACAGTTGCTCACCAAAAAAGTTCTGCAGAAGAACAGGTGGCAGTGTTCCAGAATAAATATCACCCTGTAGATTATCTATCGAAATTGCAATCTCACGTGGTGAGAACTCTCAAATGTAATATCTATGCCAAATTTCAGTTGAATATCTCGTGAAGTGTAGATACTATGAGAAAAAACTTGAAAAAATTCAAACTTCAACACTCTGTATCTCGAAAACGAAAAGTTTGCGACCCCATGTTTATGGGACTCTTTTTTCTTAAAATCACTTAAGGAATCTCCCTTTTCGTTTGTACGTTCAATTTATGAACACCCTGTATATATAAGTATCTCCTTTATGTTAAGAATAATGAAAGCTTTATGCACAAATTATCGAGTCGTCATCATTATTCTACAAGACATAACAGTGTTTCGGAAGTGCCAGTTCATGCAAAATCTAAATAAGAGCGCTCTCCTTTATATCAGAGCATACGTCTTTTCAATCATCTTCCAACAAAAATTAAGATATTGAGTGAACTTCATTTCAAGAAGGCAATAAAGCACCTATTGTATGATGGATGTTAAAATTCGGTGGCGGAATTCACGAATGACGCCATGTTGGATTTGTGATATGAGATTATTTTATCTGTATCTCTTTATACCTTGGTTTGCCGATCTGTCCTATACTTTTGTAGTCTTAATGGATCAATAAAGATAAATATTATTATTATTATTATTTAGCAAATATTTATGTGGGTACTGAACTGAACTCAGAGCAAAATTACTCTCGTTTAATCGGTAGTCCTGACCTCAAGTCAGTGCTTTTCTAATTTTTTCAATAATTAATCCAGGAAATTATCGCGATCTGAATTATCCGAGAAAAAAGACCTTTGGGAAAAAACCGTAACTTTCGAACGGTAGGTACCGACCAGAGGTGTCGTTTTCAGAATTATTTGATAGATGAAGAAACGATGTGAATCCAAAAATCAGCATCTTTCTACTTAGCTTCATCTGAGCTGTGTGTTTGATCAAATTTGACCAATTTTTGACAAATTTTTCACTAAAAGTGGATTATTTCCCAAATTGCTGAAAACACGAAAAAAACTATATTCGAAATCTACGCCCTCGATTTAGTAAATGACGAGACCTGCATCGATATAAAGTGAAAAAATTTTTTTCGGCAACCGTCCGGGAAGTACCCACTTTCCGGACGCTTTTTCTTTGAGAAAGAAGCCTTTCCCGGCCTAGTCCGGGAAGTACGTACTTCCCGGACTAGGCCGGGAAGAATCACGTCGTTTTGATCATAGTAAATATGAAAATCTTGGTAGGTATATTTTTGATAAATGAAGTTACCATAGCACTGAGAAAACGGCTGACAGTTCATATAAAATTAGTTGTCAAGAATTTGCATGTTTTCTGATCGCAATCCCAATCCGCATTAAAATATGGAAAGCAGCAGTGATAGTGACAATGAAAATGTGCCTTGGGAAATTTCCAATATAGCAGCCGCTGCTACAGCACAATTATTGCCTGAAAAATCAAAATCAAGGTATGAAAACGTGTATGATTCGTTCACGAAATGGATGGAGATGAAGCAATGCAAAATTATAACAGAGGATGTAATGTTGGCCTATTTGGCGCATAAATCAGAAACAGTCAAATCCTCCACTCTGTGGAGCATGTACTCTATGTTGAAAAGTACCATTTTAGTAAAGAAAAATGTGAACATAGCCATTTTCCCAAAAGTTCTCGCATTTCTTAAAAGGAAGAATGTTGGTTACAAAGCCAAAAAATCAGAAGTTTTCAGCAGTGAACAGATCAGCAAATTCATTAGAGAAGCGGATAATGATACATATCTAATGCTGAAGGTGATTTTAACAAAATATTACGATTGTAGGATATAAAAGTATCAACTTACTTTTCAGGTAGCAACAATTATTGGGTTAGCCGGCGCGTGCAGAAGAGAAGAACTGACAAAAATGTCGATTGATTTAATAAACGATAAGGAAGACATGTTGCTTGTGAAAATACCGGATTCCAAAACACATATTGAGAGAACTTTTGTTGTAATTGGGCAAGAAAACCTGCTGTTGTATAGACAATATTTATCTTTACGGCCATCTCATACTCCACACAACAGATTATTCGTGAATTACAAAAAGGAAAATGTTCGATTCAGCCTGTTGGTATCCACACTTTCGGGAGTCTCGGAATGAAAATCGCAGAGTTTTTACATTTACCCAATCCTAAAATTACACAGGCCATAGCATTCGTCGAACTTCGGCGACGTTATTTGCTGACAATGGTGGAAACATCACAAATTTGAAGAGACACGGTGGCTGGAAGTCTACCAATGTGGCTGAAGGATATATAGATAATTCCCTTGAAAACAAAATTAAAATTGCCAAGACCATTCAAAAATCACCAGAAGAAAATAATCGATGCGAAACGGAAACTTTGCCATCTTGTTGTGGCTTCAACAAAGGAATTTAAATATACCAGGCATTTCAAACAAATTGAATCCCTTCAATATCAGTAATTGCTCGAATTTTAACATAAATATTAATATAAATAAGAATTAGAATGTTTCTGTTAATATGTGATATTTTCTGTTCTGTTTAATTTAAATAAGAATTAAAATATATAAAAAGAAATGTGTCGTCTCATTGATTTGTTATTCTAGACGGTTGCCGAAAAAATATTGTACGCAACACGCCCGAAAATGGTTTTTTTGGACTCATAGACTTCTAGGACTCGCTTGCGCTCGTCCTAGAATTTTGTCTATTCGTCCAAAAAAACCCTATTTTCCGGACTTGTTACGTAAATTACTATTTCGACTCGACACTTCGGACCCGAAAATTAGCGAAAAACTCCCTAGACGGAAATCTACAATTTATATTTCTCGATTAACGATTTTTCCTTGATTACTAGTCAGAGCCCGTTGTTGATTTTTATGTGTTTAGGTTTTCTGCATCCCTATCTTTTTGAGAGATATGGGGAAATTAGATAATTTGTCAATTGACAAAAACGTTTCTCGAGTTTCACTACCAATTGGAAAACTACAATGTTTTGTTCAAGAAAACGTGGATCTCGTTATTTACCAGATCGAGGGCGTGGATTCCTAATCTGTTATTAGTTTTTATGTATCATCAGTAGATTAGGAATTATGACGAAATGAATCATTCTTATAACCCCTTGCGACCTAACAAAAACACATGCGACCAACATAACCCTATACAACTATACATTTATTCAATTATTTATTATTTATTCAATAGAGTAAAGTATCTTTACGCTTATGAAGAAGAAAGTCGGACAAATATCGTGAACGCACTTCTTTCTACTCGGCGATCTCTCCAATCTCACGCCAAACTTGCAGAATAGGCGATATTCTCATTTAATTTGGATTCATTCTTGGTGAATGCAACGTTGTCAATTCTACGGAGGACCTATCCACTGTAAGTTAGTTCTGACGTATACATGGAGGAGTGATCCACCGTAAAATGTAAATTGCATATACTCATAAGGGTATACGCGAGAGAGCGCCACCAATGAGCGAGTGTGCAAAGCGCTGAACTAAATTATATAAAAATGCGAAATTCCAGTTTTCAGTCGTCCATCTGAAAATTTTATGGTAGACTCAGGGTGATGTTTGTAAGCGTTTAGCATTGATTGTGTTAGGTCCTCCATATACGGAAGACCTATCGACCCCGGAGGACCTATGATATGTAAATCGGGTGTTGATGGAGGACCTAAATATAGTGGGACAAATATATATATATATATATATATATATATATAGTTATGGTATAATCTACCATGTTATCTATTTGAATTAAAAAAATTTGAGTTACTGAAGAATGTTCGAATACACAATGTGAGTGCTATGCTATCGAATTGAAAACGGAAGAATTATTCACGTTTAACTCACAATCAAGAAGATTAGTATGACAACTTATATTTCATCTTTTCCAGAGACAAAGGATTTTTTTTTTATTTAATATCATCTCATTGGTGATGAATTCTAAACAGAAAGAGCTGTGACAATTAGAAGAAGTATTTCAGCCCAATATTTTTTTTCCGGTGAGGAAGAAACGCGAAAATCCAAATTTTTCACCGAATTTGAAATCATTCAACATCGATTATTTGGAAAACTGTGCATTCTAGGAAGATAAATGTGGAATGATTTATTCTTCCGAAATGTTCAAGCATTTGTAAAATGCTAGGGGGTGTTTAGAAACTATCTTATGCTGAATTTTGATGGTTTAAAGAGGAGGTGATGCATTAATTCGAAGACCATGAAGGAGCAGATGTGTTTAATCGAATTTCAAAACATTATTTGAGAAAAAAATATTCCTTTTGGTTCCAAAATGCTATGGTTTAAATTAATGTAAAAGTTAAAATCTCACCCTCTCTACTAATATAGGCACATACCAAAGACCTGTATATTATTATTCTCTCAAAAGCTTCGGTGCATTAAAACGTTTAAAGAAAATTTTAAGGTGAGCTGGATAAGCGTATCAAATAGCTTGAAATATCGTTAGGCAAGAAGAAGTATTCGATTTCCAATCCAGCATCCTCCTGGAATGGTGTACAATGCATTGAGTAATACCCGCTATATCAAATCGAATACTTCTTAATCTTCAAGTGAACCCGATAAAAATTGGGGGATCGTTTGCAAGAGATGAATGAAAATTTTTTCGGCTCATCGAATACGACCAAGGAATGAAAAATCACGCCTTATTACTCCGTTCATTCGTCAGCGAAAAGAAAATTACCTACCGCGGATCCTTTTGTTGTTTACATCTCCAATATTCCAGGCTCAATGGATATTCGATGGAATGTTCGCTTCCATACTCGAAAAGTAAATTGGCTACTTGTTTTTTGAAAGTTGATTCTGCAAACTCTCCAAATTTTCTTCAAATTGCTGATACCGAATAACCTAAGGTTCTTGCAGAGTCTGTTCAGATGAGTTCGAAGATGATGTTGAGATCAATAAGTTGATTTCTTTTAATAGTTCGATGATTTTCAAATAATTTATAGTAAATTGCCATTACTGATCACGATGATCTGATGATTTCACTATCAAAAAGATTTTTGTCAAATTTGGTGAACACGATTTACCAAATCTACTACAGGTAATTGATCTATTAAATCAATGGTTCCTAGCACACATTTGAAATGTTGTAGAATATGCTATAGAAGTAGGGTTATAATTATTGATTGGATGGTCATTACTATATTTCAGACAAGCATAATGGTTAAGAATATGGATTTGGATATATACAGAATGTTCGGAATAGGAGGGATATAGGGACATGGACAGACGATCAGGTTGACCCTCAAGACAATTTGAATCATATTCAAAATAATAAAAAAGCTTACATTTCCTGAGATTGAGCAGATCATTCGTATAACTGAACGTTGAAGATCACAAGAGGAATGGCTGATATACACACCGCCGGGTTAAAACCTTGTTTCTTCCTACTGCAACAGAAGTGGACAACATGGGGAATGTACTATTTTCTTTAGAAAAGAGATGTACTCTAGTGATAGACGGGACTTCATACAATTTAACGAATGTGGTTCTTTTTAATGTAAGGTGTATCATATTGTAATCATCTCTGAAAAGATTTAATAATATGTGTATACCGTCCAAATACTCCTCCTCTGAGTGGGGTTAAAATTTTTTTCATGATATTGAATGACTTATAAAATCTCAATGAAAGGATTAAGCACCTGATTGAAAGTGACTTCAATATTGATCTTTTGTGAGTTTTCCATGAATCTTAACTTTTTATCAATTTTGAAGACAAACGATACGGATGTAACCTACATGGAAACCACTCGGAAAATATCCTGTTTTGATAATAAAATGAAAAATACTGAGGAAAACACTTTGATTATTGAGGAGCATTTATCTGACCACTCTGGACAAAAATTCACTTATATTTTAGAATCTTCTCATAGCGAAACTTGTTATAAAAAGGATTATGAGATCATTCAGTGAGGAAAATCATCAAATATTCAAGAAAATTATACTTCGGAAAGATGTCAACGAAATGTAGAGATTTTTCGCAAAGAGGTGTTTTGATGTTTTAATTTCCTCTGAAATCTGTCAATTTTTTGGAAAACAGAGGAAATAGGTTATCAGCAAGAACTCAATCATTGCAGGAACTATTTGAGTTAATTTAGGGACAGAAATTCAGTAGTCATCTTGAATAATGAAAACCGGTAAAGTATATCTTGTACGAGGACTATTATAAGTGGTGTACCACAGGGTACTTTGATGGGGCCAATTCTGTTTTTGGTCTAAATTGACGACCTGCCGTTTTTCTCGAGTCAACAGGGAATGTCAGAATTGAGTCGGGAATATAAACATATATTTATGAGGATGACGCAAATATTATGGTGAAGTCTAAAGATATGAATGAAGTCGTATCCAATTTGGTACAGTTCATGTTAATAGTTGAGAAGTGGTGTGCCGAAAACAGATTAGTCCCCAATAGGGACAAGACGAACATGTAATTTTTCAGTCGATCAAAAACATCACCACCGGAAAACATCCCATTCAGCTCCGGTTTTGTCCAAATAAATGTGTAGACGAAACTATTAGGAATATATATTGATAGAACCTTAAATTGGTCAACATAATGTTGAATGCTGTTGGGGAATTTAAGTTCAATCATATACATGTTGGGAGCTTCAAGAAACCAAGTTGACGTTAAGACCTTTGCTTATTTTCAATCGGTTATGTCCTTAGACTACATAAGATAGACAAAGCATTCCTTTGTAAAATGTCGATTTGTTTTGGCTCCTCATTGAAATTCTTATCCTCATTGCAAGTCTCTTGTGAAACCTTAACCGGCAACACCGCATAAAATCTTTTTCCATTTACTCGGGTCACAATATCTTCTGGGTCAAAATGATCTGAACAAATGAAAATTGCTTTCTTTGGGCAAATACTTGACCATCCCAACAGCGAAGCCCAAAATCTTTTTTCTCATCGTCATCTAGGAATCTTAATTCAAGAAAACCTCAGTTTATCTTATAATAATCTCATTGAAAACTTCCCTTTTAAAATTTTCTACGCTACTGAACATGTAAATAACTAAATACTTCGGTTCTAACATTACACTTATCAATGGAACGATAAATTAAGAATAAAATTCCTGTTTTTAACAAAACTTTCACACTTACTAACCATTTTGAACGTTGAAAAGTAATAAATAATGAAAAGTATGAAAAACCTTATAGTGACTCTCACAAATTTTCTTAACTTTGCGTATTTATTTCCGATACAGATGTGGCAACGTGTGTCTTTCAGAACATCTGACCTTCAAATTGTCAATCAGAGAATGAAGCAGCGTTGTCTTGACTTTCACCTGAATTTCTTTCCATCTGTGGTTTCTGACATAAAATAGCAGAATCAACTAAAGTTTTTCTTTTACTTCTTGCTAATATATCCGATAAGACAGTTTCAATTCAAAATATAAAATTTTATACAATAATTTGAATGCAAATTGGAGAAAAAGTTTTTATTCACAATTAGAGGAGAATTGAGAAACTTACTATTTGCTCAGATCAGCAACATGAAAATTTTTTATGACCTGAGTGGACCAGCTCAATTAGTTACAATCGACCAGTTTTAAGTTTCAGATGCGACACTTCTCAATGTAAATAAAGGGGTCTATTCTTATATAGTCTAAGGTTATGTCATATACATGTCGATTTTCATACCACACAATAGAGTTTTTGATTATACAGTGTGGAAACCACTTATGGAATAAAATTCTTTATGACATTATTTTAGAAAATTATGAAAAATGCTGAGACACGTCAACTTTTGAATTCAGTTGTGCGTTATGTAAACATAAATTTAAATGTACAGGTGATTCACGTAAATCTGCTATAGTTGGTGTTCTCTTTTTTTAATGAAACACCCTGTATATTTGTATATTTTTGAAATCCCCTCAATGAACCGATTTCAATAAACTAAATATGTATGGTCAATTATGAATTGTACAGGGTGAAATTTTTATTTTTACAATTATTAAACACATACATAAAATAGCTGATGTATTTGATTTTAACACATTAAAATAAATGCTCAAAATGTTCTCCACCTAGTTGTTGGCAATAGCACAGTCTCCTATAGAACTCCTCCTTAACTTTGTTTAAAGTTTGAGGTGAAATATTCCGTATTTCTGTAGTTATCCTGTCTTTGAGGTCTACAATGCTAGTTGGTTGTGTTGCATATACTTTGTTCTTGAGATAATCCCATAGAAAAAAATCCAGCGGCGTAAGGTCTGGCGATCTAGCTGGCCACTCAATAGTACCTCTTCGTCCAATCCATTTATTGGGGAAGATTTCCTCTAAATAAGTTTTTACCATTAAAGCATAATGGGGCGTTGTCCCGTCTTGCTGAAACCAAACATTTTCATTCGGTAAGCTAGGATCTATTGCGTTGGGATATAAGTTTGCCAACGCAGGAATAACTCCATTTGTAAGCATATTTAAATATTTTTCAGCTGTCAAATTTCCATCTATAAATATAGGACCAATAATATGGTCGCCTATGATACCGGCCCAAACGTTCACCTTTTGAGGGTACTGAGTATGTGTTTCACGCATCCAATTAGGATTCTCTGCTGACCAATATCTACAATTCTGTCGGTTTACCTCCCCTTTCATTGTGAATGTTAATTCGTCAGAAAAAAGAATGATACCAAGAGCTATCTCATTTCTGTTCAGCTTATTCATCAATCTTTCGCAGAAATCCATTCTACGATCTGGATCGTCTTCTGTTAACTCCTGCACAAAAGTCAATTTGTAGGGATGAAGTTTTTCTTTATGAAGACACCTTAGAACAGTTGTATAACTAACATTATTTTCACGGGCAATTTGACGTGTACTTGAAGTTGGATTCTCTTCGACACTTAACAAAATATTCACTTTCACATCAACAACAAAGTTTTCTTTTTAATGGTTTGACATGTCTAAGTTCTCTGAATTGTGCATGAATTTTAGACACTGTGCTTTGTGAAATATTAGAAATTTCGGGATACCTCTGATTAAATAAGTTTGCCACTTCAACTTGACTTCTGCAGTTATCCCCGTACCCGATCAACATTAAAATCTCAATTCGGTGAGTCTCAGTTAAATATTTCATTGTTATTTCGACAAGGAAAAAGTTTTTAACAAAGATTTTACTTTTTCAGTATAAACTATCAACACATCAACAACCGACAGAATATTAAAACAATCCACATTATTTACCGATTTTGTCTAATTATTGGCGTTTCTATGCACTTTTTAGGTATTCATGATAAAATTCATTGGCGTACCAGGTTTTATTTAATTCAGAAGGTTTTCCAAATACGTCTGATAATTAGTTTAGATTTTTGATAAATCCGTATTTAGCTAATTTAAAAAAGTACCAATATTTCAAGTGAAATAAATTATTGATTTTAAAATTTCACCATGTATAATTCATAATTGACCATACATTATTTAGTTTGTTAAAATCGGTTCATTAAGAGGATTTTAAAAATATACAAATATACAGGGTGTTTCATTAAAAAAAAAAACACCGACTATAGCAGACTTACGTGTATCACCCTGTACATTTAAATTTATGTTTACATAACGCACAACTGAATTTAAAAGTTGACGTATCTCAGCGTTTTTTATAATTTTCTAGAATAATGTCATAAAGAATTTTATTCCATAAGTGGTTTCCACACTGTATATTTCAGTGCAAGGGTGAATAATTTTTCGGAGGTAGTGTCCCCATATTTAACTCCTTTTCTAATCCTTATTTTTTGAGTTGCTCGACTTTCTACAATATTTATTTGGATGGTAGCTTTGCTATATAATTGTTTGAGGAGATCTCCATACCTGGAATCTATTCTTAAGTTCTTCATTCCCACAATTTCACAGAATCGTACGCTTTATTATAGTCCACAAATGCTAAGTAGAGCTGTCTTCACTTCATTCAAACGATTTTTAAGTTTGAATTCAATCAAATTGCATTACTAGGAATTTTCGAGGAACTCCGGATGTTCATAACCTCTGATTTATCTGACGGATTTGACCGATAACGAACTGGTAAAAGTTTTTTGGACAGTTACCTCATTCTGAATATATAAAAACACGAGCTCACCTCCTACCCAAGACAGGGAGTATACGGCCTACCGGACTCAAGATGGACTACGGATTCTCCATCGTAAACTGGGAACAAGCGTATTAAAAAAGGTTTCCTGATACTTCTTTCATTTTTCTGTAGTCCAATGCCTGGCAAAAATCGACACAATAAACACCACTGAATGTGTATGTTTTCGAATTTTTTACATTTATAGTTTATGTCTTTAATTACGAATGGAGCTTCGCGTTTCATTACAGAGAATACAGAGCATCTGTCTAGCAAACGGAACTTTTCCAGTTCATTAACATCCGTATGCCTCTGCTTGGATACAAAATAGTAGTGCACTAAATTCTCCCAGCTATTCCGCCGACGATAATTACAAATGTGATACCACGCGTATTCGCTAAATTAAAAGACAATATTTCTAACATAGCATACTCGGACTGGTCACTCGAAATGAATTGTTTATTTCGAATGTGTCGCTTAATTGACACTCACACAACAATACCATCCATGAGATATGCATATTTTTGTGATGAGATGGAAATAAATATACACTATGAATATTTATATACGGGGAATTGCGTGATGCGAAGTATTCTGAAATATTTTCCTGCACTCTGGAATAATATGATATTGAAACAACCCCAACAATGAAAGCAAAATGATCAACAAACCATGAATCAAAAATAACTACTCACAGTTTTTCCTTTCCTTACAAACCAACCAAAGACGGTCTATAATTTTATTGAAAATCATAGAGAAACTTAGGTCAATCAACCATCTATATTGAAGATCAAATTACCTATTTATTTATTTGAAGGGACATGCCAATTCATAATTTATTACCATAATCATTATTAATATTTTAAACCAAAAATTCAAATAAATATATATATACATTACAAACGGCAACACCAATTTTCCAATAAGATAAAATATTCCAAGAATTAACAAGAAAACAAACAAAAAATATTGAAATCTACAAAAAAAATATCATAGGAAAAACCAACAAGAACAGTTGACAAGTTCAAATAGCCTCAAAATATCTTTTGAGACTAAAAATAGATATCTGAATTAGATCGATTTCCGATGCATTTGCCCCTCTAATCGCTCGTGCAATCGGATTATTCATTGCATAGTTAGTGGGGTTATATTCGATGTATAAGAGATCTCTATGTCTGAGGAATACATTTTTCGCATTAAGTTTCGTCTTAGATAATAAATATTCACAATCAATGTAATTATTGATTAATTTATATACAAACATCACATCAAAATTATTCCTTTTTATAAATTTTCGTTGCACGCGCTCAATATTATTTTTGTGCATTTGATAATAAGGAGACCAGACTACAGTTGAATATTCCAATTTACTTCGGACATTCGTAAAATAAACAATTTTTAATGGCAGAGATATTATTAAAATCTTTGAGTTTTCTTTTTATGAATCCAAGCATCCTCATAGCTTTCTGAGTTATAATGAAGATATGCTGAATCAAATTCAGTTGGTGGTCGAGGTTTATTCCTAGAACTTTAACAATTAGGCATGAGCTCAGTTTGACATTGTTTTGCCTATAATCGTACTAGATAGGTGAATTGCTTCTGTAAAATCTCATTACACTTCATTTACCGATATTGAACTGCATTTCATTGTCAGCACACCACTTTTCAACATTGTTAAAATCTAAGAATTACGAAAAATACCTGCTAGCTACTAAATCTTATCGTTGAAGCGATAAATCTGAAATTTACTTGAGAAAGAAATTGGTATGAAACTTTTCTTGGAATATACGATAAATTTGTGGTGATTTCAACAATTTGACAAGTTCATTGGAAACAATGAATATCATCCGTACAATACACGGAACAATGATGATCTGATTACAGAATACCACAGACTTAAGACTACACAAATTGCCGTCAAATACTGGTGTCTGGAATTTTTTTATAAAATCCCTAATGTCTGAAGGAGACGTTGAAAAATTCAGATAAAAGATGAATACCATCTAATTGCATAGATTATTCGATAAGATTGAGCAATTCTTCGAGATTGATAATTAATGATGCTGGGACATTTATTCTACCGATTGTGTCCTGTTTGTTATTATTTGTGATTTTGTAACTATTTCTTATATAAAGCATTATTAGGAGAGGTAGGTTAATGTCATCAGATACGATGGAAATATAACTAAACTGAAATGACTGGTTGAATCCGTATCAACAAACATACTTGTTAAAAAACATGCCGTAATCAATCGTTAGAGAGGCAGGAAAACTAATTTCTGGATTATGATCCTTCATCAGTTCGGCTTCACTGGATCGATGATGACGGCCAAAGTGAACATACAGAACTTAATCCAAACTGGACTGAACACTGGAACTAATGTTCCGAAATACACAATCTAGCGGACAACTATCTGTGATTCTTTCCAACATGCCCCCGAAGATACAGATTTCAACATGCTTTTTCTTGCCTCATCAAAGCTGGTATTCGATTCGGGTCTCATAATGTCAGAGAGGTCGAATATCACGCAGTAAGTAAAAATCGCTTAAAAAACCACCCTGGCGTTGTAAGAGATCGACATCGACGTACTTACACAGCTTTGAGGAGACAAGAAAATGAATGATTGTTTGGGCTATTACCATCATCTATTGTGGATGTAATGATTTCCGACGTTTCGATAGACATCTTCTATCTTTATCAGAGAAAATTAAGAAACCTTTTGAAAATTATCAATTTTCAAAAAGTCAATTGACAGAAGTCATGAAAGAAAATGAACGATGTTATATACTCATCTGTGATATGATGATCTTTTTAAATCATTACATCCACAATAGATGATGGTAATAGCCCAAACAATCATTCAACACGAGCTCCATCATCAACAATATCTCGTCATCAACAAGAAAATGTAAGTTGAAATCTGTATTTTCGAGGAGCACGTTGAAAAGAATCGCAGACAGTTGTCCACTAGATGGCCTATCTCGAAATATAGCTTCCGGTGTGCCTTCCAGTTTATATATATGTAAGTTCTTTAGCATCACCTTGACAGCTTCGAAAGAGTTTAGCGGAGTCGATGAAGTATAATGATCTAGAAACTAGTTTTGCTGTTATTCCAACAATTTTGATGACTGCACGTTTTTGCAAAAGTTATGTTTCTTGATACGGATTTAACCAGCCCATTTAGGTTTGATATATATTTCCTGTTTGTATTATGATATTAACTAACCTCTCGTAGATTGGTTTGCGATTTCTGCTTACTGGGTGATTTTCGACCATCCTGGCATTCTATAAAAGCTGATCGAAGTATTATGCAGCATTAAGGAGACAAGAAAATACTCCTTGAGATCTATTACTTCGGGGAGCATGTTGAAAAGAATCGCAGACAGTTGTGCGTTAGATGGCATATCTCGAAATATTATTTTCAGTATGCCGTGCGGTTTGGATTGAGTTCTGTAGGTTCACTTTGTTTGTCATCGAGTTAAGCAGTATTGATGAAGGATAATAATCCAGAAACTAGTCTCTTTACTACTCTTATGATTGACGACGGCACGTTTTTTCAACAAAAAAGTTTCTTGATATGAATTTAACCAGCCCATTGAGTTCTATTCTTATTATTGAAATTGATAAGAGTATACATTCGATGATCTCAATCTGAAGCGCCAATTACAACTTCTTGTGTATTCCTAGATCTTTGAAAATTAATGGATGCTGAAATTTGAGGATATCCTGGATATAAATAATATTGTTGTTCATATGAAATTTATTCTTTTCAAACTGATTGAAACATCTTAAGTTACAAATCGATCGGATAGATATCGTAAGATTTACTGAGGATTCCTTCTTTCTGATGCTCAGGTCTGGTGAAACATTCGACGGATTTGGGCCAATAACGTTCATAAGAGGGCTTTTAAGACAATCAATCTTTTCTGAAAATACAGAGTGCGGCAAAAGTCAGTTTACAATGTCTGGTATTCAAGCATGCGCGTATTCTCGGCCAGTATCGTACCTACGACGAAAGGAGGCAGCTGAAACGTAGTGAGTTGAGTTGTCCGAATGAAGAAGTGTTGTTGTGTAGGTTTACAGTTCGTTCATTGCCACTTGCAAACTTGATGGAGATTATGATTAAAATTCCGAAGAATTTCGCCAACGCTTTCCAAATAAGCAAGTTCTCACCAGACAAATGGTGCATAAACTGTATCGTAAATTTGTAAGTACTGGCTCCGTAGATGACGCGCTGCGTTCAGGTCTCCTTGCTACCGTTATGACGGAGGAAAACATGAATATCGTAGCTCAATCTTTTGTCGAACATCCAAATCAATCTGCACGTCCCACAGCCACAGCATTGGAGATATATGACCGAAGTTTGCGCCGTATTTTGAAGAAGATGAAAATTCGTTGTTATCGGCCTCGACTTTTGCATGCGCAGAATGAGGATGACCCAAGATCGAAGATTGAAATTTTGTGAGTGGTATCTAGGCTGCGCAGATGCTGACGAATTTTTTACCGTTCAATTCTTTTTAGTGATGAGGCTCAGTTCAAGTTGAATGGGCGTATTAATTGACACAACTGCGTTTACTGGTCGAGCGAAAACCTCCATGTTACGATCGAAGGGGAGTTGAATGTTCCTGGTATGACAGTATAGGCAGGTGTTCATGCAGGTGGCCCCGTAGGTCCTTACTTTTTTAAGGGGACTGCAAATGCTCAAAATTACCTCGAGTTACTGGAGGATTCAAGTGGCGAATTAGATAACAATACAGACCTTGCGAGAATTGAACATTTTCAGCAGGACGACGCTCCTCCGCATTTTGGAGTTGTAGTTAGGCGATTTTAGGATGAACAATTCAGCGAATGGCCAGCACGATCGTCCGACTTGACGCCGCTTGATTTTACGATTTGGAGCGTCCTTGAAGACAAAGTTTTCAGCGAACGACCTAGTGATATTCCTCATTTACGCGTGCAAACCGAAAAAGAATGTGAGAAACTTCGTTCCAATGTCGAATTTCTTCGTAAAATTTGTTTCACCCTGACTTAACGATGCCGCATATGTGTTGAAGAGAGGGGCAAACAATTCTAACATAAAATGTTAGGCCACAAGTAATATTGATGTTAAATTTTTCTCGAAATTAAATTTATTTGCAATTTTTTTGGCTTTTTCTCTCATATTCAAACCGGTAAACTGACTTCTGACGCACCCCGTATAATAGCTTAAACTCATATTTTCCAGAAGATAAGAGTTTACGGTAGAACGACCGGTCAAGTTTTGTTTTTGGTCCAAATCCTACGAACGATTCAGGATTAACGATCATCTAGAGTTTAGTTTCCTCAATAACTAAAACATAATAGTAATAGTAATGATTCTTTCGATATTAAATATATGTTCAGTGATATATTGTCGAATATTCGTGCTTTGATAATTTGAATGAATAGCATCATTCCGCTAAGGCAGCGATTGTAGTATATGCTATAATTGACAAAACTATAACAATATGTTAACCAAACATTTTCACGATGAATAAAAAATCAATTGCATAGTCGATCGAAATACTTATCCAGGGAAGTTATAATTTCGAAAAATTGAAACAAAGTTGTTGAATCTTCCACATATCTTAACAACTTGTCTGAAACAGACTATCAAACCCCCAAAAAGTACAATTTTCCCCTATGTCAAACACATTTAGGACGGCTTTTTGAAAACCAGAGTTACAAAAGTTTTGATAATGTTTCAAAATTTTGAATTTTAATTTTGAGAGTAATGAAGAATAATTAATAGTATTAATAGAATAGTATCTGTTCATTTTCATAAAAATTATTCGAAATTATCAATTTTTTATAACAAATTACATTAAAATTTGAAAAAAAAATCAAGTAAACTAATTTGGCAATAAATTATATTCGGTTCACTTGGTGAAAGAAATAATTTCAATACAAAATTTATTGGTATAAAATATAAAATCTTGAATTAAAATTTAGAACTCGACTAGAAATTTGAACAATAAATTTTATTCAAGTAGTTTTTGAATTCAAAATGATATTCAGAACGAAGAGTTTAAGGAAAAAAAAATAAATGAAAATTGACAAAATTTCGAAACAAGTAGCAGTAGCTTAATCAATTCAATAGTGATTTCCACTTACCCCCTTGTCTATATCTATACGAAATATCTTTCAAACCTATAAAATTGTGATTTCCTTCTGAAAAATTAAACCATTTCATCAGGATTTTCTTATTACGTTATCACGTTCAACTATCGTCAGTAAACCTCAGTCAGTAGACTTTACGGAAAACCAATTATTTTTAGAAAAAGTGCACCATATGTTAAAACATTTATTTTATGAATATGACGAAAATTTTCCGGTATCTCTGCATTGTGGCGAATCCCCTTTTATTCAATTGGAAAGAGGAAAATGCTTTGTTTTCAATTCCCATCCTCATTACGACCGCCTGTCACGAAAACAGAAAAAAATGTGATATTCCGATTTCACCTGGCGCTGAATGAAATCACCATAATTCTTTCAGTTCCATAAATCATTAGAGCAGTCGTTCTCGTACGTAGATATCATGTTAATAGATGGAAACGTTTCTGCACAGCGGAATCCAATTTAACTTTCGCTCACGAACTTATGGTAGCATAATTCACATTGTGAAATAAGTATTCATTGTTTACTCGAAAGCTTTAATCATCTTCTTCCCTTTGTTTCAAATCTAATGGAGATAACGGACACCACGTGAAAATGAACTCGATAAAACAATCTTTCGAAAAAAAAAGCTTCTTAACAACCAAAAGGAAATTGTCTTTTGTTTAGAGAAGAGGTTGAAAAATGTTCGAAACTTTAAGGAGAGAAATTACGCCAATTAAGTGGAGCAGATTCATTTCGAGCCAATTGTTTCAGCTATTTTAATAGATGGCTCACTTAAGAATACTTAGCAAAAAATACCTATTCACACCTCAATGCTTTTTTTCAAGAGAGACTGTGAAATATGAATCGGCCATTTGAGTCGAATCTGAGAGAACGGGAAGTTACAGGATTTTGTGAATCTCAGAACAATAAGAAATCAACTTTATCATCATATTTATAGATTTAGTGAAAATCAACATCATTAATGCTGGGACTCATGAATCGATTGATCAACTCATTGATTCTATGCCTGAAGTTATGTCAATCGGAAATATGAGTTGAAGTTATCTTCGAATTCTTTGACCAACAAGTTTTATGAAACCCATTATGAGAATCTGATATTGAGCAATTTATTAACCATTATTTAATAATGCGACTAATTATATAAACTGAGCGCTCGTTCCAGCTCATGAATCTAGTAAAATAGCGTGCTCTCTATTTGCAAATGTTTGTAACTTTCGTATATGGAGCCGAGAATCTCAATCTATTGGATTCGTGTTTCTGATGAATAATTCGAGGTCAAACGTAGGTATCGCCGGCTGGCCTTGTCCTCTCTGTTTTCCGAAGAATATATATGCCAGTGTTTTTAAAGTCTCAAAATAGGTTAATGTCCAAATATCTTGGTCAAGTTTCTCATTTGACCAAATCCGTTGAATAGATGTGGAAAAATGACGATATAGTGGACTGTATTATTTTAAGGCCTGCGCTGGTTTACTTGCAAGTACACACAAAAACACTAGATAAATATATTTTAAACGTTATATATTTACATACCACATAACCCCAGTTAGGTTATGTTGCTTCAACAGCTGACGACGAAAGAGAGTTAATAACGGTTAGTTTCTGGGACGTCACAAAATTCAACCATAGAAGGTTAATTTAGAACACAGACAACAAAAAGCTTATCCCAAATTATACATAAATACACAAGTCATCATATTAACATTACAAAATCTCATAATAAGGAAAAAAGGAGCACAAAAATACAAAACAAATAACACAAATAATTATAGATAAGAGATATAGAACTGACGCTGACGCCATCTATTGGTGTTTCTCTCAACTATGAGATTTAAAGTTAACTGCAATTTCTCCAAGATGAGCAATTTTGTTTCTTCAATACCGCCTTGAATATACTTCGTAGATATTTGAATGAGTGTGACCCAAACAAACTTTAACTGTAAGAATCCCAAAAAATTTCTTCCGATACTTGATATCTCATAAGATGTTTATCGGATCTCAACAAAATTTGTGCAAATTTAGAAGTTATTGAGATCTTGCAAGTTCTGAAATTTAATCACAGCGTTCTCTCAAGAGAAGATATAGAAGCTTGTTTATATGACTTATATGAGAAAGTCGCAGAAATTCATAAAATAAACTGAAGAATTGTTATTCCTTTCAATTCATTTCATGGAGACAAAATGTCAAAAAATCAAAAAATCTCGTAGAGCAGTAGAACACCGTGCTATAGTATCACCCAAATGTTTGTTATTTTTGATTAAAAAGACAAAACTGCATCAATTTATTGGGTCCGACTTTCGTGGTCATACTCGAGTTTGTCCGATGTAATCAATCTATCACCGAAGAAAAAGAGATAGAGCATACATATTTTCAGAATAGGTTGGTTTGTCTAAATATCTCGATCAAGTTGATTGTTGAGAGAAATCCGTCGAATAGTTCAGCAGTTCTGAGAATCTGAAATTTAGTTACTCAATTACTCCTAGAATATCCATTCGATCAAGTTTCAACTTCGGAGATATTTGAATGAGAGCAGAACAAATAGGTTGGGAAGATATCATGAAAATCGTCATGCTAGAAAGTTTTTAGAAAATTCCTTCAACTTCTTTCATAATTCTTGATATCTCATAAAATATTCGTCGGATCTCAATGAACAATTATTTTTATAGAGATCTTAGTGATATCTTGCATATCGTCGCCATTGAGTCAAATCCTCTTAACTGAAAAGCCATTGATTTTAAACCACTAAAACAGTTGTTTTTCTTCTAATTTTAATTGAGTTTTGTTAACTTTGATACATGTTTTCAAAACAGGAAATGATAAATAACATTATGGTACAACATTTTCCTAGTAAAATTAACTCATTTGTAGCACAAATTATCTCGACACCGTCGGGAAATAATATATCACGTCTTGATTCGATGGCGACGATATGTGAAATTTCATCATCGTAGTATTTGATCCTATCGAGTAAAGGAGTTTTTTCTTTTATATAAAAATATATTTGGAGTTCATAAATTAAACCATGAAAAGGATTTTTTTTCTTCTACGAATAATCAATAGTACACATCGAGAATGAATATTTGATGACGAGATGTTGTTGATGATGGAGCTCGTGTTGAATGATTGTTTGGGCTATTACCATCATCTATTGTGGATGTAATGTTTTCCGACGTTTCGATAGACATCTTCTATCTTTATCAAGGAGAAAAGTAAGAAACCTTTTGAAAATTATCAATTTTCAAAAAGGCAATATTGACAGAAGTCATGAAAGAAAAATGAACGATGTTATATACTCATCTGTGATATGATGATCTTTTTAAGTTGGATCGAACTTAATATATATATATATATATATATAGAGAATTTTGAATTCATTTGAGATTAAACTATTGATATGACATGGCTGCAACTTTTCTGATTAATAATGATATTAAATCCGAGAATACCTCATGAATGGGACGAACATGATCATAATACCTTAAATATTCAATTTGACGATAAATCGAAATATTTGGAAAGTTTTGTTTGGAATGTCCTACTTCTGATTAAAGTTATCGTTGACTGGGATGATGTCTAACAGTTTTGAGTGAAAGAGGTGTGGTTCAAACGAAATTGAGTAAAAAGCATAAGATTGGTTGTTGATACAACCACTGTTACGTTGTTTTTTTATGTTATCTATCTCCGTTGTTTTTGTATTGTATTTCTCGAGATTCAGGGAGACGACTTCAAAACAAGGGTGCAAAAGCTCCTTTCCTCATGCCTGTGCTTTTCTAGGTTTTTTTGGTTAGTTACCGGATAAATGAGTCCCTCACCCACCGCATTCACCATTGTACAACCACGATCGTATTCTAGTTATGCTAATTGCCGAATGCGCTGGGGTAATTATAAAAAATAATTCGTTGAAAATACCAGTAATATATGTCTCACTTTCTGAACGGATGGTTATTATAATGTTGTGCTGGTTCAAAATTAGGAGTAATAATAATCACCCGCTTAATGAGAGAGAAGCGCACTTCCTGAGTCGCTGGTTATACTATAACAGTAGGTCTAAAAATTATCTTTGGTAGAAAAGATGTTTTCAATGTGAAAGAAAAAAGTTTGTAGCTGTAACAAAATGTATTCACAGATAAGAAGAATTAAACAATGTTTGACACTTGAGAGCTTATACTCACAGAATGAGTTTTTAAACTGTCTACAAAGTCCAAGTATACTACTACTAACGAATTGTAGTCTGGCGATATGCAATTGCTTCACAGATTCACAAAACACAACTTTGTTGTTTCACTTGGGAGAATTGCAGCTGAATAACTCAGATTCACAATAAACTAGGGTAACTAACTGACCCAACTGGATAAAATGTATGTGAGAGAGATTATGTTAATCGACGAGGTACTTTTAGAGGTTAGAATGATGTATTGCAAGTGAAAAATAAACTTACTAGTAGAACTGACCACCTTGGTGGTCAAACGAGAACTGTACAGAGAGAAGTTCTTGAATAATTGAGAGAGGTCGGACGTGTCGAAAGTACAGGTAGCTAAGCTATGGAAAGTACCTGTTAAGCTCTAGGTATTCCCAAAATTCGGTCCGATAGAAAGCATTCTTGGAAGTAACGGCCGCTGCACTAAATTCCAAGAACTGTGGTTTGTTGCGAGATCATCGCAACATTAATTTGACGAATAAAAATGACCTCATTCTATTTCCAAGAATCAAAGGAAAATGCGTGGGTAATGATTCATTTCCGTAATGTAATTTAGCGCTAAATATTCATTTCATCAGTTATACTAATTAACAAAAACGCTGAAAATGAGGAAATAAATAACATCACAATAACACTCAGAAGTGACAGCTATCCCGAAAAGATATTAGAAAAACGAAACAAATAACTGAATATCAATTAGAATCTAACAATGATGCAACACAAGAAGATATGAACAAAACATTAGAAGCGTCATACCTTATGTGAAAGGTTTAAAAAAACAATGATAAGAATGGTAAATAATTAAGATACCACAACCGACTTCAAGAAATAAGATACCACAAGGCTCATCTAACAAAAGTTAAACCTAATAATCAAAATCAAAGAACAAAGTATTGTGAGATATCATGCAAATGCGGAAGATCCATTATTGGTGAAAGAAAACGCCCCTTGAAACTGGAACTCGAGTAGAAACACTATTTGGTCAATAACCATCTTTTTATTGTTTCCTGCTACTTACGTTTCGACACTCATGTTCGTTCGTATTCAAGGTGTAAATCAGCTTTTAAAGAAGCCGGTAATATTTGAAAATATTTCTATTTTCACTGTCAAGTTTGAGAATTGTACTGATCTGTAGTTCGAAGACTACCTCATATTACTTCGAACAATTGGCCTCCAAACTGCCAGCAACTCGATTAATATTGCTCTTATGGAAATAAAAGCTATTTTCGAAAATGCTTTCACCATGATTTTTCTTCTTACAGGTGTCCTTTCTTTTGATATGATGTATCGTTCGAACTTATCAGATGATTCTCACTTATTGCATGTTGAATTTACTTGAATCTATCGGTGTCTTATGCAGGGCATACACGCTCCGATCAACCGGAGAGGAAAAACTGTTGAGGTATACCTACGCAGAAGCAAATTCGAGATTCGACTCGGTCTAGTGGCACCATACGGTCGCTGCTAACGAACACACGACCCGCCAGGTTTACCGGAACGTCTCAAACACGAAGCAGACCTGCGCAGGTTTACCTGTATAGTTTTTCTTTCCGGTCTACCATAGTGTGTAGGCCCTGCATTAAACTAGAGAAAGTTTCTGATGCTCCTTTATTCTTAGTTTCAAGGGGCGTTTTCTTTCGCCGATATAGGATCTTCCGCATTTGCATGATATCTCACAATCCTTCGTCGGTTGTTGTATCGTATTTATTTACAATTCTTTTCATTTTCTCTGATAAGCTTTTTACATAAGGTATGGCGTTTTAAAAGGTTGGTCCATATCTTCTCGTGTTGAAGCATTGTTTGGTTCAAGCTGATTTTCTGTTATTTGTTTCGTTTTTCTAATATCTTTTTGGGATAGCTGTCACTTCTTAGTGTTTTTATGGTGTAATTCATTTCCTCATTTTCATATTGTCAGGTAGATCATCTATTTGATCTATCATACAAACATTTCGCCACTTCCAACTCAGTATTTAGTTTATGGTTGGAATTGAAATATAGATAATATCCACTGATTGTTTTTTTTTTGTACACATTGGTTTTTGAGATTACATTCTGTTGAACAGTTGAACTAGAACTTTTTGAGATGGAAGTTCTTCATCTTTCTCGATTTCCATTGTGCATTTAATAGATTCTTCTTAATTGTTAAGGTTTTGAAGGAATCCATCTATAGTGTTCATTCCATTTTGCCAAATTAAGAAAATACTATTCAACTATTTCTTTCATGATTTGGGTTTCAATATAATAGGTCGAGACCTTTTTGCTTAAAATTCTCCATATTGAAATCAGATAAAATAAGACACATATTGAGAAAATATCGAAAAACTGAGTAGAACATGTTTAAACAAAAAAAGTTGAATTCTCGAGTTGGTGTTAATCCCGCCATATCCATTTAAGTATTCGAATTTTTGAAAGAGCTCACAGCATGTTCTTCAAAACATCGGTTACTCTAATTTCTATGGAAAAAACTTTTTCTAACAATTAATAAAATGAATCGCTCGCTGATTGGTGAAAATCTCTATTAGCGAGGAAATTACTGTTTGCGGTTGAGTAAGCGAGGCATTTTGAAACATTCGTTGATATACCACATCACATAATTAATGCGGGATTCAATGAGGTCCTATTCGTGGTGGATATAAAAGCGCTTTCACGTTCATACGTACATCTTGCCTGTTGCCATTAGTATGAAGGCGCTGAAAGAGTCCTTTTTATTAACCTTCCAGCCATCGAATAATAGTATTGCCAGAAGCACTCAGCAGGGACTTTTATGCGATACCATGTTTTTGCTGAGGAAATAATTAAAACTCAACACCATGTTTTCGTATTTTTTTGCATCAGGTCATGATCATTTGCGGTTACTGATACAATAGTAGGAAAAGGTGAATCGATGATTTTAACTCCGGTAAAGAGAACTCAACCACACTCGACAGCAAAATTTACCTGGCAGGAAAAAGACCCAAGTATCATATTTCGAAACCGTTTCATTGAACTCTTGAATTAATCTTCATTACCTTATTGGAAACTTATTGTTATTACAAAATTGTAACATGACGGATTGATATTCATACACTTGAAGTATCATTCTCCGAAACTTTCCTCACTTGTAAATTCTTTTCTTCTTGGTAACATGAAGTTCCTTAACAGGGTTTAATAATTTCTGAAAACCCAGATTAGTGTACATCCAATCTTAGATTTTCAGGTTTCTGTATAAAACCCTCATGAAATTTAAGTAATCTTACAGAGATTCTACCGCTACACTGAAACATAAAAACCACCTGTTCATTGAAGAGAGCGGCACTGCATTTTTGAAATTTACATGTGTATTGATTGTTTTCCGTGCATTTTTGAATTTTCATCGTTAAATACACATACGGCTGGATGGTCGGTTGTACATATTCTAATTGAACGCCGAGTCTCTATGAAGAAGTCGAACACAATCGATTAAGATGATTTTTGCCTTGATATTAAAAAATAACAACCATTTGGGCAAACGAAGGCATGCTATTTTACTAGTTTTTTTTTTCTCTAAACAAGATCTAGTGCACAAAAATGACCGTTCATAGTTCTGCTTCTGCTGTATCATTCTATTGAAAATAGCGTCGAAAAGGTAATCTCTTTTCTTCGAAAATAATATCCCAATCGATATATTACTCTGAGTGAGTAATTGTTCCTTCATATACAAGGTGTCCAGGAAGGGGTTTGTTGCGATATTCTCGCAACTAAGGACAGTTCTTGGAATTTGGGGCAGCGGCCGTTACTTCCAAGAATGCCTTCTGTCGGACGGAATTTTGGAAATCCCTTAACTTAGCTACCTGAACTTTTGTACACGTTCGACCTCTTTCAATTATTCAAATTCATTCTCTCTACACTTCTCAAGGTGGTCAGTTCTACAAGTAAGTTCTTCTTTATCAATTTACTTTTCACGAGTCTATAACGGCACTCAGAACTACAAGTTCCTCTGAAGATCTCTCAAAATAATCTGTTTTCGGGTCAGTTAGCTACCCTAGTTCATGTGTATGTGAATTACTCAGTTGAAATTCTCTACGTAAAAGAAATAGGTTGTGAATTGTGAATCTGTGAAGCAATTGCATTATCGCAAAGCCACAATTTGTAAGTGAAAATCTCATCCAAAGTGCCTGCACCTTATTCTGAGAAATCTACCCTCGACGATTGAAGCAGAGCTATGGTGAACTCCAAACAACAAATAAGGTCAGATCTCCTTATCATTTAATATTACCAGAAGTGCCCAAGATTGAGCAGAGAAGTTCAAATCTTTGGCTATTATAGACACCTAAAAACTCTTTCTGTGTAACTATTCTTATCTCTGAATACATAATTCTATTATAACTACAAACTTGTTTTTATTCACTTTGCAAACATCTTTTTTACCAAAGATAATTTTTGGATCTACTGTTATAGTATAACCGGCGACTCAGGAAGTGCACTGCCCTTCATTAAGCGGATTATTATTATTATTTCTAATTTTGTATCCGCACAGGGTTCGTGGCGTCCGCGATTTTGTGGAGTTTCAGTCACAATGGAAATCTGGGACGCATCATGCATTTGGCGTACGAGCGTATTATCGTGATGGTGATTCAATAGTGACTGCTCAACGTCCCTTTCGTGCGGAATATCGTACACGCCACGTGTCAAGTGACGAAAGCTTTAAGAAATGGATCAGGAAGTTCGAGAATACTGGTGCGACAGTTAAAACTCGAAATTCTGCTCGTTCTCGTTCAGTTCACCATGAAGAAACAATTGAGGAAGTTGAGGCATCGGTTCGTCAAAATCCGTATTTATCTATCCGAAAGCGAAGCCAAGCCTTGAACATAAAAAAATCGTCTTTACATTCGATTGCAATGAAACACTTACATCTAAAAACCTATAAAATTCAATTGGTCTAAGAGTTGAAGGATGCGGACTATGCTAATATACTGAATTTTGAGAACGAAATGCTGCTGCAATTTAACACCTTTAACAACATACTATTTAGTGACGAAGCAAATTTTCACCTGAACGGTCATATTAGTAAGCAGAATTGTCAGTACTGGGAGGTGGAGAGACTGAGACGAAAGCATGAACGATCCCTGCATAGCCCAAAGGTCGTGGTTTGGGCCGCCATATCTGCTAAAGGCATAATTGACCCTTTTTTTCATGAAGGTCAACGAGGCTCAGAAATTAATGTGAATAGTGACCTTTACTGCGATATATTGCGAAATCTTGCGATATATTGCAGAATTTTTGTTTTTTTTGAGTTGCAGGGGTATTCAGGTTTCAACTCAAGAACGTGGTTCCCTCAAGATGGAGCCACTTGCCATACTTCAAATGATTCAATGAAAGTTGTTAACGAATTATTACCTAATACATCATTTCGCGAAGGGGTAATATCAACTGGCCCTCCAGAAGCCCCAACCTTAGCTCGTCTGACTATTTTGCATGGTGATGCCTTGAAAGAAAGGTTTTTCAAAATAATCCGACGAATTTAACTCAGTTGAAGCAAAACATCAGGCCCGGAATGGCAGCAGTATCAATAGCTATATGTCAATGTGTTATCACGAATCTTCCTTTCCTTTTAGAAGAGTGCCAGTAACGGAACGATCATCATTTGGATAACATCATCTTGTCCAAATGATTCTCCAATTCATATGTTAATAATAAACAATCAACTTTTTAATTGCTCACAAATACTTTTTGTTTTATTAATACCCTTTCTGGATAACTTGTACCATGAATACCATGAAGTCTAAATCACAAAAATATTATCATTGTGACAAATTCCTGACTGCTTAAATTGATGAAGAGGAATAAATGAATAGTACTTTTTGCAACATTATTAAGGTGTCGCACTGTCGACAGTAATGGTTACCGACCATGAGGAGAGACTTTTTTAGATTTAACTGAATGGCGCTACATGTCACAATGCAGAAGGAACCAAAGACTGTTGCCAACAAGTTTTCAGATCGAGTAATTCCTCGTTTCGGAGACCTGCATAAGTCGGGAAGAAGTTTCGAAACAATTGCAGGTTAAGTTCGTCAAATCCAGCAGCCATTTCTGCTCAATTTCATTAGAAAAATGTTTAACTGCCAACACGACAACGGGTGTCATTCAACCGAAATTATGTTTCATGTGTAAATCAAGACCTTGTAACGATTTTACGTTACATCCCCTAGTCCGCCAATGCTTCCGTACTTCACGGAAGAATGAGACCAGATTGTCGCGAGGAGGGAGGAGGTCATTTTTCAATTTTCATTTTATGAACGATTTTGAAGGTCACTTAGATTTGAGAGAAGACGTTGTGAAGAGGTGACAAGAAGTGAGTGTGATTTCTGGTGAATGATTTTTTCTTAATTAATTGATTCAATTAAATTTATCTTCTCTTCTTCCTTGTTCAGGAATTTCATTTAACGAATTTCTTTATTTAATCCTTGCTCACATTCAGAGAGATTGAGATTTTATTTACATTTATTTTTTCTTTCATTTCTTCAGTTGCCAGAGAGTACATGCTCTTTTTTTTATCCTCATTTTTATATTCATTTTGTATGGTTCTTTCGGATCATTTATCTAAATTTCAATTCTTAACTTTATAATATTCATTATTAATTCAGAAGATATATTGAACTTGATTTTATTTCTCTTTCCGGAAAGTAGACTATAATATATGATTAAAAATATATTTAGTTTTTGTTACCATTAATTATTTCGCTTTTATTTGTCATATCTTTTTTGAAATTGTTTGGGCTGAGAATTTGTGAAACATTTACTGGTTTTTATCATCATATTGCCAGAAGAGTTAGAACAGATTTTAAGTTGATAACCACTTGAACTAAACTAATTTTCATTTATTCTGCACTGCATGCTGCAGTATCAGTCGACATTGAAGGAAATCTACATCATCTACGCAACTGACTTACGAAGATCAGAATATTTTTGGCTAGTATCCAACCAACGAGCCTCCACTAATTTGAACAAGTCTCCACCAAACTGAAGGAGCCTCCACCAAACTGAATTAAGTATCGGGCCATCCAAAATAATTTGGTTATAATCTACCCAGCAAGCTTCTACGACACTCATCTCTAAATATTCAAAATCTTTGGCACTTGGATTGAAACACTCGGAATATACACAAGTGAGGCCTCAAAATTCCTGTTTCTAACTTGACATATCCAAATTCTGTCTGGAGTCCATTACCTTTTCATAAAGCCACATTTGTATCTGTATATATTTTTTTATTATAAATCAGCCTTCAGCCATAATTGTCAACTACATTTTTTGTAAATTTTTAGTTTGATTAAATTTTAAAAATAATTTTCTTTATATTGAGTATAAGCAAGATTTCTCTCGGTTTACTTGTTTAACCTGGCGCCCAACAAAAGTTGAGTTCTGTGAAGTTGATTTTTGAAACTCACCCCTCACCATAACAATCTGTGCAGCCGATAGGCATACGTGCAAACGTAGGTTACAACCTTAATATGAATGGGGAAAAGAATATTGATAAGTTGATAAGTATTGAGGATGCATTGGTGTTACTGAATTTGACTTCCCCAATAATATTGATAAGAAATCGAATGAATATAATTTCATCTTATATTTGAATTGAACAAGTCTATTCTTGGAAGCGTAAATAATTCCCAAATAATCTAAAAATGACAATTATAGTCTTAAACTTTTCGATTGAAGTATCAACTATACCTTTATTTATTCTAGAAAACACTGGTTTCTTTGATGAATAAGAGAGAATTTTTCATTCTTATACGACACATGTATTTCGACATTTATGTGTAAGACACTCTTGTCTCGACAGGCATAAATATTCGATTAACAATGATTTAAACAATTCTTGGTTACAACTTACGGTGTGATTTACTGCAACAGAACAATTTCAACGTTCCATTTTGAAATCAGTTGATATTCCAAAAACGAACCTCAAATATGAACATAGAGTATTATCTCGTTCCACCAAATCGACATAGAAAATTACAACTGCATTCTCTAATTTTCTAAAGAATTGAATATATTATGAAAGAATAAAATATTCTTAAAATAAATTTTTCCATATTTCAACTTATTGAATTGAACAAGTCCACTCTTGAAAGTGTAAAAAAATCAAAATTTATCTATAAACGACTATTATAGTCTTACTATTTTCTTTGAAGAATATGAGAGAACTTTTCATTCTTATCATAACATCAAAAAATTCAAAAAAATTAATTAATAAATTGAATAGAATACGACACACAAGTTTCGACATTTGTGTAAAACACTCTTGTCTTATCAGGCATTCATATGACAAGAGTGTTATACAGAAATGTCGAAACACATGTGTCGTAATTTATTTCATTTTTCAATAAATATTTTTTTGTAGTTTTTTTTTTAATTATCTGATGTTGTGATGAGAATGTTAAATTCTCTCGTATCCATCAAAGAAAACAGTATTTTCTAGAATAAAGAGAGGTATCATTGATACTCCAATCGAAAAGTGTAACACATTAATTTTTAGGTTATTTTTGATTTATAATTTTTTCTTCATAATTCAAGTTCTTGCTGAGATAACTACCTGTTTCGATTTGCTATAATAATAAATTGTCAGAGAGTCCAAAATTTCAGGATCATAGAGTGCTGTTTTCGTTAACATTACAACCGAAAGAAATATTTTTTGTCCATCAGCGTAATACTTATTTCAATTTCTCCACTTAGAATGATCCGAGTAAAAAAAGGGCAGTCCGTATCCTGGAACTGAATGCAATACTCAAATTGATAATACTGCAAACATCGGATAGTATTCCTGACGCTTCAATCTCCCTCTCACCACTGATGCAACCACAATACAGATCCGTGGCAACGACGAGACGCAAAGAAAAAAATTAAAGGCATCTCTCAGCGCCGTGACTGAGATAATGCGCCTTGGGCGAACGCAGGAATGCGGGGTGAGGGCTGCATAATTGTACGTATTCACGGACGTCCCGACGCTGCCGGTGCCTCGGGATTACCGCCGAGCAGTTGGCCGAGTGGCAGGAATTTTGCCCGTCTTGAGAATGCCTCACCGTAATTGTTGCAACAGATTTAATTGTTTCCTCAGAGGGTAATAGTTCTGCGGCATGCGGTTTACCCTATGTTTTGTGTGCCTCTATTGTTCCCTTCAAACTTTAACTACTGGAGCCTAATGTTGAAGTATTCCTCTCGGTTCTTTCGTGAAAGCTTTGTCCGGACGAAAGTGGTCATATTTCCGAGTGATTTACTCGATTTGGCACATTTAACTTATTGAAGGTTGAATGCGTCATTGCCTAGATAGCCGGTCAGAAGGAACCACAGTTTTGTGGTATAGTAACTCTTCCATCGAAATACGTTAGCTAAAAGTTTGGAATTTCCATTAAAGCAAGTAATAGGACTGTTTGAAACACACACCCTGGATATTTGTGCCACTCTCGAATGAAACTGTATTCTTAATAGTCAGTAGGTCTTCAACGGCATCAGCATTTCTTGTTCTTAATAACCAGTTGTAACACTTTCGATTATTAATAATCTTATGTTTCTTCGAATGAAGATGCTTTGCTACAAAAATTCTTTTAAGTGCCTCTCTGTATATCTCTAGAGCTCAGTGGGATTTATGTGTGAGTAAGGGTTGGAAAAAATGAATGAAAAAAATTACAGTGGTATCTATTGCACTAACCATAAAATATGTAAATTCACCAGAATGAAATATATCTTCCAATCGGAACATCTTCCAATCGGAACATTCACGTATACATTAAATTTATATTTAATGACACTGATTACAAATTCACAAAGTAATTATAGAGAATATGCCGAGATATATAAGAAGGAAAAAAAACAGAGTACCTTGATACAATTTGCAGCTTGACAATTATTATATCCTAGGGCTTGCAGAAGATACATCCAATCATCCCTGGTGAAATTTATCAGCCTGGTAGATTTACTTTCGGTAGACTCATTCAGAATTGATAGCTATAATCTATTTCAGAATTTCCAGCAAGAAGTGAAACGGGTATAAAGAGCCTAGAATTGTTACCATTAAATTGAGAACAAAAATATAAAAACAGATATACCTTTGATCTTGAGTGGCTCTGAGTGCAAACAAAGTATATGACCAACGTATATTCAATATCCTATGAAGTATGCTCATTCATGAAACAAGAGCTCGTACTATACTCAGCCAAATCCCAAATTATTAGGTGATCAGAATAAAAATAAAAATCGAAATATCTACTGATAAATATGCAATGTATAGTTACTACGTTGAATACTTCTCTCATACTGAAATCTGTTTTATTCGAACGATCTATCTTGTTCACATATGGCGCATATGCATCAGCGCAACACCGAATGTTTTATTTTATTTAATTGTGAAACCACAAATGATGGAAAATGAAAATGAACCGTTACACAGTGCTCGTGAATAAAGTCGAGTGTGAATTATTTTGACCAAAATGGAAAGTTTTTTCCTTCAGTTGTCTGATTCCTATCTTGAATTTCGAAAACGACTTGTAAACACGTTTTATTCGATTCATTGCAATATAAAAATATAAGAAATGTTAATTAAATAAGAGCATGTGAGATTGTTACTTAGAGAACAAATCGAATCATACTTGGTTAGCGATTATTCCAGAGGCTATACAGTTCAAGATGATTTTTAGAAGCTTATAATGAACTCTGTATGTTTATAAGAGGAGAGTGATGAAAAAACAATTGTTTATTTCAAGGCGACCTTGCCCTGACAAACTCTATTGACAAAAAAATTAAAAAGCACAGTCGCGAGCTCTAGCTAAATCACTAACTAGCAAGTCATCATTCTAATTTTGAAAAATCAACTCTCCGTATGATTGGATAACGCGGATATAGAATGAATATAATTGTGACTGAAGAACATTTACTATTACCTAATACATTCTTTAAACTACCACTCTACACCAGAAATGCACCAAATGACCCCGACAACCATGCAGTTAGAAATCGAATAGACTTAATATTAGTAAAGTAGACATTCCAAAAATTAACCAGGTGTCGACATAATGACTGACCACAAAACATTTGAAGGCGCAATTAGGAAGGGAATGGAAAAGATCAAGAATAAAACAAATAAGTATGATATGAAAAATCCGGATATACAATCTCAAGTGAGACAAAAACTGGTAAAAAAAATTCGAGTAAAAGGAATCAATTACAAAATAGACCTGGGGATTAGGAGACTTAATGATATTCTAGAAAACATCAATATATATATATATTTTCATTTAGTTTGAATATGATTAAATAAAAACTTATTTAATAAAATTTCCATATTTATTGTGTTTTAACAATATGTAACACTACATTTGCAACAATTGTTTCGCCAAATTCTTGGCTTCTTCAGGCGAGTTCGATGTTAAACTACTCCAAAAATTTTTGAGTCTTCCTTATATATTTCTCAAGATGGAAGAGGGGGACCGGTATTCTAAATGCTTCTGGGATTTTTATGGCATGTTCATCAATGGTGATCTGTTGACATCCGTTTGGTCATTGAGTAAGATATTTTGCTTGTTATATCTGTTAATTTCCATTGTTTCTAGGATATTAAGCCTTCTGCTTTTGTTTTCTATGTGAAGAATTTTATAGTTTGGATCAAACATATGTCCCTCGTCTAAAAGATGGGTCGCATAAGTTGAGTTCTGTTTTTATTCAGGAAACTACTCTTCCATCTTGAGAAATATATAAGGAAGACTCAAAAATTTTTGGAGTAGTTTAACATCGATCTCGCCTGAAGAAGCCAAGAATTTGGCAGAAACAATTGTTGCAAATGTAGTGTTACATATTGTTAAAACACAATAAATATGGAAATTTTATTAAATAAGTTTTTATTTAATCATATTCAAACTAAATGAAAATGGATTTCCATCAAGTGAGGACCTCAACCATTCAAGATATATATATATTCTTTTGAACTTTTGGCTGACAATATTTAGTTAGCAAACAATAAAGCATATAGATCAGGGGTTAGTGACGGGGTGTCATACAATTCGGCGTATGATATAAAAGCCTAGGAAAAACATCAATGAAAATAGTTAATACAAGTGTCACACTACTTCAAGAAAAGAAGGAAGAAAATAATATTGGTTTGTCAAGTCACAAATAAATCACTTCTTATTCTCGTTATGGTGGAAAATGTAGTGAAATGAATCTCAGGTGGTGGGTGAAATGAATAGATAGTACGGGGTTGGATTATTTATCGTAGACTGAATAAGCATAGGTTAATAAACGCTTAATGAAATTTATATCAACACAATTCATATGAGCTCATTTGGCCAATTGTATTATAGACATATACTATAAGTACTTACAGTTCTGTTCCAAACGTGCAAATTAATGTGATAGAAAGAATAAGGAGTCAAATTATTAATGTTGTGCTCGTAGAGTGTTTCCCAAGCCCTCGTAGTGGGTATTGATGGTGATTCAGCAAGTGGTAGGATACTTTCCAGAGCAAAGACAAAGGAGTTGTAGCAAAACCTTGTTATTAGGGTTGGTTGGTTGGTGGGCAGACTATGATGATCAACAGTGGGGACTGAGAAGTAGATCTACTTCCTCAAGTTGAACAGCTTACCGAAGAATCCAATAATAAGGACTGAGTTGCAGGGATGGTGTCAGACAGGAGGAAATAAGAAGCCTAAAAACCAAGACAACAATTATCTTACTGAACACTTTCCGTTCAGTCTCTTTCGACTTACCAAAGTTGGAGTGTGGCTTAATATAGAAATCTCCACCTTATGGAGTTATAACGAAGATTGATGTGAAAGTAGCTTTCAAATCCTCTCAAAGAGTAGTTCTGAATAAAATAAAATTATTCCCAAACTATAAACTAAATTTCAAATAAATTCTTCTTTGATTAAATCCGCAAATTGCGTTCAGATTCGCCAAGAATAATCTATCGAAAAGAAACTGGAAGATTCCAGAAGGAAAAACGAAGCTGTCTTATCTCTTATCTTTTTTTTTTATATAAGAATTTCTATTTTTTGTATATTCAAGTTTAGAATATTGGATTTCATAACATTGGCAACACTGATTTAATTTTAGGTTGGCATGAAAATTCAATGACAACAATATAGTCTTTCAACCATAGAATACTTTTTACTTGTTCTTCATCTTAACGAACTTTATGCCGTAACACAAGACAAGACTGTTAAGAGGCAACGATGGATGACGGAAGTTATTATGCAGATGATGGAACATAGAAAGCTGCTAAAAAACGAAAGTACGGTTGAAAAAGTACGACTGCATAAAATTGTAGAGACAACAGCTAAAAAGCTAAAGAAATAAAGCTAAAAGAGAACTGAAATTAGGTGAAAGCACTGCAGGAAAAATAAGATGAAATAAGATGATTTCACAGAACTTAAAAGAGTTGAAAAAACATGGGGTATCTTTAAACAAAGGACGACAAGCAAAACAGTAAACAACTTGAATCAAATTTTCAAAGAGAAATAAGAAAAAATAGCTATTTGGAAAATCTACATAAAACTTCTCTTTCATGACATTCGCACACAACTACTATAAATAACAATTGAATCAGATCCTCCAATAGCAGTAGTTAAGTTCGAACTGCAATCAGACAAATGAAAGTGGTCCTGATAACTCTCACTACGTGTTTATAAAGCTTTTTGAGAACGAAGGAGTAAAACAGATAACACGCATAATAAAACGCAACTATGACTGGGAATATCCCACAGGAATGGTAAAAGTCTGAGTTTATAACATTACCAAAGAAATACGAAAACTCCAGAACAATCAGTCTCATGAGTCACTTATTGAAGGCATTTGTAGAAATAATTCATAGAAGAATCAACAAAATATGCAAAGAGCACATGTCACAAAGGCATGTACAAGTCCAAGTGCTAATTCAGAGACATCGGGATGTGAATTGCGGTATGTATGCTTGCTCTTCGGATGATATAGTAAAGCCTTTGATAGCCATCTAAACTTGTGGAGATAACAGATGGGATCGATGACCGATTCTATACGAGGAGTTAGGCCGTGGTGATCTCTATCACCGTTATTGTTTAGTATCATTACGAAAATATATATACAACTAGCTGACCCGACAGACTTCGTCCTGTCAAAAGATTTGTAATGTGGCTGTTTTTGTGCCTACGTATTTTAAAAATTCTCCTGAACAGAACCGTCACCCTGGTGATAGGGCGTTGTGAATAAAAAATAATTAAATAAAACATATATAAAGAGATAAAAAAGTAATCGCTTTATTGTTAATCATGTGAATCATAATTATTATTATTATCATTGTAGTGCTTTGTGGTATACGATGTTTTTTGTTTGATTACCTGGCGCATAGATGAACGAATCTGATGGTTTTCCAACACGGGAACAGGCAACATACAATTGATCATATGAGAAACATGAGTTTACTAGATTAATACCACAAACACTTAATGATTGCCCCTGGGACTTGTTTATAGTCATAGCAACAGCAAGCCGCACTGGAAACTGTAGTCGTTTAAACTCAAATGGCACATCAGTCGGAATCATTGGGATGCGCGGCATGAGAACATCTTCTCCTTTATACTTTCCTTTGAGTATAGTTGCTTCTATCACATTGTTTAGTAATATTTTATCGCTAACCGTGTACCGTTGCAAAGACGCGGTTGGTTGATATTTCGCAATATTATAACCACCGATCCAACCTTTAATTGAAGATTGTGAGGTGGCAATCCTGGCAAATCCAGCGAGTTTAAAAATTCCGGTGGATAGTTGACTACATCATCTTGATTAGTAGCCGAATCAACTGATTTATATATCCATCCTCAATTCGCCTGTAATTTGTTCTTGAATTTTGAAATTTTATTCATTTACATCTATGTTTTTGCAGCCAGTATAGCTCGTTCGCTCAACCAATCATGGTTTCTGTAATTTTGAGAAACATCTGGAAACACCTTCTGAATAAGTTCATCTTTTGATCGAGTTCACTGACAAAAACTTTGAGGAAAGTTAATGCACCCAGTCAACATGTCTATAGGAAATTTGCCATTACCAATGTCAATGAGTTGTTTAGAGAATATGTCTCCAGATTGGTCATTTTGCAACTCGACACGCATATTCTTGCTCAAATGAAGTACTTTGACATGTTTCCACAAATTGGAGGACTTTAGACATGCATTGAGTTCATCAGCTGGCGTTGATCGTGGAATCACTGGCAATGTTTGACGAAAATCTCCTGCTAATAAAATCATTGCACCACCAAATCGGTTATTATTGCTCCGTAGATCTTTTAAGGTTCTGTCTAAAGCCTCCAAAGATTTTTTATGTGCCATCGAGCATTCATCCCAAACAATCAATTTACATTGCTGCAAAACCTTTGCCATTGCAGAGTTCTTCGAAACGTTGCAGGTTGGAGTTTCATTGCTTTGCATATTTAATGGCAATTTTAGTGCTGAATGGGCTGTTCGACCACCTTCAAGAAAAGTTGCTGCGATTCCCGACGAAGCGAGTGCAAGTGCAATTTTATTTTGTGAGCGAATTGTTGCTAATATTAATGAAATCAAAAAAGTTTTTCCTGTACCACCAGGTGCATCTAAGAAGTAAATCCCCCAGTTTCATCATTTGTTACTTTCATGAGTTTCAAATACATACTTCTGTTGTTCATTTAACAGTGGAAGATTTGTTTGAATTAATTCTTTCAAAGCGTTGAGATCATACAGTTTTTCTCGATGCAACTCTTGGTTGAAAGCGTCATGCATTGGACGATTGGGCGCGGTCAGGCCTAATTGAATTAATAGTTTGTTTGACATTATCAAGCACATGTCCTCAATTGAAATCAATGCTTCATTGTAAATTTCTTCACTGATTTGTATATTTGGTTTGGATTTCCCATTCTATTCCGTATTTGATACAAAATATCATCACACATATAATTATTGTACTTGATCCACAAATCAATTGGGTTTGATGGGAAGCATGTAGATATGATTTTAGAAAACAATGTTCGTATTTGATGAGCGTGTGATGATATTACAGCATCATTGAGAGTTTGATCCCAATGAGCGTCATTTTCAAGCAATTGCAAACATACATATGATCTTTGACGTTAGGAACACACCTACATTTCTTAGACAACAGTGAGTGCTATTAATTTAATATGAACTTTATACCATAGCAATAAAGCTCAAATTGACTACGTTTTAGTTACAAATCATTTGTATGAGAAAGAGAAAAGGGCTATTTTTAGGGTTTTTCCAGCAATAATTCTAATTTTTCGACGTAAAAACCATCCTTGAACTTCAACGAACATTTAAAAAAATTTGGCCAAATTGGTTCAGGCGTTGTTGAGTTATGCGCTTACCAACACATTTTGCGATTCATTTTTATATGATAGATAAAGCCCAAGAAAACAGTAACGTTGGCATACTTGTGGGTGGGAAACGCATAAATAATTTGAGGTATGAGGTTAGAAAACCTGCAAGAAACTATGATAAGAGTACCAGAAGTAAGACAAGGATATGGGTTCGACATAAACCTGAATAAAATCAAATACAAAATGAAAAAACAAAATAACATACCATATGCAGATCTGTTAATTTCTAAAATCCATTAAACGAGTGGATACATAAATATCTGGGAACCAGTTGATGACGAGATATTGTTGATGATGGAGCTCGTGTTGAATGATTAGCCCAAACAGTCATTCAACATCTGGGAACCATATTAAATGGGATCACTCACAAGAATATGATCCCGCATGGAAACGTCAAGGGCTGTATTCGTTAAAATGTCATAACTTCTTAGATGTCAATGACAACCACTCTACGACTCCTCCGCTGCTATGTCTTTTCGGTTTTACTCTATGGAGCAGAATCATTTACTACAACTGAAACTGCCATAAGGAGGCTGACCGCATTAGAAATGTAGATATGTAGTAAAATCCAGAGGATCTCTTGGGTAAAACATATAACCAACGAAGATGTCCTTCGATGATGATGATGCTACCCACAAAATGCAATATTTCAATATTTGATTCTGCCCGGAATCGAACCGAAGAATTCAGAGATTCATAAACTCCAACTTATTAATAACCAGAATATGCTAGGTAAATGAAAATTATGAGATTACCTGATATTAATCCTAGCAAGTAATGATTCAAAGTTATAACTTAAATTATTTTATAGGTGTAATTTAAAAAGAAGTCGAAGCTAAATGACAGCAAATAGATTTGATGAAGGAATAACCTGTAATGTTTCCATCGAAGTAAAAACCTCATTATTGTCATTATAAGACTTTCTGTAATGATGTTATTTCGTATTCTCCACTTCATTCAGCAACGGTGATCATTCGAATATGAATATTTGATGAAAGATGGGGGCTTCTGGAGCCATCAATATACAACGCATTACTCTTCTTGAACACATGTGTCATCCCCGAATGAAAAAGACCCTCCTACGACCATATTTCCAACCCTTTTTCGACAGCAACAATCAAGTACGCGGGATCGGTTTGTTAACCGTTAGCGGCTGCCATAAATTCGCTCTTTCCGGGAATTATGAATGAATATTAATAAATTCATAACTGAGTCTTGGCTCCTTTGCTTCACACACCTCCATTCCAACCAGCAACAGAAATATCACAATCCTACGCTAACTGAACCTTTCTGTCAGGTAACAATGATAAATTTCTTAGAGCTCGGCGCAACCCTTGTAATCCTACAGGCAATCTCACGCCCAAATGTTATATTTTTCTATTTAATGAAATTATTTTTCATCTGAACTTGGTTCACGGATATCCGCCCCTGAAATTGTTTACAGCCTCCATTAATATTACTATATATGACACATTTAAGAGAACGCGAAAATGTATTGCGTTAACACAAATGTGGAGAACGATTATAATCACATCATATTGAGAGGTGACATTTTTTTAGAATACATTTATATGTCTAGGCATAAATTGAACTGAGTGTACCTACTATTGATTGGGCGCAGATATTTTCAAATTTCGATTCGAATATAGTAAATGTGGTTGGATACACTGAGTATAATGTCTTGTTGGAATTTATTCCGATATCATTTTAAGTAGAGTTTGATGAATTAATACTAATTATTTAATTGAACAAGTCTATTCTAGAAAGTGTAAATAAACCAAAATATCTATAGTTGTCAATTTTGTCAAATTAGTTAGATATTCTTGATTTCAAATAACATAACATGTCACTTGTTTGTTAATTAGCTGACATGATTTCCTGTGGATATATCGCCCTGATGATACTGGTTTAATGTACTAATCTGTAATAAGTTTAGTGTTTTCATTTTTAACTGAAACATCAAGAGACAGTAAAAATTCATTTGTTTCTTTTTCTACTGTAAATTGAATTTTGGTATAGTATTGATCGTTAATTTGGAGTGATTCTTCGGTAAATATTTTTGGTACGGCTTAAAAATATCATCCATGAATTTCTTTATGAATGGTACTAGAAATGGTTATTTAGGTGAAGAATTATTGAACACTAGATCAACAATCTATAATTGGAGAAAGTATCGATCCCATAATCCCACCTTTCATAGAAAAAATTGTTGTATCGAAATAAACGTGCTCAAAAAAAATTTTTAGAAATGGTTAGAATTTCTCAAACTAAAAACTGTATGAATTCAAAAAAATATATTTGTGGTCTTAGTTCCATTTTTTCTCTTTTTGATTCATTGAGGACCTAAATCAGATTATCAGTCCAACATATATTTTTTCAAGTCAATCTGACATCCATCAAAATTGAAAGTTCTCATGAAACAATTCATTTTTCATTTCATATTCTAAATTTTTTTTCTTCAAAGTGCACAAAACAAAGCCTTGAATCTGCACAATCTTAATATCTTAAGTTTCATTTCATCATGTATATTTTTGTATGTATTATCAAATGTTTATATATTTTTCACGTCAGCTGATGAAGAAACAAAATATAATATCGAAAGCTCTCAAAAAAAAAGAGTTCCTACTGTAGATTGCTGCATGTCCAATAATTTTACACATATTTATCGTTAGACTGGGAAAAATACTTCAAGGACCTGTCAACCAAACATGGACCCTAATTTTTCAATGAAGAAAACGCAACAGGAGTAAATATCATCTAATCTGTGTTAAAGGTAACATTGGCAGAAATTGAAGAAATAGTCAAGGGCCTGAAGAATGGAAAGCCGCCCGGCACCGATGATATCTAAGTCGAGTTAGTCAAAGTGGGAACAAGGAAACTCTATGAACTTCTCAGGAGACTATTCTCTGATTGCATAAATGGCTCACAGATACCAAGAGAATGGATAACCTCTACAATGTCGACTATTCATAAGAAGGGCAGCAAAGATCTGCACAGTGGACAGAATGTATGATAAACTCCTGAAAAATAAAATAGACCCAGAATATCAAGACTATGAGGCAGAAGAACAAGCTGATCCACAGTTGCTTGTATATATATGCTTAACACAAGTTATCGAGAAGAAGACAGCAGACATCCAAGAAGTGAACCTGCTTTATGTGGACCTACAAAAGGCATTTGATAGTATACCCCACAGTAAACTATGGTCAACATTATAGCAAACATATATTAGATATGGCCTCATCAAAGCAGTCCAAAACTTATAACTCATACACGGACCAAAATTAAAGTAGGACGGAAAATTTCCGGGGCATCTACTCTGCCTTCCTCCGACCCTTTTCAAAGTATAAGAGAAAGCTCTCAAAGTGTGGAAGAGTAAATGTAGTGGCATGGGAATCCCTCTCAATGATGAAACAACATTATACACGCTGTGTTTTGCGGACGACCAAATCCTGATAACACAAAATCAAAACGACTTAAGTTATATGACTAGAAAATTGCTAGAGGAGTACAAGAGATGGGGTCTCGAAGTGAACGTTCAGAAGACGGAGTCTATGTGCATTGGAGGGGCACAACAGGATATTACATCAGAGGATGGAACACAAATATCTCATTGCCCTGAATACAAAAACCTTGGTATGAAGATGACGCCGGATCGAACACTAGACGCTGCTATAGAGGATAGAAATATTCAGGGAAGAAAAGCGATATCCATGATGAATGGATGTGGGATCAGTAAATATCCAAAGACAAAGTGAGGTCTGGCAAATTAAGAAAAAGTCTGAGAACATGCTGTTGGTAACGGAGATGGATTTCTGGCGACGATCTGCGGGGAAATCCAGAAGGGACCGAGTACACAACGAGAGAGTCCGAGACATAATGGGATCAAAACATACAATAATAGATAACATGAAAACGAAACAGCTAGTGTGGTACGGACACTTGCAGAGGATGCCTGACAACAGATTTTAACAAGGACGCCACAAGGTAGAAGGAGAAGAGGTAGACCAAAAAAGAGCTGCAGAGAGGGGATCGAGAAGGAAATGGAGGAAATAGAGCTTCCCGACAACCTTTGGTTGAATAGAGAGGAATGGCGGTTAGGAGTCGGAAAGCGTCAGAGAACGCTCTGAACCGATATGTATATATAATATATATAAATACAGCAAATATTGATCATTTTAGTATTTGGAAGACGTCAAGTTATTCGATTTAGTTTGTATTAATTTATTTTAGTTCTTTGATACATATCCTGGAAACAAAATAAAAATATGCTATTGAATAATAGTTAATTTATTCATAATTTAAATTATTTGAATGATGGCCTATTTCTGAGAGATTTCTAAGCTTATATTAATTTTGATGGGCAAAATATCATGCATATTGACAGTTAATATTTGCGCATGCTCAGTAGACATTGTCACCCAACATATAAGGCTCTCCATAAAAGGAGTTACAGTTAACATTTCATTTAATGTTTATTTGTTTTGTGTTACTGCAACTTATAGTTAAATTCATTTTTATTCCAAGTTGCTTGCTCGTTTCGTGCGGCCCACGTATGTTCATCTCATTTTCCCGATTGACGCGTAACATATGTTGGAGCATATGACCTATGTCGAACAAAAACAGTGATGCATATTTTCAATGTATCAAAAGTAGTCCAGCAATACGAAACGAACAAATCAATCTTTGTTTTGTCGTCATCAAGCAATTATTATTTTCTAAAACTCACAATTCTTATACCATTATATATTAAATTATCAAGAAAGAACATCAGAGCTTATAATACGTCATTATTTCAACTTTAAGAAATATATGCCATATTTTCAGTAGTCATCTAGTTGAGGGCCAGGGACGAGGTATTGAAACACTAATGAAGCGTGTGTATTTATTTCTTTTATGCTCTAGTTGATAAAATCTGAAATAAAATTATTCAGAAAAAAGAAACAATGTTTTGTGAATTTTTGAAATGTTATGGTGGATCATGTTTGCGAGATTCTGATAAATATTCTATGGTAAGAATTATGAATAGAATAGAACAGAATAGAAAAGAATAGTATTTATCAATCCATTCAGACACAATACAGTGTATAGGATAAGTCAAAATAGTCATAACATATAGAGGATTTGAAATTACACATTATTGAATGCATTCATCATTAAGATATTCATTAACACTATAATAACATTTACTTGAAAGTAAAGATTTTATATTTCTACCAAAAGCAGATAAATTCAGTGATCTAACTGAATCGCGTAGATGAATATACAGAATAATGCTCATTTATTTAGCTGATGTTTCATATTTCGCTGTTCTATGTTTAGGTAAAATAAAAGTTCTAGTATTACCTTTAGCATAGTTCTGAGCGCTGGAAAGCTTAGGATTATACGTTTCATTCTTTTTAATGAACAAGAGACATTTGTATAAATATAAACAAGGAGCTGATAAAATCTGTTTTACCAGATGTTCGTGGACTGAGACAGAATATCATTCGAATGATGGGTTTCTGGGCTATAAATACCCTCATAAAATCCCCAGAGCAACCCCAAATCAGAACATTATATGCCATGTGAGCAAAAACTAAGCTATAGTAAACATTCAGAATAGCAGCAACAGGAAGAGAATCCCTAATACGACGAATTTCATAATATGAGGAACCGAGCTTCCTGCTGACATGCGATATCTGCTCGGACCATCTCAGACACTCATCAATATAAATACCCAGAAACTTTGTAGACACTTAAAAAATTAGGTCATGACGACCATGTTTCAGAACTAAAAAATTTCCTTTCTTGAAACCAAATGTGACTACTTTTGTATTATCTAAATTCAGAACAAGTGAATTCATCTTACACCAATTGGCGAAAGACACCAAAATGGTTGAATAGTTTGATTTTCGTCTCTCAGAAACAAAATTTCAAACTCTGGGCTTCTTGATGCTGAATAAATAATCATTTATGTTGGTCCAATAAAGAAATAAAACACAAGTATAGTGGAAAAAATGATCAAAGGAAAAATATACGTGCCATTTTGAAATTGCTCTCTGAAAAGATCATTTTGTTATCGAATGAGGTCATTGGGACGATTTTCCTCAATAATGTTCAGTTGAAGGAAAAATTTTTAGAAAGTTTTGATAAACTTGAGATGGGTAACTTTGGTGAGGACACTCAGACTTATATTTATCAGAAAATTGAATTTAATTCATTTTGGTCAATATATGTATTTCGTATATAATGTCAGGATCAGGTTTTTTTGGAATAAACAGTACCTACGCAATGTGAATTGAGCGAAACCTTCTCTCCACAAAAAAATCATTCGTTGGTATTAAATTGATAAGGAAATAAACTCAAATATCTATTACTGAATGATTCCTTAATTTTGTTCACTCAATCAGACCAAAAGACTAAGCAAAAATTCTAAAAGGCAATAATGCTGAACAAAAACATTTTCTCCTGAGACAGTTCAATGTGTCAAGCTAAAATACATAGAAAGAAAAGGGCAAAAATAAACAACGAATGTTAAACTAGATCCCCTGCGTATTACAATGCAGGGTTCCAGGGTTATGCAGTGATCATAAATATATGCCCCTCTGTGCATGTTGTAATGTGGTGGTGGAAACAACAAAGGGAATAATTGTTCAGTTCTGGCGACACAACACCCGCTATGAAGCCTGAAAATTTCCTGGTATGCAAATGGAATTTCGGAATAACTACATAATTTTAAAAGGAAATTCAATGGACAAATCGTAGTATGTTGCCGAATTAGTAGAGTAATAATAAATGATTTAGATGACGTATGATGAATAAATAAGATTGATGCCAATGAATATGAAACAATATGAGCACGTATTTAAAATCAAAATTGTTCGTACGCTTTTGTAAGAAGCAATATGACCAGCAAGTCGTTCGAACATTGAAGACGTCATTTCATGATTGCGTCATATTCTGGAAACTCATTACTTCAAAATTCCATGATTTAATGCTGTTTATATAATTGAATCCTTATGAATCATTATGAATTATATGAATAATATATCAGAATGCATAAGGGATATGCTCAAATGATGTTTCAAATGGATTTTTGTACCCTATTGAAGATCCCAGAGAAATGGCTCAGGACGAAGTTATTTCACTTCTAAGAGACAATTTCTAAAAATTTATAGTTTGAAATCGAAAAATGAACACAAAAATTTTTCTGAATATTTTCATGCTTCATCAAGACTCATGGAAAATTTCCTGTAATATCATGGAAACCATTAATTATACAAATTTCATTCGATTTTTGGAAAATGCGCAAACATAGAATGCTGGAGTCACGCACATTCACAGACCCTATCATTTTTATTCGAAATTTGTAGGTGGGAGTAGTATCATTTAATAGTGGCTATTTTGCTCATTAAATGAACTTGGAAAAGTTTCATTTTTGAAACCAAATCGGTAACCCTTGGCTTTTTGATCAATTGTGCTTCGTTTTCAATCGGCCAATAAGTGGGTCATGCTTCTCAGGTAAACATGAGAATTTATGTGTATGTGTATGTAAGTGTATGTTCATGAAAGTTTTCGAGAGTATATTATAATATCTGAAAAACTGATATCTGCACTGATACGATTTTGTTTGAACAGAGGGCGAGAGAACTATTACTTTTCTCTAAATTGCCGCACTCAGTATGTTCGTCATCTTATTAAATCGAATTTAACTAAGGAAGACCAGATGGTGAGCATAGAAAATACAATGAGAGATAGAGCAATAGATGAGGATGAATGGAGAGATAGAAGGCGATGGCGATCGAAATGCGGGATGCGGCAGAGGCCGTGGGACCCCCGCTTATATAAATATATATATAAAAACCTTCGTGAATATATTAAAAGTTCTGATAATTTTAAAGAAAGGTGATTACGTTGTTGCATATTCCATATTCCAAATCAGTTAAAACGAAAAATTATCAGCATTAAAAATGAAAAATGAATAGATCGGGTTATTGTTTCAAAAACTTGAAAATAATAGAAGAAAGCCCAAAAAAAATATATCCAGAGATTATTAAAATTATATTATAGTACGGTGTTATTAACCTAAAAAAAGGCCTAACCTTGACATCCAATGTAAAAGTTTTATTCCAACTCCAAATTGTTCTATATAACCCTCTTATTGTTTGGTAAAAAGTTACACCATCTTGAGCGTCGGGTTTGGGGAGAGGGGGGTGGTAATTTGAAAAATCACTAGTTTTTTTAGTTTTTCGTAAATATTTCAAAAACTAAGCGGTTTATCCTAAACATTGTTATAAACAAGAATGTTCTGCGTTAAATTTTAAATAAGAATGGTCCTCTTCATAATCACTCTAAATTGTACGGTTCAAGAGTTACAGACGCTGTAAATGTCAACTTTTTCGTAATTTTGATAATTTTTTTAAAAATTTAAGATTCGTAAAAGAATTTTGCTATTTCAGTGGCCCGGTGGTATGTTAGTGATAAGCCCTTGAAGGAACGACAACCTCACCACCTTATCAAGGTTTTTCTCTTTTTTAAGGGAAAAGAAGCTTCCACAGGCCTAGGCCATATAAACCTGTGGTACGGAGAAACCCACCCTGAACTTTCTACGAACATTACAACATAAATTCACTTCTTAAGCATAAATATCTTTCAAATTTGGGATGTTCAATATCTTTATATATATATAAATATAGAAAAGATATAATGCGGTGAAATCCTATTAATAGCCTTTACAGCTATTGATGAAGCAAAGGAAGATGTTCAAACGTGTATTATTGGTGATGACACGGACTGTCCACGCACCTTCAGGGAAATCACCAGGAAAAAGTGTACATTATTTCTGACATTCAACAAGGCTTTGGGGATATGAAAGATGTACTTCTGGTTACATACGCCTTCACAGGATGTGACACTGTGTCTGCTGTCTATAAGAAGGGAAAAATTGCACCTTATAGGAAAATTCAAGCCAACACCGTTCTTCGTAAAAATCTTCTAGTCTTCAACAACTATTGCAAAGCCTATACATGCATTACTGAAGTTGGATGCACTACCCCCACTTCAGAAGCGTCCAGACAGCATTCATTTAGGACCTACCACCAGGTACAACAGTGGCTGAATGAAGATAAGGATCCACTCGAGTGGGGTTGGAAGAAGATTGGCGACCACCTGACACCAATTACAACAGCACGTCCTGCAGCCCCCCAGGAATTACTGTCCCTTATAATGTGTACTTGCAAAGATGAATGCGTTCGTAATTGTGAATGCAGAAGGAGTGTTCTAAACTGCACTAGCATATGCAGCAATTGCTCAGGTCAAGCATGTGATAACATCTTAGACGACGAGCTGGAGGATAATGTGCTGGAGGATGAGTGAAGTTAATAAAGACATTGAACATTCCAAATTTGAAAGATATTTATGCTTAAGAAGTGAATTTATGTTGCAATGTTCGTAGAAAGTTCAGGGTGGGTTTCTCCGTACCACAGGTTTATATGGCCTAGGCCTGTGGAAGCCTCTTTTCCCTTAAAAAAGAGAAAAACCTTGATAAGATGGTGAGGTTGTCGTTCCTTCAAGGGCTTATCACTAACATACCACCGGCCACTGAAATAGCAACATTCTTTTACGAAGCTCAGTTTTTTAAAAAATTATTAAAATTACGAAAAAGTTAACATTTACAACTTCTGTAACTCTTGAACCGAACAATTTAGAGTGATTATGAAAAGGACCATTCCTATTTAAAATTTAACGTAGAAAATTTTTTTATATAACAATGTTTAGGAGAAATCGCTTAGTTTTTGAAATATTTACGAAAAGCTAAAAAAACAAGTGATTTTTCAAATTACCACCCCCTCCCCCAAACCCGACGCTCAAAATGGTGTAACTTTTTACCATAGAATAAGGGGACTATGTAGAGCAATTTGGTGTTGGAGGAAAACTTTTACTTTGGATGTTGAGGTTTAGGTCTAATTACATCGTACTATCAGGGAATATGAGAATCATATCAGAATTCATCAGTAAAGGAATTGCAAGGAAGAAGGAGTGGTTCCAAACATAAAATGTATTCCATACAGATAAATCCACCGCTTGAAATACTATTGAATAAGATGAACCCCCTAGATGCTAATGAAGGAACCGGTAAATCGACTGATATCCCTTATTTTTTGAAGAACTGTAGTTCTAGATTGTATTATCTATTATCGGTACGTTCTGGTACATTTCCTGGTTCTTGGAAGACTTCCCTTCTTGCACCTATCTATAAGAACTCCGCTAGTGAATTCATTGTTGATATTCATCACGGAGTTAGCAAACTATCGGTCTTTGCGAAAATGTTAGGGTGTCTCATTCTGAATGGACTGTCTCTGTCTCAAATACTGGAGAATCAGCGTGTTGTTTTGCGGGTCGTGTTATTGAAACGAATTTAATAATTTACACTGAATTTATCTCGCCAGCCTTGGATAACCAGTGCCAGAGGATTGTGAAGAAAAGTTTTATTTCTCAATGATATTTAATAACTACATTTTTAAATCTATAAGTAAGATTATTCCAATTATAAATTAACAAAATTAAATTTTATATATACACATGCTACAGCAACCATATCGACATAACTATATAATGACAACAGCAATTTATACTCAATATATTTGCTCTTTGGAAAATTCTAGTGACATGTACACTTTAGTCATTGATTGTGTTATCTGGCCTTCTCTCCTCGTCATTATTTTCCTCGGGTACAGTTGTCCACTGACCCTCAATCTTTTTGAGGTGAACCACATTTCTCCGTACAATTTGACCCGTTTGATCATTCTTCACAGTAATATCGCCACCATTCGATTCCTCAACCGTATGAGGCGTGGGATTGAAGTTTGTGCTGAGTTTGTTTCCTTTTCCCATGTTCTTGATGTATACTTTATCACCTACGTTTAATGTCGATTCTGTAGCTCCTCTCCGTTTGTCCCCGTATTCCTTCCCTTTCTCTTTATGAATTTTATCCGTATCTCTTACCTCCTCGTCATTTCCTATATCATCTGCCCTGTCTAAGGATGGAATTTTATCTCTATTTTGACGCCCAAAAAATAGCTCGGAGGGTGATTTACCGGTCGTTGTATGGGGCGTACTATTGTACATTATAAGGTACTCCCACAAACTCTCTCTTAAGTCTTTTTTCTCCATATGGCTTATTTTCAAGCGCTTCAAAATGTCTCGATTTTGCCTTTCAACCTCCCCGTTTTGTTGAGGCCAGTACGGAATAGTGTTGAATATCTTGATATCACAGCTGTTACAAAAACTTCTGAATTCTTCGCTAACAAATTGTCTTCCATTGTCTACGGTTATCGACACGGGATAGCCTAATCTGCTGAAGGTCTCTTTCAGGAGTTCAATTATTTGGGCACTTGTTACAGATTTCGTCATTTTTACCTCTTTATAACGACTGTAATAATCAATTACAACGAGGACGTATTCCTGATTAGGTAATGGACCTAGCAAATCCATGGCGACATCTACCCAAGGTGCTGTGGGAAGTTCTCGTCTTTTCATTGGTGCCGGTGGGTTGGGTAATCCAACCAAAGTACAGCTTTTGCAACATTTTACGAGGTTTTCAACGTCTTTGTCGATTTTTGGCCACCAGACCTTGGAACGCAATCGCCCCTTCATAGCTACAATCCCTGGGTGTCCTTCGTGCGCAGCATTCAAAACGTTCTTCCGCAATGCTTGAGGTATTACTATCCGGTTACGCCTGAGTAATATATTTCCATAAAAACATAACTCATTTTCAAAAATTTTATAGTTTTTTATTGACTCGTTCCAGTCCTGTTCATAAATGCCTTTTTTCACATAATTGATTTCTTTGTCACTTCCAGAAAACTCGATGACCTCGCTCATTGAAATGGCCCGCGGTCGGGATTGTTCAATGATTTGATGGATATGAATGTCTTGTCCCTTCGATGGTGGCTTTGAGCATGCACATAGTCTCGATAAGGAATCTGCAATGTTCATTTTCCCCGGTTTATACATCACTCTGTATTTATAGGATTGAAGTCTGAGTACCCATCTTTCTATTCTTGCACAAGGCTTTGATTTAGGCCCGAATAATATCTCCAGAGGCTTATGGTCAGTAATGAGTTCGAATTCTTTACCAAATAAAAATATATTGAAGTGCTCCACCGACCAGACCAATGCCAAAGCCTCCTTTTCTGTCTGACTGTACCTCCTTTCGCACTCAGTCAACGTCCTGTTTCCGTACGCAATTATGCGTGGCCCTTTAGGATCAAATTGGACTAAAACAGCACCAAGTCCAACTGGGCTTGCGTCTGCGATGACTTGCGTTCTGTCGTTCACGTCGTAGTAACCCAAGGATTGTATTTTGGTTAAAATATCCTTCAGGACGTTGAAAGCGTTTTCTTGGTTTTTTGTCCAGAACGGCGATATACTTGTGTTCTTACTCAGTCTCTTCCTCAGCAATTCTTTTAGCGGTTCTGTTTTGGTAGCTAGGTTCGGAATCCACTTGTTGATATAATTAATCAGGCCCAGGAAACTTTGCAACTCCTCGATATTTGCTGGAACTCGGAAATTTTTGATACTATCGATGTATTTCTTTAAAGGACGTACCCCATCTGAAGTTAATTCATGACCTAGAAATTCTACCTTTTTGGCTTTAAATAAGCACTTGTCGTTGTTGAGCAACACATTGTGTTCCTTAAGTACTCGCAAGACTTCCTCTAGTCGCCGATCGTGCTCTTCCTCGCTATCACCAAAAACCAGTATATCATCAATGAAATTGACAACCCCTCATTTTTGATCAAGATCTTCTCCAGTACTTTTGGAAGGTCTCCGGAGCGCAATTTATGCAAAACATTAATCTTTTGTATCGGTAGAGACCATTTGCTGTAATGAACGTTGTAATGTGTCTACTGCTGGATTGAATCTCTATTTGATGAAAAGCGTCTTTTATATCAAGTTTACTAAAATAGTTCGCTTTACCAATTTTCGGAAGCAATTGATCCATACACGGCAAGGGGTGATTTTCCCGCATTATAGCTAGGTTTGCAGCACGCATATCAACACAGAGACGTATATCGCCGTTCTCTTTCATAATCGGTACAACGGGAGATACCCACTTTGACGCTTCCTGTACTTCTTCGATGATGTCACGATCAAGGAGTTCTTTTATTTTCTCTTCCACCTCTGCTAATCCTCGACTCTCGCCTTCGGCTCTGGTCAACCTGATTCATAGCATTAGTCATAGACACACGAGACAGTGTAATCGCGTACACTACACTTAGAAATACCGATATCACTCACTGAAAACCCGGTTTTCACAAAGATCACAGTACCACCATGTAAGTGTTCTTGACGACAAAAAGGAAGCTGCTTGATAATACCCATCTATAGCCATCGTAGACATCCTTTCCATGTTGCACCAGTGCTCTGCAATACTCACTACTAAAGGACGTTGATAATACAATAATAATTCCAAACAATCAATCTTATTGTTGAGAGATTGAACATTAATTTGAAAAATCTTGAATTTTTCTATCGATCCGATGTTTTTCTCTCCGTCCTCATCGTTCTCCCAAAAAAATGATGAACACTAGCATTAATAGGCCAATTGGCTGGATCGCAAACTTTCTCTGATTCACTACATGCAATTAAGACTTTGAATGATGCATATACTTCAGGATACCTTGACTGTAGTGGCTCACATTTAACGCTTGTGAATGCTTTATTTAGGAACTTCTGAAGATCCGTCGCTGTTGTATTGGGTTTCAGCCTGGATACATGATATGCCTTCACTTTTTCGACCCCCTCGATCAAATCTGCATTAATACTTGAACCAACCACTAATGCTGGACGAGACTTTCTTCTGGATGTTCTTGAATTGACTTGTTTCACGCAAAATATTCAGCCTCAACAGAGTCCGGGTGCACTACTTCCTTGGAAGTTGTTCTTTTGTATTTATTTTCCACCTTGCTTTGTTTGTTTACATTTTTATCCTGACCTTGAGCCGGAGTGCCAGAGATTGTTTGTGACATTTTGGTAGGGAGAACATGATCGGCATAAGTACGCATGGGTGGCATGCGCATCGAATTATTTTTTGGTATGTGAATGATATCTTCCTTATCTGAGGTGATAACTTTTTCACGTACTTTGGCTGAATCTTCACATGAATGATATTCCCGTTCCTTATTTTTATTTTCCAGCATTAAAATTTTATCTTTCAGTAACTGATTATTCTCCTCCAGTAACCGATTTTTACCTTTCAACTCATGAATAATTTTAAACAACAATTCTTCTTTTGTAGACGTATTATCTATCTCGATGTTGTAGTTAAAAACTTTTTCTACTTGGGATGAACCCTCCATTGCAGATACTTCAGGAAATGAAAATATTAGTTCTTCCTCACAACACTTTTTACATTTTTGAGCACAAGTACGATGGAAAATATTCCAGCATTTTTTACACTTTATACCACTTTTTGCGATAGTATTTTTACATTCTTTACATTTCAATTGAGAATCACGCGAGTTAATAATCGAAGCATCTGTCTTGCTCGACGACATTTCGACGACATTTACGACTATTTAATAGTAAATAGTAAGCAGCTCGATCAATCCGGGTTTCTACTCCCGGAGTCGGTGGCTGAAAACTAAACAATATGCGGAGCTCAAGGACGTACGACAACATAGTTTGAAATCGAAAAATGAACACAAAAATTTTTCTGAATATTTTCATGCTTCATCAAGACTCATGGAAAATTTCCTGTAATATCATGGAAACCATTGATTATACACATTTCATTGGATTTTTGGAAAATGCGCAAACATAGAATGCTGGAGTCACGCACATTCACAGACCCTATCATTTTTATTGGAAATTTGTAGGTGGGAGTAGTATCATTTAATAGTGGCTATTTTGCTCATTAAATGAACTTGGAAAAGTTTCCTTTTTGAAACCAAATCGGTAACCCTTGGCTTTTTGATCAATTGTGCTTCGTTTTCAATAGGCCAATAAGTGGGTCATGCTTCTCAGGTGAACATGAGAATTTATGTGTATGTGTATGTAAGTGTATGTTCATGAAGGTTTTCGAGAGTATATTATAATATCTGAAAAACTGATATCTGCACTGATACGATTTTGTTTGAACAGAGGGCGAGAGAACTATTACTTTTCTCTAAATTGCCGCACTCAGTATGTTCGTCATCTCATTAAATCGAATTTAACTAAGGAAGACCAGATGGTGAGCATAGAAAATAAAATGAGAGATAGAGCAATAGATGAGGATGAATGGAGAGATAGAAGGCGATGGCGATCGAAATGCGGGATGCGGCAAAGGCCGTGGGACCCCCGCTTCGTGAATGTATTAAAAGTTCTAATAATTTTAAAGAAAGGTGATTACGTTGTTGCATATTCCATATTCCAAATCAGTTAAAACGAAAAATTAACAGCATTAAAAATGAATAGATCGGGTAATTGTTTCAAAAACTTAAAAATAATAGAAGAAAGCCCATAAAAAATATATCCAGAGATTATTAAAATTATATTATACTAGTAAGCCAGGAGATCCATAGGCCCGTAGATCTATAGGCCAGTAGATCCATAAGCCAGTAGTTCAATAAGCCCATAGATCAATATAGACCATAGATCAATGAAGTGCACAGAAACACGAAACACAGCAAAGAAACACGTTGAAGGCGAAGAAACTCGAAAGAACGCTAAGCAACACGGAAGAAAGCGGAGAAACACAAAAGAACGCGAAGAAACACGAAAAAACACGAAAGAACGCCAGTAGATCTATGGACCAATAGATCCATAAGCAAGTTGTTCCATGTGCCAGTAGAACCATTGGCAGGTAGCTCAATGTAGCCCATACTCAGCAAAACTAAGCAAAAACACGACAAGAAGCGAAAAAAACCGTGCTACGAAACAGTAGAGAAACCATAAAACCTCATAAGAACGTAAAAAGCTCAAAAGAACATATTAAACCCCGAAGGAACGTAAAAATCTGAAAGCACGCAAAATATTCCGAAAAACGCAAAAAAAACTGAAAGCACACCAAATATCCTGAAAAACTCAAAAGCCCGAAAGCACGCAAACAATCCCAAAGAAACTCAAAAAGCCCGATTGACGGTAAGAAACCTGAAAGCACGCAAAAATCTCGAAGAAACTTAACAAACCCTGAAAGAACTCGAAAAATCCCGAGGAACGCAAAAATCTGAACGCACACAAAAAGCCTGAAGAATCTCAACGAAACCCGCAGAAACGCAGAGAAATCTCGAAAAAATGCGAATAAAACCGAAAAAGTAAAGTATCCACAGAGAGCAATGCTCATAACAAATAATTCAACAAATACTCTTTAGAGTAATGAAAAATTTCGACAGCAATATTTTCTTGCTGAAGAGAATTGAGCGATAGCAAGAGTTCAGCAATTTTTACAGAAAAAAAAAAAAACAATGAATCTCTGTGTTCCTAAAAAAGTTGTTATTTCAATTTGCCACAACATTTCTAAGAAGCGAGAGTGAAAAAAGCAAATAATATTAACTGCGTTTTAATGACTAAGGGTTTCCGCAACTTTAGCATAAAATCTGCCATTTGGAGGAGTAAGAATAGAAATTCGTGATAATAAACAGAACATTTTTCGACAAAACCCGTTTCTCAGATAGAAAATTGTAATTGCCACCAAAAAAAACAAAAATATTCTTCCTACCCCCTGTATATTCACACGGAACGCGACTTGCACAAACTTAACCTCGCAATCTCTTAAATTCGCCTCACTTATAGCAAGGGATGTAGATATCACTCTCTTCTATGGCGTGATCTGTCATCAGTATCAAAACAATGATCGCTTTTGACAGATTCTATAAAATCGATTTCTTAAGGAAAAGAATTAAATAGTTTATGAATGTACGGAATAATGATGATTATTTTCATCAGTTGTTCTCGTATGCATAGGGAACAGGTAAGCTTTATTTTTATCTAATGCTAACATATTCAAAATGTATGTTTTAGACCAAAGGAATTGAAGAACTGTCTTTGTGTTGTGACTCTTAAGGAGAAATGATCCTTCTTGGCTTTCAAGGAAACTTACCATACCATACAAAAACAATGATTTTGATATATCAATAGAAAATTAGATTATCTTACTTTGATTAGGATGAAAACCTGTAAGATATGAAGTAAAAATTAAAAATAGTATAAATTAGTATATAGATAATGATTATTTGAACACTTGAGTTTAAATAACTATTTTATTCTATAAACAGGAAAGTATCTGCAGATGTTGAATTAGCATGTAACTTGATTCTGACAAAGTTTTGGCTTGTATCGTTGCAAGATCTTTTAATTATCAAAGGTATTATATATGAAAAATAATATGCTATCCACGCTAATTTTTTTATATTTAGTAAAGCTTTGTAGGATTGAAGATTCCATCTAGAGTATAGGGAAGGTCACATAGTAATTTTTGTGGATGTAGATTATCAAAAAAATAAGAGGATATCTTAAGTGATAGTGAGAATCATAAGCGAAACAAAATTAGTGACTTCAGGAAGAGTATATAATGAAATGTGCGTAACAGTCTGAAAAAATTGCAGAGCGATGGACTCTTTGAGCAACTATTTTGCTTCGTTATGGGAAGAATGTGATGACGTAAACTGCCAAAAGCAGAATTCTTAGCCTGGAACCATGAGTCTAATGGCGAAAGAAAGATTTTTCCCTTTTTTAAGATCACAATCAATTTCACAGGGTCCTTGCTATGTTTCTTTCTAAAATAACAACTGAAATAACCTGAATGAATTATCTGCAAATCCAAGGACTGTAAATTATGAAAAGTAGGTATGTGAGTAACTTCAAATCCAGGTAACTGGATTTTTCATGCAGATTGAGTATTTGTATGATTTAAGAGTTCATTTAATACGTAGGAAAGTTAAATGTATCTAAATAATGAAATATTACCTTCAGTTTCACAGAATATAAGAGGTCATATTTATCCTTGTAGGTTCATTCTTTTAGAAACCTTAGATAGTAATATAGTTAGTTATAATCACCTTCAGTTTTACAAATATTAGAGACAATATTAATCCTTGTATTAGTAAAAACTTGATGTTAAGACCAAACAGTCATCTTTTAATTGAAGTATAATGGGACATTTAAGAGGATAGAAATATATGAAATATGATAGAAACAGCTTAGACTCTTGAGTATAGAAGAAAATGTTATATGATCGTGAGAATTATATGAGTGAAACAAAATTAGTGATTATGGAAGTGTAGATTAGTCCTTAAAATATCAGAAAATATAGAATACCACCATCTCAGATGTACCACCAATAAAAGTTATTAATTTGGTGAACCTCTTTATTGAATTATATGAAGTATTATGGAAGTTAGCATAGGTAACCAAATGATCAGAGGAATATTTATTTCAAAGATCTAACCTAGTCTAAGTTTGATAAATAAAGATATTGAATTGCATATTCAAAATTTAAATTCTCTTGGAATTTGCAGAACTAACGGGAATACAAAAATTGCAAATCAATCGTATATTTGATCAACTACTGTTACTATTTTGCTTGATTGTGAGAAGAACGTAATGAATTAATTGCTGAAGACAGAATTCTTAGTGTGGGTGGATGTATCTGATGGAGAAAGAAGGATTTATTGTTCTGAAGGCATGATGAATTTTACAAGGTCGTTCCTATGTTTCTTCGTGGAGTGGAAATTGAAATGTACAACCCGAATAAAATATTATCTGCTATCTGCAAATCCCTACCTGCATGAAATATCCATTTGGATTAGTTTATTGTTTGGTTACGATTAGAATCATACATAAATAAAAGTATGATTACAATACATAAGATTAAAATGTCAACGACAATTGTCATTTAGAGTAGGAATCGACAGGGGTGAAATGAATTGGCTAGGGATTGTAAAACTGATTCTATGCTGGGTAAATTTTTGAATTTCTTAAATATACATCGTAGACTGTTAAACTATAAGAGAATACCTCACCAGGGTTCTTACGAATCGTATGAATTGAAAAATTTTCAAAATATTATACGGAGTATGGATTAAAATTGTAATTGAAAATATGTGACAATGTTCTGTGAACGTCGGACGTGACTGATGATCTGGAAATTTGTGTTTGAGCCGAAGTAAGCTATTTTCAGCAATTAATTTAAAATATTTTTACTTTCAATTGGAAGATATGAATAGCTCTATCCAAAGGTCCGATTCTCGGGGAAGACACATATGAAAACGGCTTTTCCTGATCGCGTCAGTGGAAAAAGCCTTTTTCAATTTTACCGGACCATCTTTCGCGAAAAACCGGGAAATCGGTGTTTTAGATAATTTTTTTGAAAATGTTAGCGTGGTCGTATAGGCATGTGAAATGCACCTAACGAAAGTCCGTCTCATGAACTTTACGGTGCTCGCTTCATTCGCGATATCGCCTTCCCCTTTCTACCTCGAAATATCGCATTTCTGAACCCCTCGCCGACCCAAAGTTTTTCGATCTCCTTCTGTGGATTACCACAGAAATATTCCTTATTGTTTTTAATATATTGGGACTACGGTGTTATTAACCTAAAAAAAGGCCTAACCTTGACATCCAAAGTAAAAGTTTTATTCCAACTCCAAATTGTTCTATATAACCCTCTTATTGTTTGGTAAAAAGTTACACCATCTTGAGCGTCGGGTTTGGGGAAAGGGGGGTGGTAATTTGAAAAATCACTAGTTTTTTTAGTTTTTCGTAAATATTTCAAAAACTAAGCGGTTTATCCTAAACATTGTTATATACAAGAATGTTCTGCGTTTAATTTTAAATAAGAATGGTCTTCCTCATAATCACTCTAAATTGTACGCGGTTCAAGAGTTACAGACGGTGTAAATGTCAACTTTTTCGTAATTTTGATAATTTTTTTAAAAATTTAAGATTCGTAAAAGAATGTTGCTATTTCAGTGGCCCGGTGGTATGTTAGTGATAAGCCCTTGAAGGAACGACTACTTCACCACCTTATCAAGGTTTTTCTCTTTTTTAAGGGAAAAGAGGCTTCCACAGGCCTAGGCCATATAAACCTGTGGTACGGAGAAACCCACCCTGAACTTTCTACGAACATTGCAACATAAATTCACTTCTTAAGCATAAATATCTTTCAAATTTGGGATGTTCAATATCTTTATATATATATAAATATAGAAAAGGATATAATGCGGTGAAATCCCATTAATAGCCTTTACAGCTATTGATGAAGCAAAGAAAGATGTTCAAACGTGTGTTATTGGTGATTACACGGACTGTCCACTCACCTACAGGGAATAAACTGAAAATGGTCGTACCTAAAAAAGGAAATCACCAGGAAAAAGTGTACATTATTTCTGACATTCAGCAAGGCATTGGGGATATGAAAGATGTACTTCTGGTTACATACGCCTTCACAGGATGTGACACTGTGTCTGCTGTCTATAAGAAGGGAAAAATTGCACCTTATAGGAAAGTTCAAGCCAACACCGTTCTTCGTAAAAAACTTCTGGTCTTCAACAACCCCAAAGAAGACCCCAGTGCAGTGGCTCATGCAGGAAATTACTTCCTACATGCAATGTTTGGAGCCAAGAACACTGAAGATCTAGATTGTCTCCGCTACCAGTCCTACTTGAAAACGATTGCAAAGCAGCCTATACATGCATTACTGAAGTTGGATGCACTACCCACCACTTCAGAAGCGTCCAGACAGCATTCATTTAGGACCTACTACCAGGTACAACAGTGGCTGAATGAAGATAAGGATCCACTCGAGTGGGGTTGAAAGAAGATTGGCGACCACCTGACACCAATTACAACAGCACGTCCTGTAGCCCCCCAGGAATTACTGTCCCTTATAATGTGTACTTGCAAAGATGAATGCGTTCGTAATTGTGAATGCAGAAGGAGTGGTCTAAACTGCACCAGCATATGCAGCAATTGCTCAGGCCAAGCATGTGATAACATCTTAGACGACGAGCTAGAGGTGGAGGATAATGTGCTGGAGGATCAGTGAAGTTAATAAAGACATTGAACATTCCAAATTTGAAAGATATTTATGCTTAAGAAGTGAATTTATGTTGCAATGTCGTAGAAAGTTCAGGTGTGGTTTTCTCCGTACCACAGGTTTATATGGCCTAGGCCTGTGGAAGCCTCTTTTCCCTTAAAAAAGAGAAAAACCTTGATAAGATGGTGAGGTTGTCGTTCCTTCAAGAGCTTATCACTAACATACCACCGGCCACTGAAATAGCAACATTCTTTTTCGAAGCTCAGTTTTTAAAAAATTATCAAAATTACGAAAAAGTTAACATTCACAACGTCTGTAACTCTTGAACCGTACAATTTAGAGTGATTATGAATAGGATCATTCTTATTTAGAATTTAACGTAGAAAATTTTTGTTTCTAACAATGTTTCGGATAAACCGCTTAGTTTTTGAAATATTTACGAAAAACTAAAAAAACAAGTGATTTTTCAAATTACCATTTCGATATCACATTGAACACGTAGAGCACCATAGGATGTAATTGGATTTCATCGTATATTTAAGGTCATCTCTAGCTCTTATAATTCACCCGACTTGACTTCGATAGTACTATATCACGTTCATACGCGGACGTTCAGAAACTAAATATTACTTGATCAAGATAGATTCAATACAGACCTGGGCAGGAATTTGCCTATTATCAGAATGTGATATATATATATATATAATGATTTAGATCCATTTAAAGTTAGTTTGAAGTCTTTTAAGCGAAGTATGAAGGGAATTTTCGTTCAATAATTGTTTTTTTTTTAACCCCGCACAAATATAAATATTTTCAATTCCAACACTATATAGAGAAGATACCTAAATAAAATAAATGACAAAAATGAGCGCAGCATATGAAATTCCAGAGGTACACATTGAGGAAATTCCCGACTAAAATGGCCAATGGACTGTGGACTGCCTCAGATGAAGAAAAAATTCAATACATTCGCCATACACGTTGCAGAAGTATTCTCACCAAATAACTCTTATCCTTGTATTAGCGATGCAAAAGTTGAAACTTTTCTTGATGTTCCACGTCAGACGTCCATACTATTTGACACTTTCACACCAACAGAAGCGGCCAATAAGATAAGACTTTATGACGGCA